>JASDDO010000028.1:183835539-184219916 GCA_030015575.1 Agapanthus africanus | reverse complement strand
GGAGAGAAAAATATAGAGAATAACACTACTACATCTTCTAGTGATCTATTCATGGCAAGTTTAGTTCACTAGTTACTTCACTTAGCTTTTAAGTGTGAAGGTAAAGCCTAGCTTTGGGTTATCTTTGGTGGATCATGTTCGACAAGGAAGACCAACCCCAAGCTCGTTTCCGGAGTTCTTAGGAGCATAAGAAGTGAAAAGAAGACGAAGAACACGACTACAAAAGTAGCTATCATCTATTCGAGTAGTTAATCTTCTTCTAGTTACTAGTTTAGTGTTATTCTAGATCGCAGAAGTTCGTGCTTTTTGTATAGAAATTTTTGTTTTGTATTCCGCATTGGTCGCTAGTTAGCGGCACGAGCACGAGTGTCTACTTACAGCTTAAACACTTTGCATTGATAAAAGATCAATTTAAATCTTTTAAATCTTTTAGTTAGAGATTTATCCTAAATATTCTCCACCTATAAATAGGAGCCTAAGGAGATCGATCTGAAGATAGACATTCATATATAGAGACTCTCATACAAAGAAGGCAGCTTCAAAAAAACCATCTCAATAAAAACTTCTTTGAAAACCCTAGTGACAAGGTATGGAGAGAAACATCTCTTCTTCTGCTTTTTGAAACCTGGGATTCACAAGAACTTATGTTTTTTGCACGAGATCAAAAGATTTCTAGAGCGTGGTTTAGGGTACATTCTTCAACACCTTCGATATACGGCGTTGTAATCCCTCAGAATTTTCGGAGAGGTGGTTGGATTTCTACGACCAAAGATTTCTCATCCTCTTCCTCTTTCCTCTTCTCTTTGAAGCCTAGACTTCACGAGAACTTATTTCTTTGTATGAGGTCAAAAGATCTCTAAATCTATCTCCTCTATACGAAAGTCGGGGCTCTCATAAGGTAGGTTGATCTTGAGATCAACATGCAAGAAAAAGAACAACGGAAGCGTACGCTTCATAAAATTGAAAGCATAAGCTTTCTGATAGTACAAAATTTCATTAATAGGGCATACCCTATACAAAGCTCTTTCTACAAAATAATGCAAGCGCGCTACGTGCAGTGCACGGGCACTAGTGCCAAACACTTAGACCAAGTGCGCCACGTGCAAAGCACGGACGCTGATGAATATTGCTCCCCAACGCCAGCACCAGCGCCAAACACTTAGACCAAGTGCGCGACGTGTAAAGCACAGACGCGAATGAATATTGCTCCCCAGCGCCAGCGCCAATAATATATTCCACCAAGAGCTATGTAACGCATGAGCATCATCCGTGCGCCAGCACCAACGCCAATGCCAACTATTGGACCAAGTGCCACATGCAATGCACGGACGCAAGCTCACATGAGTGCTGAGCCAGAAGTTAAAACTTAGCCAAGCTTGCTCAGTGTTGAAGCCTAAGTTTCCCAATGATCTTAAGCACAACAGAGAACAAAGTCTCTGATCTGAACCGAAGTTCAATAAAGGGACTATATCCCATAGAGCTTAAGCTCTGTAATACAAGAAACTTATGTTCTCATGTCCATTAAAATCATGAACAGAACTCAAGTTCTAAAATCATAAACTTATGTTCTCAAACATAGAACATAGGTTCTCGAAAAATCATCTTGTGTATGATAAGCAATACTTTATCTACATAATAGAGCTTAAGCTCACCAACAACAATACTCTGCTAAAAAGATAAACTTGTGTCCGATAAGACATACATTTCTGATGAATTTAGATTTGGGTCAATGGTAAATAACGACGTCAGTGTCCTCTCGCTATCTTCTCATATCTAGATTCTGAAAGATGATCAATATTTTGTCAACATGACTGAGCATATGCTAATTAGAAAGCAATGCTTTGCTATAAAACCAACAATATGGGCAAAAGTCCCGACAACAGTGTTGTTAACAACTTGTCCCATTAAACAAGTCTACGCTCATCAACAACCAATGCTTTGTTGTGAATCAGTCCTCATACATCCAATGGAACAATATTTCTACAAAACCCAATCATGAAGCAATGCTAACCCAAAAATAAAGATCGAAGATCTAATGGTGCTAAAACACCCATGGTTGGCAAACCAAGCAACTAACATGGGGGTTCCCTTCAGAGCTTAAGCTCACTTCCAAAGCAAGCAATGCTTCACCCCTTTGATAATATAATTATCGAATCAAATGCAGTCCAATTCCAATAAAAGTGAGCAAAGCTCAAACGTTCACACTGAGCAATTCTCAACAATCCATCTCTTGGATTCTCAATTTGGGTCAACGGTGTGTGATGATATTGTCCCTCTCCCTATCTTCTTAAGCCAAACGCTTTCTCAATTGACAAGCTAAATGCTGACATCCCTTTATACCCTACATAGATAATCCACGGGTGTAGAACAAAAGAACAAGACTCTCACCCCCTATTTGACAAAGAGTAATACTCTTCTGTTATTTATATTTCAAACATCCATTTTGTCAACAACGTTGAATTGACATCTGATCAATGATCATTTTTGTTTGATAGCCGATCAATGATCTCTACCATCCAAAATATCTGTCTTTTCAATAACATTGACCTAACTTCCAACTGATGATCTCCTCCAAACAAATTCATCCATGTTGGCTAACCAAGATACTAACATGAACCCAAAAGCAATATTCTCATCATATCATAAACCCCATGTTAGTAAACCAAGAGACCAATATGAAATCATCTCTTGAACAAGTTCAGCTTAAATTAAGCAACACCTCATCAAGATAAAACAAAGCAATACTTAGTCCACTGCGCAAAGCACATGTCTTCAATCCACGTTGGCAAACCAAGCTACCAACGTGGGTCCCCTCAAGTGAAGAAACGCTCCTCTACAATCAAAACCCATGTTCTCTCAATGGAGAGATCTTTTCGCCAACAAAACATCTGCAAATCTCTCATGAGTTGTGATTTGAGTCAACGGTAGATGATGAATCTAATATGCTCTTTGTTCCCCTCCGAAAGACGGCGCACAGGACCGCGATGGCCTGACGCTGAAATTCGGGGCAGATGCTATATGGTTTTATCCGTCTACCTCTCCGAAGATGCCAAGTTGATTTATGGCACCGTGTATCGGGGGTTTAGACGGATGCAGCCGATGTAGCAGACTTCGTCAGATTCCCCCTCGCTTGAGGGGTTTTTGATTGTGGGGACGCTCTTCCCTGCAGGCGTAAGCCCCTGCAGTTAATTACGCTACCGCATCGCGGTAACAACTTTCTCCTTCTCCAGAATTTCACTTCGTGTCGTGTGTGTTTGTTTTGTTTGTGGTTGCCCGTGGATTGTATACGGAGACTGAATAATGCCGTCGCCCGTAGGACGTGGATTAGTCCAAATCCGTATTTACTTAGATTTGAGTTTGGTGTTTTTAGTTTTAGCATGCATTAGTCGCGTTGCGGCTAAGATCAACTTAAACGTTCGTTAAGGATACGTAGTCCTGTTTGAGACTAAGATCAACTTAACGTGATAATCCATTAATATCTGGCCATTGGGACTCGTCACCTCTTCAACGTCGTTGAAGGATTACAACGGCAGATGTCAGAGGAGTTCAGAGATGTACCCTTGAACCAAAGTCAATTTAGGGTTTTATAGTCTATTTGAATGTTTAAGGATACATTAGCCGTGTTTGGGGCAAAGATCAACTTAAACGGGATCGTTTAGATCCGGCAAAAGATCATTTGGAGGCTCTATTGTTCCAGTTTAGGGACGTAGTGGTCTATAGGTAGTTTAGGGACGTAGTGGTCCATAGGTAGTTTAGGGACGTTACGGTCCATGCTCCAGTTTAGGGACGTGGTGGTCCATGTTCCAGTTTAGAGACGTGGTGGTCCATATTCCAGTTTAGGGACGTGGTGGTCCGACATTAGTTTAGGGACGTTTCGGTCCAATATTAGTTTAAGGACGTTTCGGTCCAATATTAGTTTAAGGACGTTTCGGTCCAATATTAGTTGAAGGACGTTTTGGTCCACGAGTTTAAAGACCCCACAGTCCATATTCATATGTGGTCGTCGGGACACGTCACCTCTCTGACGTCGTTGAAGGATTACAACGACAGGTGTCAGAGGAGTTCGGAGATGTACCCTTGAACCGGTAGTAAATTGATTTAAGAGAGCAATCTTGCTCAGTCAATTTAATTTAAGGACTTATGGCCAAAATTGGGCTAAGTCCAGTTTCAATATATTTTTTTTTTGTCTTAGGCCTGTGCTAGGGCTTTACCCCTTTTTAGTAATGCACTGCATTATTCTTGTTTTGGTCGGGCTTTGCCCTTTTCTAAATGATGCAGAGCATCTATTTTTTGTTTGGGCTTTGCTCCCCTTTTAAAATGCATAGCATTTTTTTTATTAGGCCTGTTAGACCTTTTAATTGGGCTCTGTCCCTTTTCTTTAATAATGCAGAGCATTAAATACTCTGACAGTGCCCCACGTGGCTTGTCAGGCGCTTTGCGCTAAGTAATGAGCGCAAACTCATATGGTGGTGACACGTGTCACGCTCTGGTGAGCGCAAGCGCAATAGCGCAGTGCGCTGCGCTAATGCGCTGCGCTGTTGCGCTGCTGACACGTGGCGCGCTCAGGTGAGTTGCGCCGATTCCAGAGAGCAAAGCTCTATTTCAAGAGCGCATAGCGCAAGTTGTTTTGTAGCTGACACGTGGCGCTCTCTCAAGAGCGCAACAGCGCAGTTTGGAAGTGCAAAGCACTAAGAATCTTTTAGATTCAAGAACAGGAGTGCAGAGCACTATTTGATTTCTTGATCTAATTTAGATCAAAGAAAATAAATTTTTCCTTTTTGTTTCAAGAACCAGAGGTTCATAAAAAAAAAGTGCAAAGCACTATTATTACTTATTTTTCTTTTTATTTAAAATTATTGATCTTGTTCTTAGATCAATAATCTGTCCATAAGAGAATTTTCTCTTTTTTCTAAAGGTTTTTTTTACCTTCTGTTGTTCTTGAGGAGTTCTCAAGAGTTCTCTTCTCTCTTTTTTTTTTAGAAAGATATTGATCCTTTTTAATTGAGGCCTAGGGTCCTTTTTATAGTACCCATAAATTAGTTAAATTTGTTAAAGAGATTTTTCTCTGAGTGATTTGGGGAATTTTCCCCACCGTTGGATCTTTGATCCAAGAGCTTCTGCTTTGCAGAAGAAAATCTTCTTATTTTAATAAAAACAGAAAAGATTTCTTGGAAATTTAATTCTGTTTGGCGCAGATGTCCCAGCACGTGACACGTGTCGCGCAGCGCACTGCGCAGCGCAACTGTGCTGACACGTGTCGCGCAGCGCACTGCGCAGCGCAACTGCGCTAGCGCATCAGCGCAGAGCGCAGCGCAACTGCGCTAGCGCATCTGCGCGGACACGTGTCGCGCAGCGCAGTGCTTGCGCAGCTGAAGCGTTGCTTCATAAAAATAGAGCTTTGCTCTGATTGGGCGCGCCTTCTTGGGCGCTGCGCTGACGTATCAGCGCCTGACATGTGGCGCGTTGCGCCCGAGATGTGAAGCGTTGCTTCAAAATTTTGAATTTTTGAATTTCAACAGAGCTCTGCTCTGATTGGGCGAAACAAATGCCCCCCACCGTTGCGCTCACGTGGTGCACACGTGAGTACAGCGGTGGCAAACTCCTGATCGTTGGATCAAGGGATGAGCTGAAGGGGCGCAAGCGCCTTATAAATAGGACCTATGGCCCTTTAAAAAACTTCACCATTTTCTAGATTTCGATTCCAGAGCTTTGCTCTTGCTTAGAACTTCAGAGCTTTGCTCTCGTTTCCATAACTTCAGAGCTTTGCTCACTTCCAAGGTTAAAACTTTAGGTAAAAATTAATTCAAATCAAATTAATTAACCTTAACCAAAGAGCTTTGCTCTCACAGATCTTTTGATCTATAGAGACCCCCATTGGGGTTTCATAAACAGAGCTTTGCTCTCAAACACTCATAGATCTGCAGGGATCTTTTTCATGGGTTCTAACCCATGAACAGAGCTTTGCTCTTGGATCAAGTGTGGATCTTTTAGATCTGCAAAGTGAAGAACTTATCATAAGTTTTCATGGGTTTTTCAAGGTCCCAAATTTTATTTTATTTTTTAAATTTTTAAGTATTAAGATTTTCTGATGGATCTTTTCCATTATTATCACAGAGCTATGCTCTTTTTAAGGAATTTTATTCCTTTGAGACCAGAATTTGACAAGTGTCATTCTGTGACAGAGCTTTGCTCTGAAAGAGGAGATTTTCTCCTTGTCTCTAGGGATTCTTCCCCCCCTCTTTTTTTAAATGGGAATGTTTTCCTGGGGCCAACTGACAATCTCATCCAATGATGGGATTGTCTTATTAACTGACGTATTGTCATCTAGATTTTCTGGGTCCCTCTTTGGTCTCCTACTCACTGCACTGTGGTGCGGTGTAATTAATTAATTTTAATTTAATTAATGCATTTTCTTTTTTAGACGCCAAACGTTGGAATTACAATACTAACGGCTAAATTGTTCTTTTTGCAGCGATCATGTCTCTAGACACTTCATTCCCGTTTGTCCGCTCGGAGGAGGGATTTCCCGAGGCGCCCCTGGACCGTGAAGTCCTGGCTATGATCAAGGAGTACGACCCGGAATACAAGAGTCTCCATCTTTGGGGGTCGTGGTACAATCAGATCATCATGGGCCGACGGAGCTTCACCTGCGCGGTACCGTCAGAACCCATCACGGCAATTCACTACGCTACCCCACCTTCAGTGCAGTATGCCGTGGAGATGATAGACTGGACCGCGAACAGCTTTCTTCATCCGGCTATGGATGCGGTTCCGGTTCAGCGTCCTATGGTCTTGGATATCCTAGGACGCCGTATTTGTCAGGGAGAAGCACGACCCTGGGGGCAATCATATAACCTTGGTTTGATTCCCCGTCACCCGATTGGTTATCTGCCGTGGGCCCGGTACATCCTGTCGACGAAGAAGTCACAGTTGAGAAGACTAGGACTGTACACCGCGGTCTACGTCTCTCTCTTCCAATATCCTACGCTCCCCACCTGGTGGTTCAAGGCTTTCTTGGAGCAATGGAATATTCCCACCCACACTTTCCTTGCCATGGATCGGGAAGTGTCCATCTCTTTGGAGGAATTCGCGGAGGTATATGGCCTACCAGTCATGGGGGAACACTATGAAGAGTTGCTCCCGACAGATGAGTACGTCTTCGGTGCTAAGCCGATGGTAAGGGGAATCACGCCGGAAAATGCCGTTCAACACCAATTCCCGAGCCTGATCAAGGTGTTGAACGTCTACGAGTCCCTTTTTATCGAACATGGGAGTTGGGGGGTTAACTTTGAGGACTTCATTGCTCGTTTCCTTCGTCCAAGCGTCATTTCATCGGGGTTTGCCAAGTTTTCCACCCTGGATGACCCTTTCGGTTTAGGTTTGGGTAACCTGCCAACGAAAGACACAGACCAAAAGGACTTTTTTCTTCCTAACTCCCCAACCATGTCCCTTGCAGAAATTGCGGCCCCTGGAATGGATGAGGAGGCCTTCTTTTTAGGATTTCTCGGACTGTGGCTGAGTTGGTTCGCGATTCCAATGCACTCTCATCGCATGCGGCCTTCCGTCTTCTATCCAGCCCACCGAATGGTCATTGGGGTAAAGGTGGCTGTGGGGATCGCTGGCTTGGCGCACATATATCACGGCCTCAGCCGAGCAGCGGATGCCAATGAGCCCGGAGTATTGCACGTAGTCTTCCCGATGCACTACTTTGCATCGTGGCTCGAGATGCACACGGCGGGTGTCTTTGGCATGCATAAAAGGCCTTCATTCTTTGACAAGTGCGGTTTTCCTCGCATTATACAGTTGATTGGCTCATCAATCGTGACCCCTTCGCCACGGAACGCTAGGGGTTTGCTGCTTCGCCCTCACACCGTTGGAGTCAGGATGTCCTTCATCGATAAGGTACTAACCATTGGAAAAGCGTCCACCACTGCGGTGCGACCATTACAGGATTCCTTCAAGGATGGAGCTTCAGTGTTAACGGCCCGGGAGATCCTCCATTTGTATTCTATTAGACCGGGTTTCCTAGTCTTCAGGCAGGGCAGTGCAGCAGTCTTTATGAGATATAATCCGCATCGTTTTGCCCAACAACTAGGTTACGATCAAGGGGTACCCTTAGAAGTTTTCTTATTGGAACCTGTTGTCAATGAAGAAGGGATAGAGAATGCGTTACATCACTTCATGCGCTTGAACACGGGTTCTCGTTTTTTCATCAGCACGCCGGCCTGTGCTCCACGACTCCTTAATGTATATAAAGAGTGGTACAATCATGCGACGGGGGCTGTTATAAAGGAAGAGAGGCGAGTGTTGATCGACCGTAAAGAAGTACCCCCCGGCGCCCATCATAACGCTCCCTTAGCGCCAAGGATCCTGGTGGCTCCTCCTCTAAAAGATGCCGGGGGCAGACCATCACGTGCGCCAAGTCCTCCACGTGAGCTGCCGCTCCCTGATATCGCAGATGCACCTCCCGCATCCTGTGCTCCAGTGGAGACAGTAGTTGTACCCTCACCGGAGTCTGGCGTGGGTGCGGACATCGGGACCCGTCGTCCCAAAGTGGCTGCTAAACGGAAGTCGATCCCCCGTGAGCCTAGGGTTGCAGGGCAAAAGAAAAAGAAGTCGCTCTTCGCTGCGGACGTCGTGTTCGGTCAAGAACCCCATGCTCCCTATGCCGAGGGCCTGATCAAATACGGGACGAACGAAGGACTAGTGATGCCGCCGCCGGACGATACAGACTTGGAAGCCGCTCTCGAAACTTCGGCGTGGTTGGCAAAGCGTGACGCGTGGCTGTGGTCTATGACCCATCTGATCCATCTGGGCCAACTTGTCGATTAAGGCCTGGAATGTGGTTGGCTTAAAGAACATCATAAACTAGGAGATAGTTGCGTGGGGGTCTAGGGTTCCCACGAACATGTCCACTGCAGGTGCTTCCTCAATGCGTTGCTCGCATCTCGACCACAAATTCCGCCAGCGTATAGCATACTGGACCCAGGTTTCGCCTGGTTTTACCCTGGCGTTAATCAGTGCTGTTATTGGAGTGCGTTCACTGGCACTTGCGAATCGCTGAGTGAATAACAACTCCATTTCAGCGAACGTCTTGATAGAATCGTTCGGGAGTTCCGAATACCATTCGAACGCTGTTTCTGATAAGCTGCCCACGAACTGGCGAAGCAACAGTTTATCATCACCGCCGGTGTTACCGCAAAGGGCCCGGAACTGGGCAACATGTTGATGGGGATTGCCGGTCCCCTTATACACGTGGAATTTCGGTATCGTATAGCCTGGCGGGTATTTAATTTGGTCGTACCAGCTTGGATACGGCCGGCCCGTCTTTACGACTTGACCAGCTGCCTCAGTCGCATGATGAACCCGGATTTGCTGGGCTATATAGTCAACCAAGTCAGCTTTAGAGATCGTCTCTTCCTTGGCCGTTGAGGGGGCTGGCGGTGGATTTGACGTTTCTCCTCGGTCGTCTTCAAGAACGATTGGGGGATCCTCGGCGGTAGGTCCTGCTGGATCATCATTCCTATCATATCTTGGAAGAGAAGGCCCATACGATGTATGTTGGTTGCTTGTTCGGCAGCCTCTTTGTCCTTTTTCTCCAGTATCCGGCGAAGGAATTCAGCGTCGGTTTCTTCCTCCTGGCGTGCGTCTGAGGACGTTTCTGGGCTTTCTTTTAGCCCGGTAAGTGCGGCCATAGCATTCATCATTTCTTGGAGCTTTTGCTGCTGCTCCTGAGCTTTGGTCACCGACCGTGTAAGCGGTCTATGACCCGTGGACGCGCGGCTGTCTTCTTTTCCTGACGCCATGTATACGGTGTGGACCATCATGCCCCCAGACTTAGGACGTCTGGGCTTAGTGCTATTAGCTGTCGTTGCAGGCTAGGGGATCTTCTCTGGCTTCCTCCTTTCATGAGCCATGGAGGTTGAGGAGGCCGTTGAGGTGGGCGTCCAGACAGCCTTTCGGGGTTTAGCCTGGTGACCAGCTTCCGGTTGGATTTTCAGCTTCTTGTGCTGGCGGAAGAAGTTTGGATCGATGATCAAGTCTCGGGCCTGCCGCCAAACCTTATAGATTTTGGAAAACAGCCGTTGAGGGGATCGGGGCTGTTCTGACTTTATTTCCGCAACCTTTCTTAGTGGAGGAGGAGACCTCTTTAGCACCGCAGTAGGAGAATTCCTTCGCACCTTATTTAGCATCTCGAAGCTGTTCCCAGTTGGAACAGCAGCATTAACTTCTGCCATCGGGGCTGATGGAGTTAATCCGGAGGGGGAGTTGCCCCCAGCCTTCCTTACTCGGCGCCAATGGCGACGTCGAGCGTGTCGAGCGGAGGGCATTGGTTCAGCGGTGAGAATGGCTTCGTCTTGCCCCCTGTGTAGATGGGGGGTCGCTGTTGGTGTTAACCTGTCAAAGACCGACGTCTTTTGGGTAGCAAGGGCGGGAGCTGAAGCCGTCAATCTTGTAAAGACCGACTTTTTGGCCGGGGGAGCCGCCTTGGCGACTTCAGGAGCAGGACCGGTCACTTTCTTAGAAGCAGCCTTCTCTGGGATTGTAGGCCCCATGATGGGTCCACAGGATTTCTGGCCCAATCTAGAGAAGACCGAGGCGCTGATGTTGGGCGACCCGTTGGGATGAGCCGCGGCAGGGGTAAGACGATCAAAGACCGACTTCTTGGGAGCTTCCTTTGTCAGCACTGGCGCCGTGAAGCTTGTTGGTGGGAGTATAGTCCCGAAGAACAATCCGGTAGTGGCCTGAGTCACCTGGTCCACCGGCATTGTGAATAACGAAGCAGCTTGGGATCCGTAGGCTATACCTCCTGGCGAGGCAAAGCATTGGTCGCAATTGCAGTCTGAGCAGTTGGGGAATTTCACGGAAGTAGAAGCCATCGATCCTTTGCTTTCTGCAATAAGCGAGACGCCAATTCTTAGTATCTTGAAACCCAAGGGCCACCATTAGCGAACCGCGATTGGTTCGCGAATCACGACACACGAACTGTGGAGTGGAAAGAGGAAAAGGTCCCACCGGGCGTGCCAGAATCTGTTCCCCTCCGAACGGCGGCCGGGACGCGGGGACGTCCATGCCTGAGGTTCGGGGCAGATGCTAATTGGTGCTATCCGTATACCTCTCCGAAGATGCCAAGTTGATTTATGGCACCATGTATCGAAAGTTTAAACGGATGCGTCCGATGTAGCAGACTTCGTCAGATTCCCCCTCGCACGAGGGGTTTTTGATTGTGGGGACGCTCTTCCCTGCAGGCGCAAGCCCCTGCAGTTAATTACGCTACCGCGTTGCGGTAACAACTTTCTCCTTCTCCAGATGGTCACTTCGTGTCATGTGTTTTTGTTTTATTTGTGGTTGCCCGTGGATTGTATACGGAGACTGAGTTATGTCGTCTCCCGTAGGACGTGGACTAGTCTAAATCCATATTTATCTTAGATTTGGGTTTGGGGGTTTGGTTTGAGGATACGTTAGCCATATTTGAGGCTAAGATTAACTCAAACGTTTGTTAAGGATACGTTAGTCTAACTTGAGACTAAGATCAACTTAACGGGATCGTTTAGATCCGACAAAAGAGCATTTGGGGCTCTATTGTTCCAGTTTAGGGACATAGTGGTCCATTGAATGTGTGGCCGTCGGGACCCGTCACCTCTCTGACGACGTTGAAGGATTACAACGACAGATGTCAGAGGAGTTCAGAGATGTACCCTTGAGCCAAAGTTGATTGGGGGAATCTATAGTCCAGTTTGAGACTAAAGTCTGTTTGAAAGGTTTAAGGATACGTTAGCCATATTTAAGGCTAAGATCAACTTAAACGGGATCGTTTAGATCCAACAAAAGAGCGATTGGCTCTATTGTTCCAGTTTAAGGACATAGTGGTCCATCGCTAGTTTAAGGACATTTCGGTCCATGGGTAGTTTAAGGACATTGCGGTCCAGGTTAAGGACGTCGTAGTCCATGGGTTTAAGGACCCCACAGTCCATTGTTAGTTTTAAGACATCTCGGTCAAGGTTAAGGACGTCGTAGTCCATGGGTTTAAGGACCCCACAGTCCATTGTTAGTTTTAAGACATCTCGGTCGAGGTTAATGACGTCGTAGTCCATGGGTTTAAGGACCCCACAGTCCGTTGTTAGTTTTAAGACATCTCGGTCGAGGTTAAGGACGTCGTAGTCCATGGGTTTAAGGACCCCACAGTCCGTTGTTAGTTTTAAGACATCTCGGTCGAGGTTAAGGACGTCGTAGTCCATGGGTTTAAGGACCCCACAGTCCGTATCAATGTGTGGTCATCGGGACCCGTCACCTCTTTGAAGACGTTGAGGGATTACAACGCCAAGTATCAAAGGAGTGAAGAGATGTACCCTGGAACCGGAGTGGATTAACTAGTCCTTGGCCCAATTTGGGATTAAGACCAATTAATTATGTTATGAGCCCATTAGCCCAGTTAATTACGAATTGAGGACTTATGGCCAGCTTGGGCTAAGTCCAATCATGTCTGGAATATTGGCTTCCTGTTGGTCCATTGAAGGAGAGACTTTGTCTCTGGCCATTTAGCCAATTGGGCCAAAGCCTAGTGTTAAACACTACAGACCAATCAGTGTTGAACACTGGGAATGAAATTGATAAGTTAGTGTTTAACACTAAAAGATAATTGGTGTTAAACACCAGCAACAAGGCTTTCAAATTAGCATTAAACACTAAAACAGATCAGTGTTAAACACTGGCAACGGAGATCTCAAATTAGTGTTAAACACTAAGGTAATCAGTGTAGAACACTGCAAATAAAGTTCTTTGATTAGTGTTGAACACTAAGGCCCAACAATGTTTTAACACTGGATTCGGGAGTTCCAATTTAGTGTTAAACACTAAGGCAAGAAGGGTCACGTGGCAACACGTGAGAGCGCCCTCCCTTCATTTGTTCTTCTGAGGAGATCGCATTTTTGGAGCATCACGTGTCATCACGTGACGGGTGTCTAATCGAGGTATGTTAAAGCTTCTGTTAAGGGTCACGTGGGTCACGTGAGGCACTGCCTCAAAGGGCTTTCTGTAGATCTTTTGGGGGGGTCACGTGGTGACACGTGACCCTTCTTTTCTGTAGTTGTTTAGAAGATCTGTTAATCCCTTTCAGGAATTGAATTCCTCGTAGGGTTGAACCCTGACAATAATTCCAGAGGAATTAAATTCCTAGTTCCTTTTGAAGAGTTGAACCCTGAATTTTCTATAGGAATTAAATTCCTCATATATATGAAGAACTGAATAGGGTTAAACCCTAATAAAAGCTTTAAGGAATTAAACTCCCACTCTCTGTTAGAGAATTATTCTGGGGAGTAAGATTAAGGGAATTACGTTCTTGTTGTTTTAACAGAACTAAGTTCTTAATTAGGGTTAAACCCTGTTTCTTTTTATTCTGAAGGAATTAAATTCCCATGACACAGGGTCAAACCCTAATTTTATTTTAAAGGAATTAAATTCCTATAGTTCTGTGAGAATTAAATTCTCGTGCTTCCATTCCCTCTCTATGCTTTGGATCTGCATGGCAGGATCTCAACCCATTGAGAATTAAATTCTCAACTTCAAGAGGAGATGTGCGCTTTACAGATCCTCCATCTAAGAGAGAAGAAATATGTTCTTCTGTTTTACATCAGAGTTGAACTCTGTTGAGGATTAAATTCTCTTTCTTTCAAAAAGCCTTCCCTTTCTTACCTAGGGTTTTCTTTTGCAGAAGATCCAGATTCCTCAAAGTATCAAGGCTCTCTCCCTTTTCTTCCCTCTGCGTGTATATCTCCTTTTTTTTGTGTCTCGGCTCCTATTTATAGGAGAAGCAGCCGAGACAATTAGTTTTTTGACGTATCTTCATTGAGAGATTTGATTTGCATCCATCATTCATTCTGGACCTTTGGATTATTAGGTGAATTTTATTCACCATTGGATTTCAAATCCAGCGATTCTCCTTTGTGATTTCTGTTAGATTTAAAAGGGAAATCTTCCCAAATTCGAGATTTTCCCATAGATAGATGATATTTAATCACTCTAAATCTTTAATTCAATCGGTTGCTTTTGGAAAAACTTGAGAGGTCTTTTCTCAGAATTTAATTCTGTTTAACAAATGGGCTTTGAAAGCTGGTCACGTGCGGCCACGTGACCCTTGGTCACGTGTGGGCACGTGACCCCCTTGTAACGAGCCATTTTCTTCTTTTGCACTCTGCCTTCTGGTTGCTGCTTAACTATCACGTGCCACCACGTGACAACTGATCAAGTGTGAGCACGTGACCCTGGCATGGAGCCTTCTTCTTGATTTAACCGGAGAATGAGTCTGATGTTTTGAGTGTCACGTGCCAACACGTGACCCTGGTCACGTGGGAGCACGTGACCTCTTCTGAAGCCTTTTCCTTGATTTGATCAGGGAACCAATGTGCCTATGCCGCTTGCTTTTAAATGTCACGTGCTGACACGTGATCCTGGTCACGTGGGAGCACGTGACTCTTTCTGAAGCCCTTTTCTTCGATGTAGTTGGGAAACTGAATTTGCTTTGCTGATGCTTTTAGGTGTCAGGTGCCAACACGTGACTGCTGGTCACGTGTAAGCACGTGACCCTCTTCTGAAGCTTTTTCCATAAGCTTTTCTGATTTTAAATCAGGAAACAGTCGCATGCAAGTTTATCTTGCTACATGCTATGATACATATTTTGCATCCATATGAATAAAAATATCACATGTTTACTGCATTATACATCCATGTTACTGTTTTAATGTTTTTCCGATATCCGTTCGTATCCGTGTTATTTATTATATATCTAGTTGCATGCCAGATCATATTATTACATGTTACTATTATGTTAGTACCTCATGCTTGATAATGTACATCATACGTAGTCATGGAGTTGTAGATGTGTCCCTGATAGACATTGCGCATCCGTGTTTTACCGTGATTCGATACTTATTGTATTTTACTGTTATGCATCCATTTGATACACTGTGTACCACCTGACATGACCTGATATACCACTGCTTGACTTGATATCTGATCTTATTACTAATGCCAACAATCCTGACTCGTTTTCCCGATGGACGTTACTGTTGTCTGTACAGACAAAACATGTACCTGCTTGATCATGTATTGGCATTAAATATCGATTGGCAATACCTGACTTGAACACGTAACCTCGGGGGTAAGGGAAAATCAAGAATGTAATCGAACGTAACTCAAAAGGCTATTATATATTGTTTGCCGTTTTTCCGGGCGTTACGGAATATATTGTTTGCCATTTTTCCGGGCGTTACGGAATATATTGTTTGTCGTTTTTTCGGGTGTTACGGAATAATCCTGTTACCGTGGTCCCGTGGGGAATGAATGAGGCATAGACTGATGGGTTACGATGACAATTACATTAATTGATTTCGAAGACTTTAAAATAGATAACCCAGTAGTATAGTTTAGATTACTCACAGCACTTCACCTACACGTATACACTTCATTGTTCCATATCCATGTTTACTGGTTATATTCATGTTATCATTTATATTCATGCCCGCATATCTTGTGTATTCTGGTTATTTATTATTGTTGATATTATGACGCACTGACGTTTGGGTTTTGTATGGCCCAGTTCCTTTATCTCTTTCGCAGGCTGACCAGGAGTATTTCAACCGTCAGGCCGAGCAATGAGGATCGTGTTAGTATTTAGTTTACTTAGTTTCCTTTCCGCGGTTTTATTTCCTGATGTGAGCCCGTATTTGGAATGTATTTTCCAAATTTTTACTGTTTATTGGATTTATTGCTTCCACATATATATTTCTTGACTCGTTTATTCTGGCAGATGGACATGTATTAGATAGTTTTATTTTTTTTTACTGTTCTTGATATCTTATAAACAGCCGTAATGTGACTGTGGAGGAATGTTTCCTAGCCACAGGTACCATGGTTGGCTCTGTCACGTACCGATCGTAGCGCACTATGGGAAGCGGTGCGTGACAATTTTGTTAGACATAACAACTATACGATGTTAAATTTTTTGGTTTTTTACTTGTAACCTTTCCAAAACATAGCAAATTCCTTTCTAATCCGACAAAACTTGGTATTTACTTTTTACCCCCAAAAAATAATAAGATACATCATTTTACTCCATCTTTACTATTTCCGTCAGAAAAAAACCCGTTAACTTTAGCTTTATGTTTTCTTCATAGATTTTAGGTTTACAATTTACCCGAAGATAACAAGTAAAACTACGGAAGCATTCAACTTCTTCATTGCTAGAGAAGGGTGTTGCAGATGCTTATGATTTCATGGTTGATTTTTAGAAAGGTGTAGCAAAAATCTAGACCTTGATTTCAATTTGGGAAGGAAATTGAATATTTCCAAGGTATAAAAGAAGTTGGGATATTTTAAAGAAAAACCTAATGTTATGCAGTTAACATTGACGGAAATCATAAAAAAGGGTAAAATGATGTATCTTATTAGTTTTAGGGGGTAAAAAGTAAACACCAAGTTTTTGGGGATAGAAAGAAATTTGCTATGTTTTGGAGGGCTAAAAGTAAAAAACCCTAAAATTTTTTACTTAACAATTCTTACATTTTTTTCAATACAAAAATACAGAAAATTACAACAAAAAAATGAAGTAAAAACTAATATTAGTTTTAGATTGTGATTGAATATTGGAAAAGTGGTGATGGAATGGATGGTGTGGGGTTGAAGAGTGAAGATAAGCGAAGGAAGAAGATAAAGAGAAAAATAAAGGAAAATGTCATGCTTTAAGGATTTAAAAAAATGTTGTAATTGGATATTTACAATTTAAAGGTTGATGATTTCGAAAGTTGGGATTTCAGAGATTTCGAAATATTGAGTTTTAATGGTTTCAAAATTTCAAAGGTTGAGAAGGTTTAAATTTTATGACTCAAATTTTTTTTGATCCAGAGTTGATGTGATGATCCAAAGATTTTAGAGGTAATGGATTTAGTGATTAAGGGTTTGGGTGTTTAGTGATTTAAGGTTTTTAAATGATGAGAGAAGATGATGGAGAGGAGCTTGCAATTTAAAAATTTGGAACGTTTGAAACTTTTAGATTTGCGAATTTGAGAATTAGGGATGTAAAAATTTGGGGTCTGAGGATTAAAGAGTATGAGAATTTAGGTGTTAGTCCTGGTCCTGGGTCATTTGAAAATGCAATTATAGAATTTGAAAATTCATGTTAGTTCAAAGTTATTTAAACTTGGAATTTGCTTAACAATGTTAATCGAAACTAGGATTTTAGAATGCTAGGATTTAGATTTTAGAATACATCGATCAACTTATAGTACAAAATTAGAAACCAATCAATTTCAAAATAATCATGTGCCCCTATATTTTCTAAAACGCCAGAGTATACATAATAGGTTAAAATTTAAATCAACCGTCCCATTTGGCATCGCAACTACCGATTGTTGTTGGTTATAGTGCCCTCAAGACAATTATCGTAGTCGTAGACAGGTGATTATGATGATTGAGTGATGACCTATACTGATAGAACAGTCTTACTCGAGATGATAGTATGCTATCTGGTTTGTATTTATCATCACTATTACATATTGATAGAGCCCATAGGATTCTTGCTTGACTACCAGCAATATAATGGCGATCATATATGTGGGAGCTGGGGGTCTATAAGCAAATCCTTAAATGTCCCTAGTCGTGAGAGTTTCGAGACTAGGCATCGATACTCCAGTGTAGACTAGTGTATACTGATCGAAACCCTGACGAGGGGCGGTGGCCAGGTCTCACAAGCCATTGGTGTTAGTTTGTTCACCTAAGATAGTATACAAGTGCTCATTGGGTTATGAGTACACTGGACGGACTCGCCGGGAACCTACTAATTGTTATTATACTTGTTGTCAGATAGCAGTTCCCAGGTGACATGTGTACAGGTTAGTCTGTCGACCTGAGATCGTCATTTGTCTCATGTGAGTTCCCACTGTGTTTTAATTACTACCCTACCACGGCTCAAAGGAGTCATGCAAACAGATTTTAGTTGGGTCCAGTCCCGAACCACATGGAGGCAGTGAGCGGATCGTCGGGGATTCGTCTCTCCCGGTATTGGGGGTTGATGTCGCGTTGTGCACGAGTGGCCATCACCAGAAATCCTTGGCCGGGGTAGACGGGAATTACAGATCCAGGATCAATAATTTCTCAGGTGGTGATGGGTTTCATGCCGACACTAAATGTCGCGTTGTTAGGGGTCTTACTTTATCCACCACCCTAGACTCGATATGCGATACTCTTAGACGAACAGACCGGACTGTATGGATATTGTCACTGTCAGGCTCAGTAAGGGTTTGGATGAGTTTGCTCGTCGGCCTTCCTTTCGCTCAATACCTGGGTAGCCGTTACGTACAGCTAGTGCCGTTGATGTGCCTGTGGTTAAATTCACTGCCAACGTATTGACGAGTCTTTAGAGTCCCACACTGAGAGTTTTCACGGTTCAGGCGATATGGTGTAGATGACGTATGTTGGTAGATACAGGTGTCCAATTAAATATATGTACAGGCTGCACGGACTTTAATCGGACGGTTGGTAATACTGGCGGCTTAGGACTGAGCCGGATTATTAAATCAGGTTTTTATTTAATAATTTATATATGTATTTATATATATGTATTCTAGTATTATTGTTCACTATTCATTTTCTCTCTTGGCTATTCGTATTTTTGTATGAATACGCGTATATGTATTTCGATACGTGTACCGGGAAGTATTCCATATTTGTACGGAATTGTTTCTAGAAGATTGGACACCTCATTTGTATGATTTTCTTTTTTAGAAAATCATTTGTTTTACAAATGAGGTGGAGGGGTGAGTTAGCATGAGCATGGGTTAAGGGATGTAGAGAGGTTTGGGTTTAATGTAAAAATGAGATGAGATATTTTTTTCATTGGATGTTGAGAGAGGGGGCAGCCACATCTTGGGGCTTGGCCTTGCTCATTTTCATTACTTGCTCACTCTCTCATTCTCACTCACTTGAAAAAAACACTTAGCCATTTTCTTTAGTTGCTCATGCCACATGTTTCCTCATCTCCTTCTTCATCTTCTTGAGTTGCTCATGGAGCATTTGATATGAGAGAAAAATATAGTGAGATAATGCTACACCTCCACTCTCCATTGCTAGCAATTTTGGAGCGTCGGTTGTCTCGTTTGGCGAGGCTGAAGCTTGCGTCGTTTCCCTCAGGTGGATCATCGTAGATGGAGGAAGACCAGCAACCAAACTCGATCCAGACGACCACTAGGAGCTTGGGAAGATGGTTGAAGACCGAAGGACAAGGATCAACTCAGTATAACCATTCTAACTTCTTTATATATGCTTGTTAGTATAGGATTAAGGGTAGATCCGGGCATCGGGTCATGGTAGTGCCAGTTTAGTAAATTTTTGTTCCGTATTTGGCCACGGTTTGATGACCGGGGCACTGCCGTAACCCAAAATGGTATCAGAGACAACCTTTAAACCCTTAGCTAGCTAGTTTAAATGATGTTAAAGTATCGAAACCGAAACAACTCTGATTCAATATCCATAGTATTCCAGTTTCTGTCATTTTTTTTAGTGTCTTCAAAAATTATTTTAGCAACTGCAGAAGACTACTTAAGTGACCACTAGAGTGCACCCCAAATACGAACCATTTCCACCTGTTTTGGGCCGAGCATATTGCCACAAAATCCGAGCTGGCCGGTCATTTTAATGAGTTTAGGTTTCGTATTTTGGGTGTGTGTTAGTCTCTGGAATATTGGTTGAATGGTATTACTAGTCTAGCCCAGTTTGGATATGGTTTTATCTACTTATTTGGGGCTATTCAGGGTTGTTTCGAAGTCGATAATTTAACACTGTTTAAATGTTTATTAGTGCATGGATTACTATCTGCGACCATGAATGTCATTCGAGCGTTACAACTCGTCCAATTGCTATATGTTCTTTTCGACGGGTTTGCGAACGCGATATTCACGTTGATGTTCTATGTTGTGCTGTGATTGTGGTTGGATCGTCATGGTGGATAGCTTGGGTGAAATATTAGTACAGTTTAGTTTCATTTGTACATTTGATATTGCGGGGCGAGCGTCCGACATGTGGACTGCCGTCACTGCCAGTTTGAATATTATTTATTTGGGGCACGACCGGGTTGAGGTCGATGTCACCCTTGTATATTATTTTCTTTTCTGTAATAGGATTACCCCTCGGTGGAGTGCACGAATAGCCGGGTTCTAGAAGGAAACGGGTCCACATCTCATGGCATTGAGACGGAGGGGACCTTACTCTAGAATTAGGGGGCTTTTCGCCGCACTCGTAGAGGGTATAGGTTGACCCACGGAGGGGTGTCCCAAGTTACCGGATTCCGTGAAGTGTTGGGTGGCCCATTCACGTTGTTGAAGGGGGTTGCCTCACTTCTGGTTTTGACGGGTAACTTGCCGCGCTCGTAGGGGTCTAGGTTTCATTGCACAGGCTACCACACAACAGGGAACATCAGGTCTCATTTGCGGCTCAAGTGAAACCCGGGGCTTCAAGATTATCCACCATTCTGTGTTGCTTCTGTGATGCTTCTATGATGTTGCTTATATCATGCCTGGGATGAATGTTATATATATATTTATATATATACTAGTAGATATTGTATATATTTTGCACCCGCGCTAGTCCAGTTCCCGCTCTGTCGTTAGTTAAGTAACCTAACGGGTGATGACGGGACCCAGTGGCGAATGTGGATGGCATATACGTACATCATATATTTTTGTTCTTTTTTGGTGTGATTAATTGATGGGACTGCGTTAATTCTTATCAATGCGAGGATAAAACAAACCTATATGATGTTGTTGGAACCATGATTTTTTAAAACGGACATTACAGACATTCTCTTTTGTTTTGCACAGTGGTATTCGGTTATGAATATCCAGCAACTCATTCGACAAGGCAAGGGCCGAGATCTCTTCCTCAGGAGTGACCCCTTGAGTAAAAGTCTGCGTCAACGTAGTAACTTCACTATAGTCGATTATTTTTGCTTTGTATCATGGTATTCAGTTTGGAATATTCTGCACCTCATTCGACGAGGAGAAAGCCGAGATCCCTTTACCGGGAGTGACCTCTTTAGCAAAAGTTTTGGCCACTATATATTTGTAAAACCACTTGGTTCCTTCAACGATATCAAATTCATTACGTTAAAGGTTTTTTGCCAAAAACCATCAGTAGCCCTCCGTTATTTCAGATTAGTATTGCTTAGTATTCATGCTACATATGTCGTGCTTAGCCGAGACGTAGTGTTCGGTAGCTATGTAGTGCTTTTCTGTTGCATGGATATGCGATTAGTTAGGACAGTCGTACGGTCATTTTGGCTCAGTCAAGGACTCGTGCGGGTGGTTCTAATGCAATCAAGATAGTGACGGGTTGAACTTGACTAGGATCCTTTGATATGTTGGCTCAGTCAAGGTCACTTGGGTCCTAGGGGTAAAAATTACATCGGGAATTTCAAACATACAGGAAACTTGCCAGACTTGTGCATACCTACTGGAGTGTGGTAACTTGAGTGGATTCTATCAAGTTATCATGCGATGATAGCTGGATCCCGATTCCCACTGTTGAGTAGGATTACTCCTCGGGTGATTTTAGATGATCCTGACCAATTCTCCTTTTGGTTTGGAGGAGAATTCGAGGAAACAGTGAGAGCCATCCTGATTAGATAAAGTGATTAACCATTCTGATCTAGGTTAGAGTGCACGTTGAGTGTTTCTTCTCTCTCTCTCTCTCTCTGGCAGCGACCATGGCCCGACCCTTGACTAAAACTCATGAACCAAGTTAACCGAACCTTCTTAAAACACTTTGGATTTTGGAATGTCACATAGTCGCAAAATATCCTTGCCACTTCTATATCACCTTTGCATTTCTCCAGAACATCCCGTATCACTACAAACATCCACTCCTATTGGATAAATCCATCGTATAGTTACATATGAACTCGAAGAAACTTGTTCCAGATTCGAGGATAGATTCTCGTTCTGGAGAGATTGAATAGGATTATTCGGTTGTCTTTTCTCTTTATCTTCTCTCAGATTGTGAGGGCTCCTAGGATTAGGAGAAGGTACACCTATTGAGCTTATTGGATAGTCTTCCTCCAGACAATAGGCAAGTGCCGAAAGGTGGGGAAGGAAGAAAACCAATTAGCCTAAAGGTAGAGTACAGAAGGTAATAAGTAAAGATATATAAAGGGATTAGAATAACGGCAAAGAAAATTGCAACTGCTATCATTCACGACAAAACTGTGTATACCCCTGCCACTCCCACATCCACTTTGGATTTCTCTAGAACACTTCATATCACTACGAACGTCCATAATACTTGGACATGCCATCGTATAGTTACATACGAAATCGAAGGAATTCGTTCCAGATTCGAGGATAGTTTTGTTGGCTATAGTGCCCTCAAAGTCATTTATTGGATCATAGGCACATGATTGCAATGATTGAGGGAGGACCTATACCGCTAGGATAGTCTTACTCGAGATGATAGTATGCTATATGGTTTGTCCTTATCATCGTGTACATACTTCAGGTGACATTACAGATCACTATTACATGTTGATAGAGCCCATAGGATTCTTGCTTGACTACCAGCAGTATGATGGCGATCATATACGTGAGAGTTGGGTAGTCTATAAGCACATCCTTAAAGTGTCCCTAGTCGTGGGAGATTCGAGAATGGGCATTGATACTCCATTAGTAGACTAGTGTATACGGATCGAGACCCCGACAAGGGGCGGTGGCCGGCCTCACAAGCCATTGGTGTCAGTTGGTTCACCTAAGATGTATACAGGTGCTCATTGGGTTATGAGTACACCGGACGAACTCACCGGAACATGCTAGTTGGTATTATACCTATTGTCAGATAGCAGTTCCCAGGTGACATGTGTACAGGTTAGTCTATCGACCTGAGTTCGTCATTTATCTCGTGTGAGTTCCCACTGTGCTTTGATTACTACCCTACCACAGCTCAAAGGAGTTATGCAAACAGGTTTTAGTTGGGTACAGTCCCGAGCTATATGGAGGCAGTAAGCGGATCGTCAGAGGATTCGTCTCTCCCGGTATTGGGGGTAGAGGTCGCGGTGTGCACGGGTGGCCATCACCAGAAATCCTTGGCCAAGGTAGTCGAGAATTACTGATTCGGATCAGTAGTTTCTCTGGTGGTGATGGGCTTCATACCAACACTAAATATCGCGTTATTAGGGGTCTGACTTTATCCACCCCCCTAGACCCGATATGCGATACTCATAGACGAACGGATCGGACTGTATAGATATTGTCACTGTCAGGCTCAGTAGGGTTTCACGATGAGTTCGCTCGTCGGCCTCCCTTTCGCTCAATACCTGGTCAGCCGTTACGTACAGGTAGTGCCACTGAAGTGCTTGTGGTTAAACCCACTGCCAGCGTATTGACGAGTCTTTAGAGCCCCACACAAAGGGTTTCCCTGATTCGGGTGAAACGTTGTAGAGGCCGTATGGTTTTATGAAAAGGTTCGATCATATACGTGCACTTGTGCACGGATCATGATCGGACGGGTAATACTAGCGGGCTTTGGTTTAAACCGGATCCTAGTATTATATTGTTGGATTATTTTTGTCTCGTTGTATTCGTATTCAGTCAGAATACGGATGCAGGTATGTATATACGGATGAGAGGTATTCTTGTAATTCTTTACGAGTTTACTTTAGAAGATTCCATTCCTTTTTTATTTTAACATTTGGTTTAATGTTTTATTGTGATGGAAATTGTAAGCATAAGTTTTGGCCTTGGGCATTGATGGTGGCACATGCACACTTGGTGACTCATGGTCTTGGGTTTGGAGTGAGATATTTTGTGCTAGGATTTTTCTTTAGCTCATCAAAATATCTTACAACACACACAAAAAAAAAGAAGGCAGCCAAACCTTTTTTCTTTACTTGCTCATTTTCTTGTGCTCACAATTTCTTCATCTCATGGAAACTTCTTCACCTCCAACCATACCCTTTCATGTGATGAGAATCATTAGGTGTATTGAGACAAAATGATTACACACTCTCTCTACTTCATCTTGGGCATCTAGGCTAGCAAACTTGATGTCCGAGTTGCTTCAGTTTAGAAGCGCGGGCCCGTATAAAGTATCCTTGACGTGGATCCTCTTCGACGAGGGAGACCGGAGAGCAAACTTCGTCGAGGCAGCCGCAACAAACTTAGGACAGAGGTTGAAGACCGAAGGATACGAATCGATCGGTATAACCTCTCTAAACCCATCTTTGCATGTTTGCTAGTATAGGGTTTTTGGTTCGATCTTGTGCGGGTTTTGTTTGCGCCAAAGTTTTGAAAATTTTTGTTCCGCATTTGGCCACGGTTTGATGGCCAGGGCGCCGGCAAAACCCAACATGGTATCAAAGCCACCCAAACACCTTAAACTAGCTAGTTGCGACATTAGAATTCACGTTTTTTCGGGCATCGAGAACTGTCGAAAAAACAGTCCCAAATTTTTGAGTTTTGAGATGTTTGCACACCCCGCGAGCTCTCGGTTTGAACCGAGAAGCCGCGGGGTGCTGCGTGGGCACCCCGGGGAGACTCCGGAGGGACCGAACAGCTGGGCCCACTCCCCAAGACCACCACAAGGTGGTCTTGGGGGTGGAGACCTGAAACTGCCCCTGCATGGGCAGTTTCGGGTCTGCCTCATCCTCTGGCCACCTCGTGGTGGCCTCGGGGGTAGGGTATCCCCTTTAGGCCCCCCGAATCAAAGTTTATTTCGTGCTCTAACTCCCCGCGAAGGTTCGGACACGTTTCATTTTGATTCAAACCTCCGAATTGGCTCAAAACTCGACTTTTTTGGATGTTTAATGCACTTGGTTTTTGATTCTTAGTATATTTGGGATGTGCGCTAATTGTGTTTTGGAATTCTAATGTCGTGGCTTCGTTTGCATGCGTGGATGTGTTGGTAACGTTTTCTAATTACTATATGCACAATTCGACGGGGTTACACACTTGATTCGGTTACTTGTTTCTGTGGATAAATCTGGTTTTGGTTTGTGCGGATTGTCGTGATGGGTATCCTTGGGTGCAATGGTAGTGCAATTTAGTTTCATTTGTACATTTGATATTGCGGGGCGAGCGTCCGACATGTGGACTTCCGTCACTGCCTATTTGTATATTATTTGTTTGGGGCATGACCGGGTTGAGGTCGATATCACCGTTGTACATATTTTCTTTTCTGTACTAGGATTACCCTGCGGTGGAGTGCACGGATAGCCGGGTTCTAGAGATAAATGGGCTCGCATCTCATGGCGTTGAGAAGGAAGGGGCCTCACTCTAGAATCGGCGGGCTATTCGCCGCACTCGTAGGGGGTACAGGTTGACCCAAGAAGGAGTGCTCAAGTTACCGGATTCCGTGAAGTGTCGGGTGGCCCATTCACTTTGATGAAGGGGGCTGCCTCGCTTCTGGTTTTGGCGGGTAACTTGCCGCACTCGTAGGGGTCTAGGTTTTCATTGCACAGGCTATCCACACGACCTGGGGAACGTCGGGTTTCACTTGCGGCTCAAAGAAAACCCGGGGCTCCCAGATTATCTGTATTGTTCTGTGATGCTTATCGGTTGTTCTGTGATGTTGCATTTATCACGCTTGGAGCGATTATTGTATATTGATATATATATACTAGTAGATGTTGTATATGTTTTACAATCGCGCTAGTCCAATCCCCGCTCTGTCGTTAGTTAAGTAACCTAACGGGTGAAGACGGGACCCAGTGGCGAATGCGGATGGTATGTACGTACATCATATTTTCGTTCTTTTGTGGTGTGATTAATTGATGGGACTGCGTTGATTCGAATAAATGCAAGAAAAACAAACCTATTCGATATTGTTGGAACAATTTTCAAAAAGCTGTTATTACAAGGACGTTTTCATTTGTTTTGCACAGCGGTATTCGGTTATGAATATTCAGCACCTCATTCGACGAAGCAAAGGCCGAGATCCCTTCATCGGGAGTGACCCCTTGGGCAGAAGTTTGCGTCAGGATAATAACTTCAATATAGTCGATTACTTTTTGCTTTGCATCACGGTATTCAGTTAGAATATCCTGCACCACATTCTACGGGGAAAGAGCCGAGATCCCTTCACCGGGAATGACCTCTTTAGCAAAGGTTTTCGCCACTATATATTTGTAAAAACCTATCCGGTTCCTTCAACGATATCAAGTTCATTACGTCAAAGGTTTTTCGCCAAAAACCATTCGTAGCCCTCCGCCATTTCAGACGGGTAGTACTTAGTATTCATACTATGTTTGTTGGCCTTCGTCAAGGTATAGTATATGGTAGCTGCTTGTTACCTTTCTGTTGCATAGATAGATGCATTGGTTTGGGACAGTCGTACAGCCTTGTTGGCCTTCGTCAAGGGCGAGTACGGGTGGGTTCAAATTAATCTGGACAATGACGGGTAGAACTTGACATATGACTTATGATTTGATGGCCTTCGTCAAGGTCATAAGAGCATGGGGTAAAAATCACATCGGGAGTTTCAAATATACAGGAACTTGCCAGGCATGCGCATACCTTCTGGAGTGTGATAACTTGAATGGATTCCATCAGGTTATCATGCGATGATAGTTGGATCCCGATTCCCACTGATGAGTTGGTTTACTCCTCGGGTGATTTTAAATGATCCCGACTAATTCTTCTTTTGGGTTTGGAGGAGAATTTGAGAAAACGGTGGGAGACATCCTGATTAGATAAAGTGATTAACTATTCTGATCTAGGCTAGAGTGCGCGCAGAGTGTTTCTTTTCTCTCTCTCTTTGGCAGCGACCATGTCCCGACCCTAGACTATAACTCAGTAACCAAGTTAACCGAACATTCTTAAAACACTGGCTTTTGGATTGTCAGAGTTGCATACATCATTGCCACTCCTTCTTTTACCCTTTGCATTTCTCCGGAACATTCCGTATCACTACGAAGACCCATATTTATTGGATATGACCGTCGTATAGTTACATATGAACTCGAAGAAGCTTGTTTCAGATTTGAGGATGGTTTCCGGTTCTGGAGAAATTGAATAGGACTATTCAGTTGTCTTTTCCTTTTACCTTCTCTCATTGCGAGGGCTCCTAAGATTAGAAGAGAGTATACCTATTGCGCTTATTGGATAGTCTTTTTCCAAACCATAGGCAGGTGCCGAAAGATGGGGAAGGAAGAAAACCAATTAGCTTAAGTATGGTGTACAGAAGGTAATAAGTAAAGACAAATAAAGGGATTAGAAAAAGGGCAAAGTAAAGTGCGACTGCTATCATTCACGACCAAACCGCGTATATCATCGCCACTCCTACTTCACCTTTGGATTTCTCCAGAACACCCCGTATCACTACGAAAATCCACAGTTATTGGATAATCCATCGTACTCGAACAAACTTATTCCAGTTCGAGGATGAATTCTGGTTTAGGAGAAATAGAATAAGGATTATTCAGTTGTCTTTTATCTTTACCTTCTCTCAGGTTGTGAGTACTCCTAGAATTAGGACAGTACACATATTACGCTTATTGGATAGTCTTCTTCCAAACCATAGGCTGGTGTCGAACAGTAGGGAAGGAAGAAAACCATTTAGCCTAAGGGTGGTGTACAGAAGGTAATGAGTAAAGACAAATAAAGAGATTTGGAGAGATGGCAAGGAAATATACGGTTACAGTCATGAATCTGGAATAATGGAAGAGGCATTACTAGGAATACCCGGATACCCCTTCGAAATATTTTAATGTTTCAGTTTCACTGTCCTTTGTCAATTGAAAACTGATTTCCCAATTAGATCCTTACTCCAGGGTATGTATGTACCAGATTTGATTCTCACATCTGTATGGTTTTACAGATGATGAGTGAGAATAAGATATTAGGAATTAGGTGATCATCCTCATTATATCGGAATTCGTTGTAATTGGTGACATTTGAGGAAATCGCATGGGGTTGTTTGCCCGACGACAAATATTTGGTTTTAAATATCCGTTGTCATGCACCAATTTCAAACTTATATATATGTACATTTATTTTATAAAGTGAGATATAACTTCTTGAAATTATGTCCATGACATTTACTTATATCAGTTGATGGTTAGGTAAGGAGCATTAAACAGCGGTGTAATTCTTTTTAACCATAGTACAGTTTTTAACCTACGACGCACAGGGTCTGAGTTATTCAACTCAGGAGACTTATACAAAGTATTGTATGTTGTCCAGTATCCATTAGGACAGAGGGGTTGGTACTAATACTATATTCTGTTTTCTTGTGACTTCTCCAGTATTAGACAAGTGTTTCGTAAAAATACAAAGTCTAAGTTTTGAGAAGTTATAGGTACAAGAATAAATTAGAGAACCAGGTGTTGCAATTATCGGGATTCTTCAAGGTGATCGAAGATGTAGATATTTGTGTTTGGTATTCAGCTGATAGTAATGATTTTGAGAACTTGCTTCTCTTTCAGGTTACTCATATCTGGATGCACTCCTAGTTGAGTAATGCTGATAGGCCTCCTTCCATTTAGTTGACATGCACTGGAGACAGCTGCATGATTTGAATCTGGTTCCAATTAAATCAGTGTCTCTGTTTCTATATTGTATATAGAATGGTTCATATCTTAACGATATTAAGATATATGGAGTTGTCCGGCTTATACTTAAAACCAGACTCTGGAAAACTCAAGGCACGTTTCTGTAATGGCAGTTTGTGGGTTATCCCGGGCTATGACGAGGGTTAACTTTCTACCATCTGGGAGATCAATAGTGATATTGTTCTTGACTCTCCACGGTTTTAGTAAAATGGACTTTTTCAGAAAATAGTAGTGGGGGTATGGTAGAACTGGAAGTGATTCCAGAACCACAAACGATTACTGAAAATTTAATAGAACTTAAAGATTCAATCGGGTTTGACATTCCATTGGCCACTCCGCAGATATGATGGGTAACCTCAGGCGCCCGAGAAGTACTCCGGTATCTTCAAAGACGGTGACAGGGAGGTTCTTGTTTACCCAGACTTGCCATTACTGCTATTCTAGACTATGAGACTCGGCAGGAGGATGAGTATAGCGTCGTTCTAAACTAGCTTTAGAAGTGCACGTGTATATGACTCTGCCAGAGAGTTGTTGTAGTCAGTGGTGTAGGGTGTTTTTCGTCATCCCATTGAGATGGGAATACGCGCGCGCTTGTCAGGCGCATTACAGATTCTCCCTGCCTAGGGTAGGCCAGGGTTTAATGATTGTTGGGATCCGAATCTCCGGCAGCCGCGGACTAAGCTGCCGTTAATTACCCCTCGCCTTTGTGGCGAGGGAACCTCCGATTAACGGGTTAAACTGGTCATGCGAACTCAATGTGCAGTGTACGTGTGTTTTGTTTTGGAGGAGGGGTTTAAATATATCGGGAGCCACGCAGAGTTTTTACGGGGGTCCCGCTACCTGGATAGCGGGCTGGGGGTCAAGGGAGCTAGCAACCCCCTTGCGGGGTGCGGGGCAGCGTCCCGTTAGAAATTTTTTCTAACAGGGACAGTGTCGTGAAGTATGTGTGTATGTACATATGTATACATATGTATGTATATACATGTATATATATAAAGGGGGGGAAAGACATCCAAAGGATGCATGGGGCAACACATTGGGCGCTGTGCGCCTAGGTGTTGTGCGCTCAGGCGCTAGAGTGCTACATGTCGGTACGTGGGCGCTCTGCGCTTGAGCGCTGGGCGTTCGAGCGCAAGCGCACCACGTGTCGGCACGTGAGCGTTTTGTGCTTCAGCGCTTGGCGCTCGAGCGCAAGCGCGCCACGTGTCGGCACGGGGGCGACTTGCGCTTCAGCACTTGGCGCTCGAGCGCAAGCGCGCCATGTGTCAGCACAGGGGCGACTTGCGCTTAAGCACCTGCGCTTGAGCGCAAGCGCGCCACGTGTCGGCACCGGGACGACTTGCGCTCGAGCGCCTGCGCTCGAGCACAAGCGCGCCACGTGTCGGCACCGGGGCGACTTGCGCTCGAGCGCTTGCGCGTGAGCGCAAGCGCGCCACGTGTCGGAACGTAGGCGCTTTGCGCTCGAGTGCTGAGTGCTTGAGCGCAAGCGCGCCACGTGTAGGCACGCGGGCGCTCTGCGCTTGAGCGCCGGCGAGAAAAAGAGGCTTTTAGCCTAAAAAAAAATTCTCAGAAGAGAAATCAGGGAGGAGTTGGACTCCTGAGTGTGTTTTTTTTTTGTTTGTTTTTTGGGTTTAGTGAAAGAGGTTCTTCTTCCTCCTCCTCTGTTAACTGGATCTTGAAGATCAAGAGATATGGGATTTTTAAAAATCTCTTCTTTTGAGATCTAATGGAAAATATGAGTTCCCCTTTATGGGTTTTGTGGTGAAAAACTAATTTGTTTTATAAAAAGAAGAGTAAAACTCTTGATTTAATTCAAGAGAAAGAGAAGGTTTTGGAACCTTGAAGAAGGAGAAAAGATGTCAGATCTGAAAAAAAATTGAGAGAGAGAGAAAAGTTGTTAAAATATTTCATTATCTTTGCCTTTATAGGCCATATACTTTACGCATAGCCCCTTGGGCTTCACAAAATGGCATTTTGCCTATCCCATGGCTCATGTGCCGTTTCTTTTTGCACATAAGCCATGGGCTTTTACAAAAATTTGGCTTTATGCCTATTTTTCTTACATTTATTCATAAAATAAAAATACAAGAAATACAACAAAATTATTTATTACAAAATTTTTATCTTGGCATGGGGGGAGGCCGGCCGCTTCATGTTCGGGCTCGACCCGAGCATGGGCCCGCTGGATCTGGGCTTGGGCCCACTTGGCTTGGGGTTGACTTTGATTTTGACTTGGTCAACCGGGGCGTAAATTTTTACCCCAACAAATTGCCCCCCATCAATAAATGCACACCAAATATGTGGGTCGTATGCATGAAATTGATAGATCTTCTTTTACTTGGAGGCGACCTGATCTGGTTCCCGCTTTTTGGGAAGCTGGCACTGCCCTTTTTACGACATGGACGGTCGTTGCTTGACATATCTCCGAGACGGAGTGTCCGTGATAGACGTTTCCCTGGCCCGGTGCAATCTGGTTCCCGCTTTGTAGGAATCCTGCGCTGCCCTTTTTACGACCTGGACGGTCAATGCTGCCCTTTTTGCGACTTGGACGGTCGATACTGCCCTTTTAGCGACTTGGACGGTCGATACTGCCCTTTTTGCGACTTGGACGGTCGATGCTGCCATTTTAGCGACGTGGACGGTCGGTTCTGCCCTTTTTGCGACTTGGAGGGTCGATGCTGCCCTTTTTGCGACTTGGACGGTTGATACTGCCCTTTTTACGACTTGGACGGTCGATACTGCCTTTTTGAGACTTGGACGGTCGGTGCTGCCCTTTTAGAGACGTGGACGGTCAGCTCTGCCCTTTTTGCGACTTGGACGGTCGGTGCTCCACTTTTTGCGACGTGGACGGTCGGTTCTGCCCTTTTTGCGACGTGGACGGTCGGTGCTACCCTTTTTGCGACGTGGACGATCGGTACTGCACTTTTTGCGACTTGGACGGTCGATACTGCCCTTTTTGCGACTTGGACGGTCGGTGCCGCCCTTTTTATGATGTGGACGGTCGGCTCTGCCCTTTTAGCGATGTGGACGGTCGGTGCTGCCCTTTTTGCGACTTGGACGGTCGGTTCTGCCCTTTTTGCGACGTGGACGGTCGGTTCTGCCCTTTTTGCAACTTGGACGGTCGGTTCTGCCCTTTTTGCGACGTGGATGGTCGGTACTGCCCTTTTTGAGACTTGGACGGTCGATATTGCCCTTTTTGAGACTTGGATGGTCGATACCGCCCTTTTTGCGACTTGGACGGTCAGTGCTGCCCTTTTAGCGACGTGGACGGTCGGCTCTGCCCTTTTTGCGACTTGGACGGTCGGTGCTACCTTTTTTGCGACATGGACGGTCAGTTCTGCCCTTTTTGAGACTTGGACGATCGGTTCTGCCCTTTTTGCGACGTGGACGGTCGGTGCTGCCCTTTTTGCGACTTGGACGGTCGATACTGCCCTTTTTACTACTTGGACGGTCGGTGCTGCCCTTTTTGCTACTTGGACGGTCGGTGCTGCCCTTTTAGCGACGTGGACGGTCGGCTCTGCCCTTTTTGCGACTTGGACGGTCGGTGCTGCCCTTTTTGCGGCGTGGACGGTCGGTTCTGCCCTTTTTGCGACTTGGACGGTCGGTTCTGCCCTTTTTGCGACGTGGACGGTCGGTACTGCCCTTTTTACGACGTGGACAGTCGGCTCTGCCCTTTTTGCGACTTGAACGTTCGGTGCTGCCCTTTTAGCGACGTGGACGGTCGGTGCTGGATTTGACTTGCTCCGCTTCTTGCGGTGTCAGGGATGAAGTTGACTTGTTTCCGAGGTGGAATTTGATTCTGCCAGGGAGGTCATTGGTTGTTTTGCTGACTTGATGTGATTTTGGTTGACATCAGCATCGCTACGCTGGAATATGGTACCAGGAGCGAATCATCATTTGTCATGACAGGATTTGGGGATTTTGGTTTTGGTTTGGCATCAGCATCGCTGCACTGGAATATGGTACCATGAGCGAATCATCATCTGCCGCGAGGAGATTTCCCTCGTTCCCAGTTTAACGACTTAGGGGTCATATGTTCCTAGTTTAACGACTTAGGGGTCATCTGTCCCTAGTTTAAAGACTTAGGGGTCTATTGGATTGGAGTTTGGGATTTTGGGGTTAGGGTAGGCTTCAGCGTTGCTAACACTGAAGCACACGTGCCAGGAGCAATTCATCATTTGCCTATTTCTGTTGGGGGAGCGATGGCTTAGGAGACAGGTTTAGGTCCCTATCACCTAAGGCTTTTCAATTTTATGGGCCGTGAGGGTCCCATAAAAGCATTTTCTCCCTACGAGTCGTAAGGATCCCGCAGGTGTATTTTCTGCTTAGGAGTCGTAAGGACTCCTAAGTGTGTTTTTCCTTTATGAGTCGTAAAGATCCCACAAAGGTTTGTTCTCCTCATGTATCGTGAGGACACATGAGTGGGTCTTCTCAATGGAGCATAATTCCAAAGGCGGAGACCAGCCGCGTAACTGGTAATTGTGGTGGGGCATGGGTATGACGAGAATTATTTGAGCCCGTGGATTGTATACGGTAGTCAACTTGGGGACCAACCGTAGGGTTGGGAGAATTTTGAGAAATTGGATTTTGGTTGGCATCTGCATCGTTGCACTGGAATGTGGTACCAGGAGCGACTCATCATTCGTCGTTTGGGGACTTGGAATTTGGATCTTGTTTGGCATCAGTATTGCTGCACTGGAATAATGCCAGGAGCAACTCATCATTTTCCTTGGGAGGACTTGGGACTTGGGTTTTTGGTCGGCATCAGCACCGCTAACACTGAAACGAAATGCCAGGAGCGACTCATCATTTGCCGTCGCCCGTTGGGCAACGATGGCTTAGGAGACAGGTTTGGGTCCCTATCACCTAAGGCTTTTCAATTTTATGGGCCGTGAGGGTCCCATAAAAGCATTTTCTCCCTACGAGTCGTAAGAATCCCGCAGGTGTATTTTCTCCTTAGGAATCGTGAGGATTCCTAAGTGTGTTGCTCCTTTGTGAGTCGTAAGGATCTCACGCAGGGGTTTTCTCTTTACAAGGTCGAGAGGACTTTGCGAGTGTATTTCATCTCTTTTCACGAGTTTGCGCCCTTTCGGGTTTTCACAGACTCGTCGGTAGTCCTGCTGTTTTTACTCACGGAGCCCTTTCGAGTTTTCATCCGTGCCCGTTTTGCTTGTGGACATACCGTTTATTTTTTTATTTCTTTTATTTTTATTTTTTTATTTTTCTCTTTTTTCCCCCCTCTTTTTCTCCTTTTTTTTTTTGCCGCTGGTGGGACTTTAAAAGTAGTCTCACCGGCAGGATTTGGGAGAGATAGGGGTCATTTACGCCCATGGATTGTATACGGTTTTGCAGGATGTATGATCCAGACCGTAGGGCTGATGTGCTCAATTCTCCTACGACTTGGAGCATTCACGTGTAGTATTTCTTGAGATATCGGCCATTGATGGGTGGCATGGGCCTTTCTCCCTCGGCACTTATTAGTTGGTAGGATCCTCCGTCGAACACTTTCTCGATGACGTATGGTCCTTCCCAGTTTGGCTCGAATTTTCCCTTGGCATGTCGATTGAGGACGATCGGTCTTTTGAGGACCAACACCAATTCACCTTTCTTCAAAGCGCGGAGACGGGTTATCTTGTCATAGGCCCGTGACATTTGGGCTCGGTATAGCTCCAGATTTTGCTGCACCGCGAGCCTCTTTTCTTCGAGGGCATCGAGCTCTTCAAGTCAAAGGAGCACGTTTTCCTCCTCCGTCAACTCGTGCTGAACGGTCATTCTTAAGCTTGGAACTTCGACTTCGAGGGGGAGGACCGCCTCCACTCCGAAGAGCAATGAGTATGGAGTAGACTGAGTTGGAGTACGGTGCGTGGTACGATATGCCCACAACACCTCATGAAGTTTGAGATTCCAGTCTCTTTTGTTGGCTGAAGCATTTTTCCTCAGGAGCTTGCATAGAGTCTTATTGAAGGCTTCGGCTAGCCCATTGGCTCTTGGATTATAAATGGAGGAATATCTCCAGTCTATCTTGTGCTGAGTAGCGAACCTTGAGACATTGGAGCTCTTGAAAGAAGGCCCGTTGTCAGAAATGATTCTTCTTGGTGTACCGAAGCGGTATAGAATATTATGCTGGAAGAATGTCAAAATATCTTTTGTCTTGACTTCTTTTAGCGGGACAGTCAGCCCATCTGGAGAAGTAGTCTGTCGCGGCCAGTATGAACCGGTGGCCTTTGGATGACGGAGGATCAATTGGGCCAACAATGTCGGTGCCACGGACTTCGAAGGGCCACGACGCCACCGTAGGATGCAACGGATTGGGATGCTTGTGAATGAAATCACCATGGATTTGGCAGATCTGACATTTCTTTGCATGCTCTCCGCAATCCTGTATCATGGTGGGTCAGTAATACCCAAGCCGTTTGATTTGAAGTCGCATCTTGGGGCCAGATTGGTGAGCACCGCAAACGCCCGAGTGAACATCTTTCATGACCTTTTGGGCTTCGGCCAATGACAAACACCTGAGCCAGAGTTGGTCATATGACCTGCGGTATAACGTATCATTTACAAACACGTATCGGAGAGCTCTTTTCTTCAGCTGAATCCTCGCAGATTTTTCTTCGGACAGCTTGTCGTATCGGAGGTACTCTATGAAGGGTTCTCTCCAATCGGGCTCGTCTTGGATGATCGAAGCTTCTTCGGCAGGACTGCTCTTCTGTTCCACGCTTTCCTCTTCTCGTAGAGAGACTGGGGGTAGAATTTGTCGGCTCCTGACTGTGATCAGAATTTCGTCCATGTCAGGATCAACCAGCTCCTTGGCTAAGCGAGCGAGTACGTCAGCCTTTCCGTTCAACGCTCTAGGGACTCTCATTAGTTCAATGTGAGTGAACCGTTTCATGAGTTCCACCACTCGGCCTCTGTACCGAGCTAATTCGGGTTTGTATATCTTATAATTGCCGCTTACTTAGTTGACGACAAGCTGGGAGTCACCGTAAACCCGTAGCCGAAGGATTTCCATTTCTATGGCGAGCTCCAAACCAGCTATCAGAGCTTCATACTCAGCTTCGTTGTTCGTTCGAGGCTTGGTGAGAGCGAAAGAACGCCTAGGGTTCCCATTGATGGCGTGATGAACACCAATCCTATCCCCGCTTTTACCTCCGGGACGCTTGATCTGCCGGAGCTCCTTATTGATGAGGCTCTATCGAAGTAGAGCTCCCAACATGGCCCATCTTCCTCGAGGTGCAGCACTTGTTCGTCAGGTAACTCACAATTTAGCGGCGACCCTTCTGGTATGGGATGAGCAGCGAGAAAGTCTGCAAGAGCTTGCCCTTTTACTGCTTTCTGAGGAGTATAAACTATGTCAAACTCAAGTAGCATGACAGCCCATCTTGCCATTCTGCCGGCTAGGCTTGCTTTGGTCATCAAGTGTTTGAGCGGGTCGACCTTGGAGATCAGCATAACCCGATGAGCCAGCAGATAGTGCCTCAGCTTCTTCACAGCAAATATCAGAGCCAGGCATTGCTTTTCGATTGGGGAATAGTTATGTTCCGCCCCGACTAGAGTTCGACTGAGGTAGTAGAGGGCATTTTCCTTTCCCTCCTCGTTATTCTGGACGAGGAGCGCACCGAGTGACTCATCTAGCGCGGCAGTGTAGAGAATCAACGGTTTATTTGGAATGGGAGCGGCCAGCACTGGAGGGTGCAACAAGTATTGTTTGATACTTTCGAACGCTGCTTGACATTCGGCATCCCAGATAAAAGGAGCTCCTTTCTTCATGAGCTTTGAGAAGGGCCTACATCTCCCCGATAAATTTGAGATAAACCTCTGTATATAAGCAAGCTTGCCTTGAAAAGATCTTAGCTGCGTCAGACTCTTCGGAGGGGGCATCTCCATGATGGCCTTTATCATTGATGGGTCAACTTCGATCCCTCGATGTCGGACTATGAAGCCCAGGAATTTTCCCGATGACACGCCAAAAGCGCATTTCAGAAGATTCATCTTCAGGTCAAATTCCCTCAGTCTGGTGAGAACGGTCCTAGGATCCTGGATATGATCGGCCTTGGTTTTAGTCTTAACGACTAGATCATCAACATAACATTCGACAACTTTATGAATTAGGTCATCGAAGATATTGGTCATTGCCCTTTGATATGTAGCACCTGCGTTCTTCAATCCGAACGGCATCACCTTGTAGCAATATATTCCGATCGGGGTTCGAAATGCTGTATGCTTCTCATCCTCAGGCGACATCTTGATCTGATTGTATCCAGACGAGCCATCCATAAAGGTGAACAGTTCGTAATTTGAGGTGTCATCGACCATCATTTCCATGACCGGTAGCGGGAAGTCGTCTTTAGGACATGCCTTGTTGAGGTCCCTGAAATCGACACAAACTCGGATCTGCCCATTTTTCTTCTTCACTGGGACTATGCATGCGATCCAGTCCGCATATTTCTCTTTCCTGATGAAGCCAGCATCGATGAGCTTCTTAGTTTCCTCGATGGCCTTTTCTTCTAGTTCCCTTCTCATTCTTCGAGGACCTTGTTTGACTGGCTTAGCATCAGGAGATATAGCCAACTTATGTACGGCCACTTCAGGGGAAAAGCCAGGCATTTGTATGTCCACGCGAAGCAGTCGACGAACTCATGCAGCAGGGCAATTATCTGCGCTTTCATTTCCTTTGACAAGAGCGAGCTGATGTAGGTCGGCCTTGGATTATCGAGCGTTCCTAAGTCAATCTCGGTTAGCTCGTCAAAGGTTGCTTGTCCTCCATCTTCGAGCTCTTGAAAAGTTTCTTCTGGCTCGGCTATTTCATCATCATCATTTGATCTTTCGCTGGCCTCACCAATATGGATCATGTAGCATGCTTCGGAATCAGGTTGAACGTAGCCTATGCCCCGTTTATCTAGAATTCGTCCATCGATGAGTGCTCGGACCTGGGATGGATGCCATAGCTCTTCGTAAAACTTTGCTTCGGACTCCGTTTGATATAACCGGCATCCGCACTTTTTAAAGTATTCCCGCATCTCGGGTGCATAGTATCTGGGATTGAGGGTGGCTCTTATGCCTCTCTCATAGGGAAGGCACGCGATAGAAAGATCGTCCGGGTGCACAACGAGGGTTGACCAGTAAAACAGGATGCCTTTCTGTCCATTTTTCCTCCCGGGGACGTAGAAAGTTTTCAGCTGGTCTACGGTGGAGACTGACAACACATCGAGCTCTTTACACATCTGCTCCGGCACCCTTGTGACGGCTAGGGACCCTTCTGCAATTTTGAGGGTCTCTCGTAGTTTCGCTTTTTGCATGGGGGGCCAATCTGCACAGCTGTTGCACGGCAGGTCCTCTTCTTCTGACTCTTCAGTGTCACTGCCAAGATGAGGGCGGACTTTGATGCTAGATGGGCCTTCAGTAACAAATTCGTCCGTATCGCTGCCAAAATGAGGGCGAGTTTTGCGGAAGGACGGACTTCCAGCGTCGGACTCATCAGTGTCGCTACCGAAATGCGGGCGCACTTGGGCATTTTTGCTTTTGAAAGTGACAGCCGGCGCAGATTTTCTTTTGAGTCTTGGGGCCGGTCTATCCTCAGTTAGTTGTGGCTTAGCATTTTGGTGGTTCATAAAGTATCGAGAATCTTCATATCGGACTTCATGCACACCGAACGGTTGGATGTCTCCGTCAATGCGTCTTTCTTCGCCATTTTTAGTATACTTCATGCATTGATGGAGAGTTGACGGAATGATGCCGTAATCGTGGAGCCACGGCCGCCCCAAGAGAATTTTATAAGACGTGTCGGCGTCGATCACGTACATCTTAGCTTCAGTTTGCAGATCCCCGAATTTGATTGGCAAAGCTATAGACCCCAGAACTTGCTGGCAATTTTGGTTGAAACCTTGAATGACAATCCTTTCCCTTGACAGGTGTCGGACGTCCATTGACAAACTCTACAGAGTTCGCAAGTTCATGATGTTCACTGAGGACCCCGGATCAATCAATATGTGATTAATTCGATCTCCGTCGCTGTACCCGGTCACGTAAAGCGACCGATTATGCTCAGCCGTTCCCAGTAGCAAGTCTTCATCCTTAAATGTGACTGCGGCGGCATGCAAAACATACTGGGCTTCTTTCATATTAATTTCCGCAAAGTGAGCCTGATACCGCTCGGGGTTTTGTAGAGCATGGATGAGAACATCTCTAAGCTCCTTAGATAGGACCAAGGCGTCGTAGATGCTCAGGAGAGACGGAAGCTTCCGGAGATGTGCCAAGACATTATAGTCCACCGAGGAAGGACTTATGTTTTCATCAGCCGGTTCTCTGCCATCTTCTTCATTGGTGACTTGTTTTTCCTTCCCTTTTGGGGCGTTGCCCTGATTTTGCGGTAAAGCCCTGCCGCTTCTGAGCTGGATTTGATTGGCCTTTGTGGTGAGCTCCTCGTCCTCTTCGGAAAAATAGAGCTCATCCTCGGAGTCGCTGCCAAGATGGATGGCGTAGCAGGTCACTACTGGGATCTCTTCATTGGAGTCTTCTTCTAACTCCTCCAGAATTCCAGCCGCTTGTACAGGGAAGAACTCCTTCAATTGAATCAATGTTCTTTCCTTTTGTTTATATTCTTCGAGGGAATCGATATATTTTTGAATGGTCGATCTCCCTGCAGACTCTTTTTCACGCCGAGCTGCACTTTTCTTTTTCTTGAGCTTCTTGGATTTTGAGCCTGATGGAGCCGCATTGGCAGCTGGACTGGTAGGCTTCTTCTGCCCTTCCCATTCCGTCCTGGTTTCTTTCCGAAGTAGCTTTATCATCTTCTTCGTCTTATTAGATATGTGCGTACTCCACGGAGGCCGTGATGAGTCCGTTTCATTTCTCAGGACAGCGGGTTCGGCTGTCTGCTCCCAGAAGGCTTCAGTTTCTGTCTGTATAAAGTTGGTGGTTGCAACTTGATTGTTCACCAACACACTTTTGGACAGCTCGATCTCTCCAGCCTTGTACTGCTTCTCGACCCAGTCTTTGAAGATATAGCAATCCTCAATCGCATGGCTCACTACTCGGTGGTACGGGCAATACAGAGGATTGTCGGTCATTTTTGCTTCTTGGGGTCTTTTCGACTCCGGCAATTGTAGGCAGTTGTTCAAGGCATCTTTAAATATCTTACGGACCTTGTCCCTTGTGAAAGAGTAAACCTTGTTCTTCTTCTCCTCTAGGGAAGGCCCATCTCCTCCCAGCAATGGCTTTCGAGACCGGTTGGTTTTGGATTCGCCCGCCCTTCGCTTTTCTTCATTGTCGGACGCATTGAAGACATTGGTACTGCTGGAACTCCCGCTTCTACGGCTGTCGTCCCGCTTGCTTTTCCAAGTTTTGTCTCTCTGAGAGTCTGGCGGGGACTCTTGCTTCGAGCGTTCCAGCATTTGGACTTTCTTGGTTAGCTCTTGAAACGTCTTGAGGCCTGCTGTACACAAGAATGGGACCATCCAATTGCTGAGGTTCCCAATGAGAAGGCTGACGGACTGGTCCTGCTCCAGCAGCGGTTCTCACTTGACCGTGAGATTACGCCATCGGGCAATAAAGTCGATGTTGCTTTCATTCTTCCCCGGCTTGGTCCTCACAAGGTCGGCAATGGAGATTTTATCACTGACACTCATGAACCTTTGCCGAAACAGAGACTCTATTTGGGCAAAGGTAATGATGGACCCGTCTGGTATACTCGCGTACCAGTCGAAGGCGACACCGGTCAGGCTGTTGACAAACTGACGGAGAAGGAGTGTGTCATTGCCCCCTGTATTTCCACACGAGGCTTTGAAGTAGGCGACGTGCTGATTTGCATTCCCCGTTCCGTCGAACCTTCCGAATTTAGGAATGACGTAGCCGATCGGGAACTCGATCAGATCGTAGTGTGCGGGATACGGCCGCCCACTACTGCCAATTTCTTTCTGAGCTTCAGCTTCGGCCACCAATGTTTTAACTTTGCTGGTGACCAAATCCATTATCCGATCTTATGTTAGCGGGATAGTGCTATCTGGGGCCAAGGCATCCCCAGAAGCGGAATGTGGCCAGCTTTCGTGCGGCTCGACCATTCTTGGACCTAAAGAAGCAGGCAATGGCTGCTTCGGATTGTCATCACCCGGCTGATTAGTAACGACTTGTGCTTGATTAGGAGGCGCTCGAGCAATTTAAGCCGTAAGCTGCATCACAACGTTCGTTAAGTCGTCAATCTTCAAATAGAGCTTGGCCATCTATTTATCCTTGCTCCTGAGCTGTTTTCGAAGCTCTTGGAGCAGCTCTTGCTCCGCGGTCCTGGGGCGGAAGGTCGGCTCTTCCTCACTCTCTGAGCTTGACTCTGCCTGGACCGAAGGGTCCTTCTGCCTATCGTCCTCATCAAGAGGGTTTTCATCATCCAGAGGAGGCGGTTGTTCTTGGGAAGCGGCAACCACATTCAAGCCAGATTGGACTTAGGATGTGGTGGCCCCATCCTTGCTTTTGCTGCGAAGGTTGTCATTGGGACGCCCGCCCGCCATATAGACCGTATGGATGATATATCCGGCCGTCTTTCTATCATTGGCGGCTGATTTCACGGATCGCTGTCTTGACCCCCTTGCTTCGGTAGCTGGTAGTCGATTGAAGGCGGCTGGCCTAACCAGGTTCTTGAATGGTGCTGGCGCTTCTTTTCTGGATTTGCCCCGCTGCTTTCGTGCGGCACAGAGCGCCTAATAGACCCTTGAAGAGACAGTATCATACTTTTCTGTTGGGGCCGGGACACGTCTCTTTGTAGCACTGTTCGGACCGCTGTCTTCTTGATTCTGGCGGTCATGGCATTTTTCTGAACCCACTTCAGAGGCTCGAAGGAATTGTTGTAAGGAATTGTTGATTCTTACGTTCGACTTAGCCGTCGTCGCAGGGCAACCCTGCACTTGGAACTTCACACGATTCTATTTGGCTGAAGCCCTGGCCCTCTTGTTGGCTCGATACCTGAGCCGCTTCTGCCTTAACTTTTCTGTTCTAAGCGCTTGGCAGACTTCGGCTCTTTGGGAAGACGCCACAGATCGGGCGATGGAGGGCCTTGGAAATACGCTCGATTGCGCATTTGTTGGAGTCATCGCCTGAGCTCGTCCACGACATTTGATGTTGCCCTTCGCACCGGAAGTCTTGCCCCCAGCTGGAGCGCTAGGGAGTCGTTCAGACACCATCTTAAGTTTCGGTTGTGGTGCCTTAGCAATCACAGCATTCGGCATCTTGCCCCTTGGGACCGGCTTGGCCACCTGTTCCGCCGGGATTTCCGCCAGATGAGCGCTTCCGGCAGGGTAGATGATGACGGAGCCAAACTAGCGGGGCGGTTCCTCCCACTGTCGACTGAGGCTTGCGGGGAGAACCACACGAGCGTTGATCTTGACCACGTACGGAATCGGGATCACGTTGGAAGCTGAATTCGTCTGGGGAGACATTGTCGTCGAAGGTTGATTGCTGCACAGAAAAAAAAACATCATTTCAGTATAGACAATCGATATGTATATTGATTGAGTTCGCATGAACATTTAACCTGAAATATGGGAGGAGAGAAAGGTCCCACCGGGCGTGCCAGAATTTGTAGGATGTTTGTCGTCACCCCATTGAGATAGGAATACGCGCATGCTTGTCAGGCGTATTACAGATTCCCCCTGCCTAGGGTAGGCCGGGGTTTAATGATTGTGGGGATCCGAATCTCCGGCAGCCGCGGACTAAGCTGCCGTTAATTACCCCTCGCCTTTGTGGCGAGGGAACCTCCGATTAACGGGTTAAACTGGTCATGCGAACTCAATGTGCAGTGTACGTGTGTTTTGTTTTGGAGGGGGGTTTAAATATATCGGGAGCCACACAGAGTTTTTACGGGGGTCCCGCTACCCGGATAGCGGGCTGGGAGTCAAGGGGGCTTGCACCCCCCTTACGGGGTGCGGGGCAGCGCCCCGTTAGAAATTTTTTCTAACAGGGACAGTGTCGTGGAGTATGTGTGTATGTACATATGTATACATATGTATGTATGTACATGTATATATATATAAAGGGGGAAAAGACATCCAAAGGATGCATGGGGCAGCACCTTGGGCGCTGTGCGCCTAGGTGCTGTGCGCTCAGGCGCTAGAGTGCCACGTGTCGCTACGTGGGCGCTCTGCGCTTGAGCACTGGGCGCTTGAGCGCAAGCGCGCCACGTGTCGGCACGTGAGCGTTTTGCGCTTCAGCGCTTGACGCTCGAGCGCAAGTGCGCCACGTGTCAGTACGAGGGCGATTTGCGCTTGAGCGCTGGGCGCTTGAGCGCAAGCGCGCCACGTGTCGGCACCGGGGCGACTTGCGCTCGAGCGCTTGCGCATGAGCGTAAGCGTGCCACGTGTCGGAACATGGGCGCTTTGCGCTCGAGCGCTGAGTGCTTGAACGCAAGCGCGCCACGTGTCGGCACACGGGCACTCTGCGCTTGAGCGCCGGCGAGAAAAAGAGGCTTTTAGCCTAAAAAAAATTCTCGGAAGAGAAATCAGGGAGGAGTTGGACTCCTAAGTGTGTTGTTTTTTTGTTTTTTTTAGGGGGGGTAATGAAAGAGGTTCTTCTTCTTCCTCGTCTGTTAGCTGGATCTTGAAGATTAAGAGATATGGGATTTTTAAAAATCTCTTCTTTTGAGATCTAATGGAAGATCTGAGTTCCCCTTTATGGGTTTTGTGGTGAAAAACTAATTTGTTTTATAAAAAGAAGAGTAAAACTCTTGATTTAATTCAAGAGAAAGAAAAAGGTTTTGGAACCTTGAAGAAGGAAAAAAGATCTCAGATCTGAAAAAAATTTGAGAGAGAGAAAAAAGTTGTTGAGATATTTCATTATTTTTGCCTTTATAGGCCATATACTTTATACATGGCCCCTTGGGCTTCACAAAATGGCATTTTGTCTATCCCATGGCTCATATGCCATTTCTTTTTGCACATAAGCCATGGGCTTTTACAAAAATTTGGCTTTATGCCTATTTTTCTTACATTTATTCATAAAATAAAAATACAAGAAATACAACAAAATTATTTATTACAAAATTTTTATCTTGGCATGGGGGGAGGCCGGCCGCTTCATGTTCGGGCTCGACCCGGGCATGGGCCCGCTGGATCTAGGCTTGGGCCCACTTGGGTTGGGGTTGACTTTGATTTTGACTTGGTCAACAGGGGTGTAAATTTTTACCCCAACAAGTGGGAGCAGCGGAAGCGTAGTGGACAAGATGCTTATGTCTATTTATAGACTAAAGCAGATATAGCGGAGATAGATCATCTATTTTTGATGTGACGGTCATAAGCTTTGACTTCATCGGAATAGGAGATGGATCTGTTAAGAAGGTAGTAGGGTGGTATGTCCTGATATTTGGATGACATACACGTTGTAGAAAGTGAAATTCATACGATCGGTTATACTGTGGTTGTCACACAGTGTTTCTCCACATAGGATTTGGATATTATATCAGGTATTCTGGTTACTAGATCTATGGTTTTAGATCTAGATTTGGGTGGTTTCCCAATCCGGGTATTTAGACATCATTCTAAAGGTGTTCTAGAATGGACGACTCCTGGCATGGTGGTGTACCTGCAGGTGATGGAGTCACCCTCTCTAAAAGTGTCTTACAGACTAAAGGGGAGAGGGATGTACATGATTGGCATATCATTTGCTTAGGCAATTGAGTCAACATGAGATGTCAAGTACCACACCAAATGTTGTTTTTGCACTAGATGCAATAAGTTGATATATTAATCCAATCCTGGAGAAACGTTCGGAAGCAGTTTATGAACATAAGTGGTTGTTCTAGGGATATGATAACAACAACCTCCTTCGGGAGACAGTTATCATTCCAGGCTTCCAAGGTAACCTGGATGACAGAGTGACTATCAGAGTTATAGTTTTCCCTCTGACGAGAGGCAGTAGTTTGAACAGGTGGTCCAAGCGGATACTGAGGGAGGCATGCGTAGGATACTGATTAAATTCAGTTGACGATACAGTCTAAGAAGTTTGCTGGATTTGGAGTTCATTTGTGAACTGGGTCCCATCAAATATCTAGACATATTCTAAGACAGGTATTGCTCATTTCGGGAGATGGCTTTCTCCGCGAACTGAAGATAAAGAGAGATATAGAAAGAAATATCAGAGCGGATCCACTCACTGAGGTTATTTCTCGAACGCAATAGTTTTACAAACGAGCTTTGTGAAACTGATTAGTAGAGAAGTTGGGTGTTCGGTATCACACGGGCTGTGAGTATGCGACACCGTAATAATTAGCCTTAAGTGCAAGTGGGAGATTGTTGGTCATAGTGCCCTCAAAATCAATTATTGGATCACAGGCACGTGATTGCAATGATTGAGAGAGGACCTATACCGGTAGGACAGTCTTACTCGAGATGATAGTATGCTATCTGGTTTGTCTTTATCATCGTGTACATACTTTAGATGACATTACAGATCACTATTACATGTTAATAGAGCCCATAGGATTCTTGCTTGACTACCAGCAGTATGATGGCGATCATATACATGAGAGTTGGGTAGTCTATAAGCACATCCTTAAAGTGTCCCTAGTCGTGGGAGTTTCGAGACTGGGCATCGATACTTCATTAGTAGACTAGTGTATACGGATCGAGACCCCGACGAGGGGCGGTGGCCGGTCTCACAAGCCATTGGTGTCAGTTGGTTCACCTAAGATGTATACAGGTGCTCATTGGGTTATGAGTACACCGGACGGACTCACCGGGAACATGCTAGTTGGTATTATACCTATTGTCAGATAGCAATTACCAGGTGATATGTGTACAGGTTAGTCTATCGACCTGAGATCGTCATTTGTCTCGTGTGAGTTCCCACTGTGCTTTGATTACTACCCTACCACGGCTCAAAGGAGTCGTGCAAACAGGTTTTAGTTGGTACAGTCCCTAGCTACATGGAGGCCGTGAGCGGATCGTTAGGGGATTCGACTCTCCCGGTATTGAGGGTAGAGGTCGTTGTGTGCATGGGTGGCCATCACCAGAAATCCTTGGCCAAGCTAGTCGAGAATTACTGATTCGGATCAGTAGTTTCTCTGCTGGTGATGGGCTTCATACCGACACTAAATATCGCGTTATTAGGGGTCTGATTTTATCCACTCCCCTAGACCCGATATGCGATACTCATAGATGAATGGACCGGACTGTATGGATATTGTCACTTCAAGCTCAGTAGGGTTTTAGGATGAGTTCGCTCGTCGGCCTCCCTTTCGCTCAATACCTGGGCAGCCGTTACGTACAGCTAGTGCCACTGACATGCTTGTGGTTAAACCCACTGCCAGCGTAGTGACGAGTGTTTAGAGTCCCACACAGAAGGTTTCCCTAGTTCGGGCGAAACGTTGTAGAGGCCGTATGGTTTTATGGCAGGGTTCGATCATATACGTGCACTTGTGAACGGATCATGATCGGACGGGTAATACTAGCGGGCTTTGGTTTAAGCCGGATCCTAGTATTATATTGTTGGATTATTTTCGTCTCGTTGTATTCGTATTCAGTCGGAATACGGATGCAGGTATGTATATACGGATGAGGGGTATTCTTGTAATTCGTTACGAGTTTACTTTAGAAGATGCCATTCTTTTTTTGTTTTAACATTTGGTTTAATGTTTTATTATGATGGAAATTGTGAGCATAAGTTTTGGCCTTAGGCATTGATGGTGGCACATGCTCACTTGGTGACTCATGGTCTTGGGTTTGGTGTGAGATATTTTGTGCTCGTATTTTTCTTTAGCTCATCAAAATATCTCACAACACACACAAAAAAAAAGAGGGCAGCCAAACCTTTTTTCTTTACTTGCTCATTTTCTTGTGCTCACAACTTCTTCATCTTATGGCAACTTCTTCACCTCCACACATACTCTCTTATGTGTTGAGAATCATTGGGTGTATTGAGACAAAATGATCACACACACACTCTCTACTTCATCATGGGCGTCTAGGCTAGCAAACTTGATGTCCGAGTTGCTTTGGTTTAGAAGCGGGAGCCCGTATAAAGTATCCTCGACATGGATCCTCTTTGACGAGGGAGACCGGAGAGCGAACTTCATCGAGGCAGCCACAACAAGCTTAGGACAGAGGTTGAAGACCGAAGGACACGGATCGATCGGTATAACCTCTGTAAACTCCTCTTTGCATGTTTGCTAGTATAGGGTTTTTGGTTCGATCTTGTGCGGGTTTTGTTTGCGCCAAAGTTTTGAAAATTTTTGTTCCGCATTTGGCCACAGTTTGATGGCCGGGGCGCCGGAAAAACCCAATAGGTTTCCGGTTCAGGAGAAATAGAATAGGATTATTCAGATGTCTTTTCCCATTACCTTCTTTCAGGTTGCGAGGGCTCCTGGCATAAGGAGTGTACACCTATTATGCTTATTGGATAGTCTTCTTCCAAATCTTAGGCTGGTGCCGAAGGGCAGAGAAGGAAGAAAACCAATTAGCCTAAAAAATGTGTACAGAAGGTAATAAGTAAAGACATAATAAAGGGATTGCAGTGAGGGCAGGTAAGTATATGGTTACTATCATGAATCAGAATAGTGGAATAGGCGTTACTAGGAATACTAGTTAACCCCTCTGAAACATTTTCATGAATTTCACTGTGCGATGTTAATTGAAAACTGTTTTCCCAATTGGAATCTAACTCCAGGGTATGTATTTACCAGATTTGATTCTCACATCTGTATGGTGTTACAGATGGTGAGTGGGAGTAAGATATTGGGAATTAGTTGATTATATCCTTATTATATCGGAATTCGTTGTAATTGGTGATATTTGAGGAAATCATCTGGGTTTTGCCTGACGGCAAATATTTGGTTTTGAATATCCGTTATACACCAATTTCAAACTGATATATTTGTACGTTTATTTTATAATGTGAGATGTAACTTTTTGATATTATATCTATGACATTTACCTATATCAGTTGGTGATTAAGTAAGCTGCATTCAACAGCGGTGTAATTCTTCTTAACCATGGCTCAGTTTTCAACCTACGACGCACAAGGCTTGAGTTATTAAACTCAGGGGACTTATACAAAATATTGTATGTTGTCCAGTGTCCATTAAGACAAAGGGGTTGGTACTCTTACTATATTCTGTTTACTCATGACTTCTCCAGTTCTAGACAAGTATTTCGTTGAAATAAAAGGTTTAGATATTGAGAAGTTATATGTATAAGAATAAAGTAGAGAACCATTTGTTGGAAGTATCAGGATTCTTCGAGATAGTCGAAGATATAAATACTTGTATTTGGTATTCCGTTGATAGTATTGGTTTTGAGAACTTGCTTCTCTTTCAGGTTACTCATATATAGATGTGCTCCTAGATGAGTAATGTTGATTGGCCTCTTTCCATTTGGTTGATATGCACTGGAGACAGCTGCATGATTTTGAATCTGGTTCCAATTAAGTTAGTACTTTTGTTTCTATATTGGATATATATAGAATCAATTTATATCTTAACGATGTTAAGATATAGGGAGTTGTCTGGCTGATACTTAAAACCAAAATCCGGATAAACTCGAGACACGTTTTAGTAATGGCAGTTTGTAGGTTATCCCAGGCTTTGACGAGGGCTAACTTTCTACCATGAGGAAGATCAATAGTGATATTGTTCTTGACTCGCCACAGTTTTAGTAAAATGGATTTTTTCAGAAAACAGAAGTGGGGGTATGGTAGAACTGGAAGTGATTCCAGAACCACAAACAATCACTGAAGATTTAATAGAACCTGAGGATTCAATTGGATTTTACATTCCATTAACCACTCCGCAGATTTGGTAGGTAACTTCAGGCACCCGAGAGATACTTCGGTCTTCTCAGAGACTGTGAGAGTGATGTTCTTGTTTACCCAGATTTGCCATTGCTGCTATTCTAGACTATAAGACCCGGCAGGAGAACGAGTATAGCATCGTTCTAAACTAACTTTAGAAGTGCACGTGTATATGACTCTGCCAGAGGGTTGTTGTAGTCAGTGGGAGCAGCGGAAGTATAGTGGGAAAGTAGCTTATGTCTATTGATAGACTAAAGCTAGTATAGCGGAAATAGATCATCTATTTTTGATGTGACAGTCATAGGTCTTGACCTCATCAGAATAGGAGATGGATCTGGTAAGAAGATAGTAGAGAATGATGTCCAGGTATTTGGGATGACATGCACTTGATAGGAAGAGATATTCCTATACTACGATCGGTTATACTGTGGTTGTCACAAAATTGTTTCTCAACATAGGATATGGATATAATATCAAGGTTTCTGGTTACTAGATCTATGGTTTTAGATTTAGATTTGGGAAGTGTCCCAATCTGGGTACCTTGACATTATTCTAAAGGTGATTTAGAATGGTTTACTCTTGGCATGGTGGTGAACCTGCAGGTGATGGAGTCACCCTCTCTAAAGAAAGTCTTACAGACTAAAGGGGAGAGGGATTTGCATGATTGGCATATCACTTGCTTAGGCAATTAAGTAAATCATGACATGTCAAGTACAACACCAGATATTGTTTTAGCACTAGCTACAATAAACATTTATTAATCTAATCCTGGAGAAATATAGGGAAGTAGTTTATGAACATAAATGGATGTTCTAGGGATATGGTAACGGCAGCCTCCTTCAGGAAACAGTTATCATTTCAGGCTTCCAAGATGACCTGGATGACAGAGTAACTGTCAGAGTTATATTTTTTCCCTCTTCTGAGGGACAGTATGTTGGACAGGTGGTCCAAGCGGATACTGAGGAAGGTATGGCGCAGGATACTGATTAATTTCAGTGGATGATACGGTCTAAGAAGTTTGCTGGATTTGGAGTTCATTTGTGAATTGGGTCCCATCAGATATCCAAACAAATTCTAAGACAATGTATTGCTCATTTCAGAAGATGGTTATTCTCCGCGAAATTGAGATATAGAGAGATATAGAAAGAAACACTGGAGCGGATCTACTCACTGAAGCTATTTCTCGAACAGAATAGTTTCACAAACGAGCTTTGCGAAACTACTTAGTAGAGAAGTTGGGTGTTCGGTATCACACGAGACACCGCAATAATTGGTCTTAAGTGCAAGTGGGTGATTTTTAGCTATAGTGCTCTCAAGGCAATTATCGTAGTCGCAGGCAGGTGATTATGATGATTGAGTGAGGACCTATACCGATAGAACAGTCTTACTCAAGATGATAGTATGCTATCTGGTTTGTCTTTATCATCACTATTACATGTTGATAGAGCCCATGGGATTCTTGCTTGACTACCAGTATTATGATGGTGATCATATATGTGGGAGCTGGGGGTCTATAAGCAAATCTTTAAATGTCCCTAGTCGTGGGAGTTTCGAGACTGGGCATCGATACTCCAGTGTAGACTAGTGTATACTGATCGAGATCCCGACGAGGGGCGATGGCCAGGTCTCACAAGCCATTGGTGTTAGTTTGTTCAACTAAGATACTATACAGGTGCTCATTGGGTTATGAGTATACTGGACGGACTCGCCAGGAACCTGCTAATTAGTATTATACCTATTGTCAGATAGCAGTTCCCATGTGACATGTGTACAGGTTAGTCTGTCGACGTGAGATCGTCATTTGTCTCGTGTAAGTTCCCACTGTGCTTTGATTACTACCCTGCCACGGCTCAAAGGAGTCGTGCAAACAGGTTTTAGTTGGGTACAGTCCCGAGCCACAGGGAGGCAGTGAGCGGATCGTCGGGGATTCATCTCTCCCGATATTGGGGGTTGATGTCACGTTGTGCACGGGTAGCCCTCACCAGAAATCCTCGGCCGAGGTAGACGAGAATTACCGATCCAGGATTGATAGTTTCTCATGTGGTGATGGGTTTCATGCCGACACTAAATGTCGCGTTGTTAGGGGTCTGACTTTTTCCACCCCCTAAACTCGATATGCGATACTCTTAGACGAACAGACCGGACTGTACGGATATTGTCACTGTCAGGCTCAGTAGGGGTTTGGATGAGTTTGCTCGTCGGCCTTCTTTTCGCTCAATACCTGGATAGCCGTTACGTACAGCTAGTGCCGCTGACGTGCTTGTGGTTAAACCCACTGCCAGCGTATTGACGAGTCTTTAGAGTCCCACACAGAGGGTTCTCACGGTTCAAGCGATATGGTGTAGATGACATATGTTGGTACATACAGGTGTCCGATTAAATATATGTACAGGCTGCACAGACTTTAATCGGACAGTTGGTAATACTAGCGGTTTAGGACTGAGCCGGATTATTAAATCAGGTTTTGATTTAATAATTTATATATGTATTCTAGTATTATTGTTCACTATTCATTTTCTCTCTTAGCTATTCGTATTTTTGTACAAATGCGTGTATATGTATTTCGATAAGTATACCGGGAAGTATTCCGTATTTATACGGAATTGTTTCTAGAAGATTGGACACCTCATTTGTATGATTTTCTATTTTAGATAGAAAATCATTTGTTTTACAAATGAGGTGGAGAGTTGAGTTGGTATGAGCATGGGTCAAGACATGTAGAAGGGTTTGGGTATTGTTTAGTTTAATGTAAAAATGAGATGAGATATTTTTTCATTGGATGTTGAGAGAGGGGGCAGCCACATCTTGGGGCTTGGCCTTGCTCATTTTCATTACTTGCTCACTCTCTCATTCTCACTCACTTGAAAAAAACACTTAGTCATTTTCTTTAGTTGCTCATACCACATGTTTCCTCACCTCCTTCTTCATCTTCTTAAGTTGCTCATGGAGCATTTGATATGAGAGAAAAATATAATGAGATAATCATACACCACCATTCTTCATTGCTAGCAATTTTGGAGCGTCGGTTGCCTCGTTTGGCGAGGCTGAAGCTTGCGTCGTTTTCCTCAGGTGGATCATCGTAGATGGAGGAAGACCGGCAACCAAACTCGATCTAGACGACCACTAGAAGCTTGGGAAGATGGTTGAAGACCGAAGGACACGGATCAACTCGGTATAACCATTCTAACTTCTTTATATATGCTTGCTAGTATAGGGTTTAGGGTAGATCCAAGTATCGGGTCATGGTAGCGCCAGTTTAATAAATTTTTGTTCCGCATTTGGCCACGGTTTGATGGCCGGGACGCTGTCGTAACCCAACAATTGTTACCACCATTAACTAGCCTGCGACCACCGCCACCAACTTCCACCACCATTAACCCGTTAGCGACCGCCGCCATCACCAATCGCCGTCGGCCGATAGTCCTCCGCCGTCGGCCGTCGCTGACGTCGGCCGACCATTCTTGCAACCGGCCGTCGCTTCCATCGGCGGACATCCGACTGGCCGCCGCCGCCGCCAACCTACGATCCTCATCATCGGCCGACAGGCCACCGGTTGACTTCGCCACCGCCGTCAATTGGTGTCAATTGAACCTCTGTCGGTTCAACACTGGCCATGTCCATTTCTCTAATTAAATGTATTGTCATAAATCACGTATAGATTTTAAAATCAAATGGCCAGCATTTTGAATAGAATTTTTTTTTATCAAAATAATGGTCATTTTATTTATAAATTCTAAATTCTAAAATTACTTGAGACTAACGCCCCTTGAAATTAAAAAGATTTGAATGGATGTGGTAAGAAAGATGGTGCAAAGGGAGGAGAAGAAGGAAAGTGAAGGAGAAAGAGAGAGGAAGAAAGCAAGGGTAAAATAATCCATACCTGTCATTTTTGGATGATATCATCATTTATTTTAATGTGTGTCATTTTTGGATGATATCATCATTTATTTTCACTTGTGTCTAAAGATATGTGAATTAAAATAGTCCCACGTCAGGAAAACTGTATAAAAAATTAATGTATACAAAATATAAAATGGGCCAAATCTCAACAAGTCTTGAGTTTTATTGTTGGACCCACTTATATCAAAACTCATGTACACTTATATAAATAAAAATATACAAGTCTGTACATATGTATAAAATATAAAATGGACAAACTCCAAAAAGATTTGAGTATTATTGATGGAACCCATTTATATCAAAATCTTATGGGATGTTAGTTTAAGGTACTTATATCTATATTTAAATTAATTCATTTTATCAATCACACGAAAAAGTGATAGTTCATTGGTACATTTACGTGGTTCAGCCCTTTTAAAAGTTAGAAAGTATCATGCTCCATAAGCTTCTTCAACAGTGGTAATGATTTTGAAAAAGAAGCCGAGATGTTATATATACGATAAATACTTCAGTTTGATATGCAAAGGATATATAGTGCCATGCTAATTCAAGGAATAAACAAAGTATAACAAAATGGTAATTTTTTAAAACTAATTAAATATGGAGGTTTAAGATATTTTTGTTGCTTAAACCGATATTTGCGGTAAATTCATGTCTGGATAAGCTCAAAATGTAAATTAACCACATATTTTCTATTAAAAATATATATATTGGTAGCTAGTTTTGTTTACTCTTCTCGGAGAGTTGATTTCCCAATTGTATGGTTTCCATGTTTCTTAATAGACCTACTACTATTGCACCTATGATGCATACATACACACGTGTTTGGTAATTGAAAATATATTTAAAATTGATTTCTTTATCCATCAAAATATAATGGAATACATACAGGTTCGAATCAAATCCGACCCGTCCACCCTGTCCAGGATGGGTAACCCATCCCATAATTATATTGGGATATTTCCTACATGACAATGGCAAAAAAGTGCAAACAACACCAATTGCCAATCCTTGCATGTACATGATAAACGAGAAAACGTGCATGCAGTGATCCTGCAGGCTCAAAACTGAAGTGACCTCTCACATGGGTTCAGTGAAGTCCAGGAATCTAAATGCAAAGCGAGACTCACTGACCCATGTGAAAAGTCACTGCAGTTTGATTTGGACCTGCAGGCCCAATTTCCTCGTAATAAATATGCTAGTACCAATCAAGCTCAAAAGTCCAAATGAACATGTCAAAGTCCCTATCAATTGCCTCGCCCGTTAAGAAAAAACCGCAAAAGGAGTTAATAAAGATGCCCTTCCCCCCTTTCCTATTGGCGGTGCATATATACCCTTATTTTTAGGAATAATTGATCCCCTAATTAATATCCTAATGGTTCTTTTGTACTCTCTTGCCGTGAATTCTTCTTTGTTTATTCAATAAATCACCCCTTAATTAATCTTAGTAACGTATTGGTTACTAGGCTAATGAAGCGAATCGACGGAGAATCGATTCGCTTCGTGATAACGTGGGCGAATTTAGCGAATCGATTCACTTCGCCGCCGACGAATTGGCAAAAAGAACGGGTTCCCAACTTTTCCGGTCGTGCTTCGTCGTAGTTCACCTCGTCTAACTCGTCTCGCTTCGTCTCGGGAATCGCCACGAGTCACCATGAATTAGCAAGACTCACCGATTCGTCTCGCCTCACCTCGTTGACCGATTCGCCACGCATTCGTCTCAAACTCGGCCGTCTGCTTGACGAATCGCTTCGCCTCGTCTCGGGTTCGCCTCGCCTCGCCTTGGAATTCCCATCCAACGGTTATTAACGGTCGGATCTAAACGAATTTCGCCTCGCCTCGCCTCGTAACGACTATAAACGGGCAAAAATTCAAAAAACCGCACCCAAAAACCTATAAATAACCAAACCCCTCCCCCCGCAACAGCATTTCTTCTCATTCCAAACTCTTTTCTCTGCCAAAATTTTTTTCCTTATCTCTCTAAAAAAAAATAATCTTAATCTCTATTGCTAATGTGGCAATTTCCATCTCCCTAAAGAATAGAAGCTCCAATCCGATCCTCCGACAGTCCAACTCCGAGCTTTCGAAGCTCCAAGGCTCCGATTGACTCATTCTTCTATCTTTCTTATTTCTTATTTTTAATTTATTATTTCTAATTTTCTACTCCAGCGTTTTTTAACATTTAGTTAAAATATTGATATGGAGGGTTCATCCGATACGCATTAAACCCGAATTTCTCATCTAGAACAACAAGCAAAAGGATCCACCCATACATCAAGAGAAGCTAAAAAACATGCGGCTGCTAGTGATGTTTGGAATTATTATAAATTGAATTTAGAGACGGTGTTAGATATGCCGTTTGCAAATATTGTGGTAATGCATATAAACACAAGGATAGTGCTGACACCGGTAGTTTGAATAAATATGCAAAAAAACATTTAGAAGCCCCGGCCGGTTCCTTTACTACACAAACACAAATTAGTTTCGCCGGTGAAGATCTTTTTCAATATAATCAGGATTTAAATATTTCAGAAATGGCAAAATATGTTATGGTAGATGAACGGGTTCTCGGATTCAGAGAAAGCTCGGTTTTTTAGTGGTACGTTCAAACGGTATTGTAACCGGCATTCAAAAGGGTTCCAAAGTCTGCACTTAAAAGTCGTTATTTTAGCCTCCAGAACAACGGTAAACAGGTATTAATTGTTACTCCTGCTTATTTAGATACCGGTATTTTATTAACTTATGATATTTGGACGGATAGAAGGGAACTTCTCTGGATCTGTATTACTGCATATTGAATAGATTCCAGCTGGTTTTTGCAAAAAGGAATTATTGCTTTTAGATAACTTCCATATCAGCACAGTAATTTTCATATAAATTCTGAAATTAGATGTATTTTAGAAGAATATCATTGTGTAAAAAAAATTCTATTTCTTTCGATAATACTAGCAACAATAATTCTATTATTACTGAATTCATAAGGTCATGCAAACCAATTTGCATTTACCGTTTTTCATATTCATTGTGCATGTCATATACTTAAGTTTGCTGTACAGGATGCATATACCGTATGCAATATAAATACTCAAACAATTAAAAATGCATGTAGGTTTATTATAAGTTCTAGAAAAAAAGCTGAATACAAAACTGGATGTCTAAGTGCAGGTGTAACGCCGTCTCTTAAAAAAGATGTGGTCACTATGTGAAATAGTACATATGACATGTTTCGTACCGCATTAAAGACCGCCAAAATTATTAGTAACATGTGAAATAAACCTGTAGAAAACCATTTAACACCCGATCATTGGGCGGTTGCAGATTTTTTTAAAGATTTTCTTATGACTTTTAAAATAGCAGCCGAACGATTTTCTGCTACTTATACCTCCGCTTCTCATATTCTTGTCTCTGAATTGTATAATATAGTTAATTGTTTTGCTTGTTACGTCGAAAATCTAGTACTTCACCATCCGATACTTACTATGCGGGTTAAGATTTCTAAACATTTCTCTAAACTTCCAATCATTTACCGTTTATGTACGGTAATAGCCCCTAGTATTAAATTAGAGGGTTTGGAGGCTTTTTTAACCGGGTTCCACACGGCCATGGGATATTGTGTGGATATTGATGTTTATGTTAGTATCGTTATAAGTAATTTAGATAAAGTGTTTAATTTGTATGCTGCACGAACTTTTTCTGGTAGAATTAGCAGACCACCGCTCTCAACCAGTTCGCGTGCTTTGACTCCAGGTTTAGCACTTATTCAACATAAGAAAAGGGAAAAAGACCCGGCAGCCTTATCATCGTCATCTTTAAATGAGTTATCAATATTTTTACAAACTGAGTCAGGTTCAGATTTAACTATAGATAATTTTAATATTTTAGTCTGGTGGGAAAGCAACGGACATTTGTATCCGGTACTTTTCACCATGGCCCGTGATTTAATAACCGTTCCAGTGTCCGCGATAGCGTCGGAAAATGCTTTTAGTAGCAGCATATTAAGCGAGAAGAGATACAGTTTGGCGCACGACACAATGGAGTTCATGATTTGCTCGCAAGACTGGGAATCAACAGCCGTCAGAAAACAAAATGCAATCATTTTGGATTAGAATTATCTATCTGAGAAGCCTACAGGATCGGACGAGACCAACACCGAAGGAGGAGGAACCACAACCGGCACCGACGAGTAGTGAATAAGATTTGTGATAATAGAAAAAAAAACTATATCTAATGCCCTCACATTGAGATCAATATTTGGAAGGATACGTAGGCAGCCCGGGTGGGTTTGGTTTTTAATGTAAAAAATCAACAAATCGTATTATGAAATTATAATTTGATTAAGATTTTTTAACATAAAAACTTGTTTAAATTTCAAAATTTTAAGCCTAATTTTAATTTTTAAAATTTTAAAATAAAAAAAAGCAGCCGAGACGAAAAATTCGTCTGGCTCGGCGAATTTGCCTCGTCTCGTCTCGTTGCGAGACGAGGCGAGCGGGTTCTGGCTTCGTTACTGTTGCCCTCGTCTCGTCCAGCCGGCGAAGCAAGAAAAATTCGCTTTGTTAGCTAGACGAAGCAAATGAATTCCGAAACGAATTGTTTCGGCTCGTTCCGTACCTTAGCCATGCCTATTGGTTACCCCGGAAACAAGTCCTTCAAACTTACTATTTTTATTTTCCAGTCTTAAGTATCTAAATTACTTTATTCATTTTGTGGTGTCAACGGGTGGCTTGGTTGGGCGTAGTCGGAGAACTATGCATTTTCAACTGCGCTAAAATATAAAAATAATTGTTTGATATCAAGTGGTTGTTGCTTCTATATGTAGTTGGAAAAAACAAACAGAGTTAGTTGCACTAAGTTTAAATTGAACACTTTTGCAAATGTATGTGTTAGAACATAAAATACAACAAAATATAGTTATTATGATGCAATTATATCCAAATAAACATATGTTTTGCAGTGTAGTTAGAAATATGTTGTAACCAAACAAAATAATAAAGTTATAACCTTGGTAGTTCGATTTATGCCTAGATGCATATACATTATTTATCCAACTAATAGCAACCAAACTCGTCTAGTTAGTGTCTTTTGAATTTGATATGCTAGCGTTCTACACGTGTATTTATTTTAATATTACGGGTATAATATTAGAAAGATATATGCATGATTTTAGTTGATTTTAGTTAAGATAATAAAGATTTCAAAGAATGTTAGTAGAGATTTTTTATTTTGATACGATTATCAAAATTATAAGAACTGTTCTTTCCCCTGATTGTCAATTTCAATTCGAATACTCCCTCTGGTTTTGCATCAATAGCAAGCAAAAATAATTATAATCTCCACTATTTTAATGCCAAGGAGAAGGGGTTGGTCTCTCAATATTGGCAACGAAGTTCTTCAAATTGAAACAATCAATTTGATCCTTACGTGACACGTGACAATAAAAATGCTAATATGAAAATTAATTTATAAAAAACACTGCTTTATAAATCTTCCAAACTCTTTTACGGTGATAAAATCGATAACAAATTAAGTAACAAAGCACATATGGGTTCAAATAACATAATTTAATGACGTCCACCGCCCCATGCCGTGAAAAGGTTAGTCATTGGTTAATTTAAAAATATTTGAATATAACCTTTTTCCTTAAAGATAAAAAAAATGGTGTTGATACCAAAACAAACTCAAAACTTCAAAATGAAATAATATAAAAATACCGGTAAGATAGGGCTATTTGTTTCGTTCGAGTGTTCTTTTAGGAGTTGGAAGTATTGCATAACCATAAGTGAAGAGTTGGAATCCCGTGTTTGTATTAAAAGAGTTACTTAAACTTAAAATTAGAAATTCGAAGTTTGTGTTTGGCAGAGCATTTTAAAACATTAGGAGTTCATAAATGAAAATGAAAAGAAATAAATAGGTAAGAGAGAGGAATTATTTAAATAACTTAAAAAGTACTCGAATGTGATAAACTCCAGCCCAACTCCATCAAAAAACCTTCGACTTCGAGCTCTTAATTTTGTACATGCTATGTAGAAAATCAAGTGTTCCAAGTCATGAACTGGCCAGGGCTAAAATCAGGAGTTGGAACTTGTGATTTTGCAAACTCCGGCCATCTCCAGCCGCGAACAAGTCCATAAAAGAGAATTTTGGTGTGATATGAATAAAATTCCATGTTAATTCCTGAGGGCCTGTTTGGTTGTGGGATTATTGTAGATTTGGATTGTGTAATCCTAGAATTCCATAATTTTGTATTTGGTTGGGAGATTTGGATTTGTAGAATTTCTTTGTTTTTTAGGGGCTGTTTGGTTGCAGGATTTTAAAGTTTGGATTATGGAATCCTTAAAAAAATCATGGATTCATGGATTTTGTGTTTGATTGCAAGATTTGGATCATTAGGATTCCTTTATTTTTTGTGTGGGTCCCACCTCAAATCCGTGATTTAAGAATCCTAGAAAAAAGAGAATTTGCTTGGATTTGCAGTGTTCATTGTACTTGTTTGGTGAGTCCCATGTACTTTTATACATAAAAAAATCATCTCTCTCTATCTCTCTCTTTAATCCTCAAATCCAAATCCCATTTTCTTTTTTTCAACCAAACAAGATTATAAGAATCTGCAAATCTAATCTTAGAAATCCAATATCAACCAAACACAACATTAGTTAATCCAGAAATTTTCAAGCGTACTGTTTTGGAATCTAAATTTCATAATCCTACAACCAAACGGGCCCTTATGGAGGGCCCACCACAAAACAAGGACTGATCATAATTTTTTTTAAGGATTTGGAAGGATTTGTCGCTATTCTGTGTACTTTTAGATGGGACCCGTGTGCTTTATTTATTTATTAATCCTCTCTTTATCTATCTCTCTCTAAGGGCCTTGGTTTGAGAATTTGTTATGATTTGGATTGTGGAATCCTAAGATTCCATAATTTTGTGTTTGGTTGGAATATTTGGATTTTTAGGATTTCTTTGTTTTTTATGTGAGATCCACCACAAATCATGGATTCCTAAATCCTAAATTTTTTTTAAGGATTTTCAAGGATTTTGCACTATTCATTGTACTTTTAGATGTGACTCATGTACTTTATTTATTTAATAATTCTCTGTGTGTATGTATCTCTCTCTAAAATTCTCAAATCTAAATCCCACTTTATGTTTACCAACCAAACAAAAATTACAAGAATCTACAAATCCAATACTAGAAATCCAAAACCGGCCAAACAACAAATTACCAAATCCGGAAATTTTCAACCGTATTATTTTGGAATCCAAATTTCATAATTTTGCAACCAAACAGGCCCTAAAATTCTCAAATCCAAATTTTACTTTCTTTTCACCAAGCAAACAAAGATTACAACGATCTACAAATACAATACTAGAAATCCAAGACCAACCAAATAACAAATTACGAAATCAAGAAATTTTCAATCCTACTGTTTTGTAATCCAAATTTCTAAATCCTAGGGCCAGACAGCCCCTAAACTATGCATACTGCAATAAGGCAAAGGATCAGAGAGCAAAATCGCTCCATATATAATCTCCCCCTTTAAACCCGCTCTCAAATCATCGTCGTCTTCACCTCGTCCCTCTTCAATTTTCTTTTCTAGGGTTTCCCCAAAATCCAACATAAAAACCCTAGCTTTCTCACCCATCGCCATCTCTCGACGCTGGAACCCCCAATGGATCGGGGCCGCAAGCGGCCCGAAACATCCGATCCGCTACCGGCCGATAAGCGCGCCTGCAGCAGTTCGTCCCGACCCGAACCCGAACCAGCTGCCGTCATGGACTGCGACTCCGCCTCCGCCTCATCAGGCCGCTCCGACCCTAACGGGTACGGATCCTGCGAGGAATCGGACCCCGACCCGCCCGATTACCCGCACCCGACCCGTTACGGCTCCTCTCGGTCCAAGCTCCAGAAGATCGTCGCCAGCCTCGGCGACGATGCCGATCCTATCACGATGCTTGCCTTTTTGACTGAGCTCTGTGAGGCGCTTTCGTTTTGTATGGAGGAAAGCTTGCTAGGGTTTCCGATGGATAAAGCTGTCCCTTTGCTTGTGAAATTGGCGAACTATGAGGGTAGCCCTGATATCATGTTGCTTGCTGTTCGATCCTTGACTTATTTGTGCGATGTGATGCCGAGGTCGGCTGATTGGTTGGTTAAGCACGGGGCGGTGCCGGTGCTTTGTGGGAAACTGCTGGCCATTGATTATCTGGATGTAGCTGAACAGGTAGATTGAATGGATTCGATAAATTTTGTGAATTTGTTGTGTTTTGGTTGTGATTCCCATGTTTGACATGTCACATTTTACAGTGTTTGCAAACATTAGAGAAGATTTCGAAGAGGCAGCCTGTGCCCTGCTTGCAAGCAGGGACGATCATGGCGGTTTTGAGTTACATTGACTTCTTCTCGACGAGTGTTCAGGTAGTATATGCTTGTCATTGATTTAGGGCTACTTGTTTCAATTTTATGTTATTAACTGCCGTTTATGCATTATGCAAATCAGAGAGTGGCTCTTTCTACTGTTGCAAATGTGTGCAAGAACATGCCTCTGGATTGCTCTTCGCTTGTCATGGAGTCTGTCCCAACATTGTGCAATCTCCTCCAGTACGAGGATCGGAAGGTATTTAACCATATTCAGTTTGTTTCATGTTTCAATTTAATTACTTTGTTGTTCAAGGGTTGATAGAGTTTTCGTTAATTGGGTTTCTTTAATTTGATGACAGCTAGTGGAAACTGCTGCTACATGCTTGATAAGGATAACCGAAAGTTTTAGCATGTCTTCTGTGCTGCTGGATGAACTTTGCTCACATGGGCTGATCAATAAGTTGCTGCATTTGGTTGCTGTTGATGGTCACCTGTCGATTAGCCAAACGACTTATGTGGTACGCCATGTTTGGAATGATCACAATATTACCAAGTCGACATAATATAATGCAGAAATGACGATGTGAATATCTCGAATAATTAAATTATGGATATGTTTGGATAAATCTTCTCATGTATACCCCATTTACTTTACAATACATGATTAGTAGACAAGCACAGGACTTATTCGTAAATACAGATTAACTATATGAACTTTGACATTAGAATCAAGATGATAAATTAACCAACTAGCATCTACAAAGTCATTATTTCAGCATATAACATTGAAATATGAAAACCTTTATACAGTAATATGTGATGCGCCATCATCAAGTAATATTGTTCCTATTTGTAAAGAACGGAGAACAAAAAATCATATATACATCCACAAATCAAATTTGTATGTCCCATTATTTGAATATCAATTTAAATTTTCCATAATTTGACATATATACATTTTGTTTTGGTTATGTTACATTTTGTGACAAAGATATGTCCGCTAGTATTCACTACTACTTGGAATAACCATGATATCTTTCCAACACGGGTGTGGCCCATTCATGAAAGTGTCTTAACTTCAATGATGGCTCACAATTTCTTATTTTATTATATATACATATATATATTTTCAGTCCATTGAACTTATCTCTTTACCTCTGCAGGGATTGATAGGTCTCCTCACTAAACTTGCTGCCAAATCTCTATCGGCAGTCAGGACTCTGTTTGAGATGAAGATAAGTAGCATTCTGAAGGGTATCTTGCTAGCCTCTGACAGCCAGCACGCACAATTCCAAGACTCCCAATCCAACCAGGTATTCATTGTTTACAATGTTATTACTCTGTTTTACAGTGGAAACTGTTTATCAGGTTATATCAAGACTACAGATCAATTATATCACCGCTATATATGCACTGTAATTATTTTTAATTTTGTATAAAAATAAACATCCTCTTGTGAACTGAGAAAGAGATGCTACATTGCACTGATCTTCGAGAGCTAAAATAGTTTAGAAAGAATTTTGTATGTTTTAAAAAAGAAGTTTATTTTGTGTAAGTTGTGTAATAAGCTACAGGAACAACCTTCAGATCTGAAATTGATTGGATATTTATTTTTCAGCTGAAAGTGATATCGGAATTGTTTCTGAATAGAAAATGGTTCATAATCACTTTCAAAAACAGTTAAAGAAAAAAGAATTATGTTCATCCACCCATTTTCATTAAGATGTTTTGTTTGGAATGCTTGTGGGCCTCACACGGTATCTTTGCTGGTTCGTGCATTGAAGTTTTTTGTTTTATCAGTTCCATTTGACTGCAATTTCAACATACTTGCATAACTGAACTCATAAATTCTTCCCCGTTTTGAATTTGTCTCACCGTCTTGTTTTGTTTCCATGAATGAGTCTATAAATTGTGAATTGTGCAACCGGCTCATTTCACTGATTGTCTAGCTTGGAAACAAGCTATTTCTTACATATTGCAATTCAACACTTCTTTATTAAAAAAATGTTGGTCTTATTCTACCGCTTAATGTTGCCTCTTATTTTTCCCCATGGAGATTCGCGCGCACGCACGGGCACACACGTAATCTCTCTCACTCAAAACCTAATATAAAAAAGGGACGAACACATTGTTTAATAAAATTTTAAACTTCTAGTGGAATGAAATCTGAAATTATAAAAAGGGGCGGTCTGAAATCAGCTTAAGTTTATGACGGAGATTAAAAAAAAAGCTAACAAAGTTTCACATATATATTTATATTTATCGAAGCAATCACTTATCCAATTCTTCAACTGCATCTAACATGAGATCTTATGAAATTCGGCATCAATTAGATAGCATAATCGGAATTGCATCTCCTTAACTTTCCAATTCCATGAATATATGACCCACACAATTGCAATCTGAAATTCACAACAATTAAACAGCCATTACTTTAAATAGGAACTTTGGTTCATTTAATATAGTTCCTAAATTAGACGGCATGAAAAATCTTCATTTACTCAGTTCAGCTCCTTGATTTACTCAGATTGCAATTGTTTGTTTTGAATTAACTACCTAACTTACTTAACTTGATATTAGTCAACAACAGTTTTGACAATTAAATTTGTATATCTCATTGGAAGGTTGTGTGGGATCCAAAAGCGTAACAATGATTTCCAAGTCTACTTGCTATTGACACTTGAGCCAACATGGCAGTACATACTTGTGCTGTTCTTAGTTCCATGTCTGCTTTACCTTGCACCGTGGGTTTGCTTGTGATGTGAATTGACAAGGTGACCTCAGCATATGTGGTTTAACTTGTGGTTTGTGACCAACATTCCTGTCTAATACAAAATATTCTATGGCAATTTCCCTGGGATTGCTGTATCCATGGTCTTTCTCATGCCAAAGACATCCTCTACCAAGTGGCTATTGCTAGTTATTGATCCAGGTGAAATAGATTGCTCAAAATTTGTTAAGGCTGTTTGTTTTATTCAATGCTTGCAAGTGGCAAACATTCCCAAAGAAGTTATATGCTTAAGGCTACTTATCGAGTTTCTTGATCCTGGAATTAGATGAATAATCTTTGTTTAAGCACACTGCATAAAGATTTTCTATTTATGAAGCAGAAAGTCATTTCCATTTGCAGGTGTTTGTGATTGCTTCTGAATCTGTCAATTTCTTTTACGGACTGACTAGTGGAAGCCAGGACAGATTTTGTAGCTTTTTGTATGAGTGGTTTGGCTTCTCTTTCTAGGCGTATCTAGTTCTTGCTTATTTAGTCATCTTGGGTGAAAAACAAATCTGGCTACGATAACTGGAATAGAATTAGCATATTAACATTTATAAAATAAACGTAAATCTAGTGAAGAGGGCAAAATCCTGTAATAGCAGACGCAGTACAATTCTTTTTCCTCTTCTCTAGCGTCGTCATTATTTTAGTTTCAGCTATAGGCTATGGGTGTAAGAAGTTGAGCTTGTTTTCGGTCCAAGGTTGTCCTGGCTGACCTGAATAATCTCTAATTCAAAGCCATGCTAATCTTTCTTTTGGAACCTAGACTCATGTTAAAAGATTGCTATAAAATTGTGGCAAACATGAGCAATCCTTGTTGGGTACTTAAAACTGTCAACTCAATATGTAATGGGTCTACATTTTTTAAGAATCAAATGATTATTTTTACCATGCATAAGAGAGAGAATAAATTATTATTGAGGAGTGATTTTAAGAAATCTAGGACTACTCTGTAGTCTTTTTATCTAGAAGTATCATTGACTTATAATTGATATGTTTCTGCTTCAGGTTCATGAAGTTTTGAAGTTATTGAACCAATTGATCCCTTCCGCGTCCAGAGATGCTGAGGACATCCAGCTAGTTTTGGCCAAGGAAAAGGTTATAGACGATGAACCCAAATATTTACATCAGTTTTCAGCGGACATTCTTCCTGCTTCAATTCAGGTATGTTTTCAATTCAATCAATTCAGATATGTTGATTGCAGCAGTTTGAAGCTTATCATATACTTATGATAAAATCTCTTCTGAATCTTTGTGCAGTTGGTCAACTCGGATGCGAGCCTACATGTTTGCTATTGCTGTGTTTCTATCATAAACAATATTGTTTATTTCAGCAAGCCCGACATGCTTTCAGATTTGCTCAAGCATACAAACATTTCAAGGTAACCAAGTCTTATTAAAGACTCTGCTTTAAGTGTTGAATCTCTTATAAATGATTTAATTTTGGATTTGTGTGGCAGCTTTTTGGCTGGCATGTTAGCCAGAAAACATCAGCATGTGCAATTCCCGACCCTGAAAATTGTTGAAAACCTCATGCAAAAGCTTCCGGGTGTATTCACAAGATCCTTCATTAAAGAGGGTGTTATTTATGCAATTGATGCACTTCTAATATTAAATAGTTGTTCTCAATCCCTTTCTAGAAAGGAAGTGACTGCCAGAGATCATACTTCCAGGTGCTTGTGCTATGCATTCGATTCTAGCCATTCTTCTGCCGAAACAAAAGCGTGTAGGGTTGGGAAAGATGCTGTTCTTAATTTAGCAGAGCAAATAAAGGCTACATACTTTCGCAATGGATCAGTAGATTGTGGAATGGGCTTGACTGAAATCTTACAGAAGCTTAAAACATATTGTGGAGAACTCAATGATAATGGAGCCAAGTATTTGACAAATGACGTTGCTGCAAAAGAGGACTACTTATCTGATGTATTAGGTCAGGTTTTGCGAGAACTTAATGGTGGAGACTCATTGTCCACTTTTGAGTTCATGGAGAGTGGAATAGTAAAATCTTTGGCACACTATTTGTGCAACGGGAGGTACTTGCGAAAAACTCTTCATAGTCACAACTCGTCAGATAATTCTCTTGCTGTGCTAACGAGGTTCCAGACATTTGCTGCTATTTCTCTGTCAAACTCTGCGCTGAATTGGAAAGATATGCTGCTGACATCATTGGTACGGAAACTGCAGAGTGCATTGTCTTCTTCGGATACTTTTCCTGTTATATTGAGCCATACTTCCAAGCCACGCATTGTACTTGCTGATATCCCAGTTAGGCATTCCACAATGCATCCTTGTTTGAAAGTTCGTTTTATGAGGGAAGAAGGAGAGGAAAGCATATGCGAATCTAATGATGTTTCTACTGTTGAGCTATCCTCATCATGGGATGTCATTGAACGATATCTATGGCCCAAAGTTAGCAGAAACAAAGAGCAGCAGCAGGCAGAACCATTAAAGGAGGATACAAAAGCAGTTGAATTTTATTCTGAGAGCAAAAATGCAGATGGAATAGACAGTCAAGAACAGCATGCTGTGAAGGATCCACCAGTGTCAATGTTGCCAGAGGTAAAAGATTTTTAAAAATATAAATATTTTTATGTTTGAAAAGATGAGCTTATTATGTGATACTTGTTTCCCCTTTAGATGGTTTTTAACCATTTAGTGAAAATACTGAAGTGAGATTCTAGAATTGGTAGACAAACCACTTTGCCTAAAATCTTAAATCCAACAGGTTCCGGGGCTTAACAATTTATGATAAGCAAACTCGACAATTAACACTACTTACTCGACAATTTATGATAAGCCACACGAAAATGCTTCCAATGTAAATGTGAGGCATAACTTCCTCTGTAAACATATTTTTAGAATAGATGAACTTGTCATATTGCCAAAGGGGAGGTTTGAACCAAAGACCTCATGAACTTCATGCCACTTAATCAATTCATTCAAAGCCTAAGAAGTAAACTTTAAGCTTATGGTATATGCAACAAACTTGACACTTGACTACTTGTGAGTTGCTATTTACCGTTGTGAACATGTGGTTGAATCATCAATCCTCCTCCCTTCTACTTTGTTGATATGAAATATTATATTGCTGAACTGCTTGACCTATTATTTTAATTCACAGTTAAGGATATCTCTTGGAGATTTTACCATCAGAACATTTTTATTATATGTAATTGAGAAATTTTAAAGTTGAGTGTTGAGTCTTATACACATTTGATTAAAAAAAGGTCAGCTGTAGTGCTTGTTGGAAATGAAAATTAGCTTTAATTTTTTAACAGGAGTAGGAATGCCCTTTTCACTCTCCTTGTTTACGAACTTTCTTGATTACTGGCAGCACGAAAGAGAATTATCAACACTTTGTAATGGTTGTGATGAAAAAATCTTAAAATTTTTAGGTGTAAATGATTAACTTGTCTAAGATCAATTTCTATTCCAGGTTGTTAACATTCAGGAACGGCAGAATTTACTGGTGGATTTTAGTACGAAATTGAGGAATCTGATGACCGGTGAGCAATGCCCTAAGGATTTCTTTTTAAAAAACAATTTTCTCTTCATTAATTCTTGTATACAGCTATATTTCCTTGTTTGCGAAGCTTATTTACTTTAAAACAATACATAAAATTTTGAAGCTGCATTTAAAAAAAATCATTGGCATTTGAAGATCTTGGATGTTTGACCTGTCTGCAGAACCTTCATATTCCTGTCAGGAACCTATCGAGGAAAGCACAAGTTCATCTTCGAGAAGTGAAGTTGAAAACCCAAAATTGATTTTTGCTTTTGAAGGGAAACAACCGGATCGCTCTACAACACTTTATCAAGCAATTCTGGAAAGCAAGATCAATGCAGAAGCTGATATTATTGTGGGCCCAAAGTTCTGGAACGAGGTGTACAAAGTAACCTATAAAAGAGCTGAACCAAATGTGACTTGTTCACAGTCTTCTGATACATCCGAGTCATCTCATTTTTGGGATAAAATTGGCTTCTCATGGCACAAACTATCATTCTTTTCCAGTTTGCTGGTTGCAGAGCTTCCGTGCAAACTCGATAAGTCAAATCCATCGTATGATATTCTATTCATGATGAAACTTTTGGAAGGATTGAACCGTAATTCATTTCAGATGTTGTCCAATGACAAAAGTGCTGCATTTGCACAAGGGAGAATAGAGAATTTTGATGATCTGAAGGTTGTAGTTTCTGCAATTCCACAGACTGAGTTTATTAGCACCAAACTTACTGATAAGCTAGAACAACAATTGCGGGATCCTTTGGTATCAACCACAGGCAGCATGCCTTTATGGTGCAGTGAGCTAATGGCTGTATGCTCCTTTCTGTTTTCTTTCGAAACAAGATGGAAGTACTTCCGCATGACTGCATTTGGTTCTTCCAAAGTTCAGCATCCTGCATTGCTTCGTTCAAATAACCGTGATACCAGTTCTAATATCGAACAACAATCACCACCAGGGTTTTCGTACCGCAAAAAGTTCAAAGTAGACCGGAGCAGTATTCTTGAATCTGCTACAAAGATGATGTCATCACTTGCTTGTAGTAAGGCCGTTATTGAAGTGGAATACAATGATGAAGTCGGTACTGGTTTAGGCCCGACTATGGAGTTTTACACATTGGTTAGCCGTGAATTTCAAAAAAATGGATTGGGCTTGTGGAGGGATGATACAGGTTTCATCAATAGTGGAGGGTCTGAGTTTGTTCTTGCTCCTTTTGGATTGTTTCCTCGACCCTGGTCAGTGCAAATAAGCCCCTTGAGTGAGACCCAGTTTTCTGATGTGATAAGAAAGTTCTTTCTTCTCGGGCAGCTTGTTGCAAAGGCAATTAAAGATAGGAGGATCTTGGACATTCCATTTTCTAGGGCTTTTTATAAAGTTATCCTTGAGCAGGTCCTTGATTTATCATCATCATCATCTATGTTCTTTCAAATATTGTTTAGTATTGCTGTTACCCTCTGTTTCCATATTACCCATTGTTCAGGAGCTTGGCATATATGATATTCAGTCATTTGATCCGGAGCTGGGAAGGACATTATTAGAGTTTCAAGCTCTAGTTGATAGGAAAAAATATTTGGAAGCCATTTCAAGAGGAAATCAAAGGGTCACTTCTAATCTATGTTTTCGGAAGACAAGAATAGAGGATCTTTGTCTTGATTTTACGCTTCCAGGCTACTCCGATTATATACTATCTGGTGGAAGTAGTCCTAAACCGGTAATACCCTGTGCTCTTTAGGGATCATCTCCTTTTTTGGAGATTCTTGATCAATCATTCCACCATTTTTTTCCCTTGCAGGTTAATATTGATAACTTGGAACAGTATGTTAAGCTGGTTGTTAATGCAACTATCAAGGATGGAATTTCCAGACAAGTTAACGCATTTAAATCAGGATTTAATGAGGTATTCTCTACATAGCTGTAACTGCTCTCTTAAACATCACTTGTCTAAACCCTTGCCTTCAATTTTTTTCAGTAAGTTGAATGAAATTTCCTATAGCAAATCTATAATTTCTTTCTTCCTTGTAGCCGTCATCCTTGGTCTAGGAGAATTTGAAGGAAACCAATTGGTCATTTATGACCATGGCATGCCCCTATCTTGTCCGTAGTTTCTCATCGTTGAATATGGCGAATCGGCGATAGCCTGTTGCAAAACTTTGCCAACTCGTCCTTTTAGTTCTGATCTTTTCCTGAAAGTTGTTTTGATGTGGAAATTTGAAAATTTATTAATATTGTCTTACATCCACACATCTGCCCCGTTGGACAGTGAGAAAGATCTAAAGCATTGTTTTTGTTTAGACTGATATTTAAGTAACGAGAATACAATATTTATTCAGTATTTTTTTAATGGACCTGTATGATTAAAGGATAAGAACCCAATAGTTAAAACTTCAATGCTTTTGTGCTACAGGTGTGCCCGTTAAAAGACCTTCATATATTTACTGAAGACGAGCTTGAGCGATTACTTTGTGGGGATAGAGACACTTGGGATGTATGTACTCTCTTTGTTTACCTAGGATGCTCGATCCATATTTCTTTTGACAAAATGGAACATTTAACAATCTCTTTCTTTACAGTTCTCCCAGCTTCTTGATCACGTCAAGTTCGACCATGGCTACACTGTCAGCAGTACTTCTATCAGTAATGTGAGTGAGTACCTTAAGGCTCAAGCACATTTTACTCTTAAAGTTACATGGCTTCCGGACATATGCAATGCACGTCCAATTTAATGTCTTGTAGTATTGTCGTCGCATAATGCAGAAATTTAAATTCTCATACATATATATAGAGTAGTTGAAAAGGGAAAATAGGAATTTTAATGCCAGATAATAATGTGAAAGACTTGTGTGTAGAAACACATGCACTTCTGCAGATTTTGAAAAGGTCCAAAGAGGCACGAACACACGTGAATATTTGTCAACATGCTACATGATTGGACATGACACTAATTTGAACCAATCACAATACTCTTTTGGAGTTGCATAATAATAGCTGGAGATATGTCACTCTTCAAATCTTGTGCATTCTGAAATTTGAGCTTTAACGTTTCAATTTGCAGCTGCTAGAAATCATTCACGAGTTTGGATGTGACGAGCGTAGAGCTTTCCTGCAATTTGTTACTGGTGCTCCTCGACTCCCGCCAGGAGGCTTGGCTGCTCTGAACCCTAAACTAACGATTGTTCGTAAGGTCAATCTGATTTAACATGCACGATGCACACTTAATTTTGCATATATCAGCTCATGGCTTAATCTTAGAATTTTGGTTTCGACAGCATTGCTGCAATAATCCTGATATGGACTTGCCCAGTGTAATGACCTGTGCTAATTACCTAAAGCTTCCATCTTACTCGTCAAAGGTGATTCTTTATACAATTCTCTTTTTAATATTCTCTTGCAACCCCAGTTGGACATAGGTTCACTCTCTTGTGAATTTTAGCTTTATTTGCATCCATCGAGACAGAATTGCATTAGAGATATATAGGGAACCAAGATCTCGTCAAAGGTGATTCTTTATACAATTCCAACTGGAAAACCAGATGAAGCACTTCTCGAAGCATATGATTCAGTTTTATTTTGCCTGAAGAGTGAAGCGAATTCTTGTTATTGATCATTTTTTGTTTAGGAACATCTACCCCTTCTTCATAAGGAATTTCCTAGAAAGTTAATACTCAGGCATGTTAATGGATATTATTCATGAAGGCAACATAAGCAAACCGAAACCATGAAGGCAATTAATGGATATTCTTCTGTGATTCTATTTTTTAAAATAAGTTACAGTGCCATTAATAAGTAGTAAGCAGTTAAAATAGAATCACACTAAAATCTTTATGTAGGCTAGACTGAAACATGTGTGATCTTATGACGCCAAGTTCATGTTTAATTAACCCGTCCTTTTTTCAATCATGATGAATTGTGTTGTGCAGGAGAGAATGAGAGAAAGGCTCTTATATGCGATAACGGAAGGGCAAGGGTCGTTCCACCTCTCTTAAAAGACGGCTAAATCATCATGTGAATTCTGTAATTATGACTTTTGAAGGGGGCAGTGTAGAGAAGGGGAAAAAGAAGAAGAAAAAAGAAGAAACCTCTGGTGCTAATTTTAGTTTTAAGGGTGGAGCTAATTGCAAGATCGACAGACGAAAAGCTCATCTCAACTTCTAGGGTACAGAACTGGTTGGTTAGGGAGAAAAGATGATCTTCATTGTATATAGAAGACGTAGTTAGAGGGCATAGGAGTGCTTTTTTGCCTTTTTCATCTATGAGCTATTCTCTAGAATTGAATGGTCTTTTGTGTACAGGAATCAGGGGGTGTATATAGGCACTGATCACTTTTGGCTAATTTTAGTGCACTAATATTTATGTTTATTATGCTGGTAACTTATGACTATTATGTATCTGAGTTTATTTATATGTTTGATCCCAGTTTAAAATCGTGTTGAGTTATATATGCATCAGTTTGGTATTTTTGGGTGAGTTACTATTCTGTTTAGTTATTTGAGCATATCACTGGAACATGTTTTATTGAGGGCATCTATCAATTTTCTTTTCCATATTCCACAGCATTGACATTGAAGGAAATGTAGTGTTTCGAACCCTATGCAACCAGCTTACTTGGTATGCGGAGCTTCGAGCTCAAGTGAGAGTGGGCAGGCCCACTCTGGTGGCCGGGCCCCACTGACTCGCTTGTGTCCGCTTTCACAGGCACTGGGACTGTGCCAGGGGCCAATTTTATTCTTGTGCAACTCTGTGTTTTCTGTGCTTCATTTGTTTTTGTGATCTGCTTGACTGAGGTCCTAATGAAATGCCCTTCACTGAGAATTGAGATGTTAGAAGGTAAAGGATCACAACAAGCTATGCTTTGTGTTACTTTATATATTGCACAAGCGTCTTGCAGATGTGATCGCAGGTGTTTAGATAAAAATGTGTTCAATTTGTTTTAAATTTGAATTCAAGGAATTAGAGAGAATATGAATTAATATGCGGGGATGGCTGGTTTGTTTTAAAATTTAACCACGGTAATGTAATTTTGGTAGTTATTTAAAATCAATAATAATAGAGTTCATCTATAGTTACAAACTCAAGTTGCTGATTGTTTTTGTTAAATATTTGTTAAACAAAGTCTATTTATTTTCTTTATTGCTGATGTGGCGTTATTGGAGACTGTATTAGAGTATCAAATTGAAATTATGATCGTGAATCTCATGAGTTGTGGTTATAACCGCAGAGTAGTAGATTTGTCGCATTTGTTTAAGGGGAAATCATTGATTAAAGGGGAAGTCATTGAAAAATATGTACCAATCGTCAATATATTAAGTTATCTCTTTCCATGTCAGCCACATCATCATCATCATTATTTTTTGACCTTCTAGGACCACATCTCAATTGGTAAAATCAAATAATAGACATCTCTTTCCATGGCAACATTATTATTATTATTATTATTTTCTTTTGACTTTGGAGGACCACATCTCAATAGTTAAAACAAGATAATATAACTTGGATCATAGTCATATTTCTTATTTAAAAGATAAATTTGTTATTTACTACTACTGCTAACTTATTGAATACACTCACATGACCAAGAAGCATATCCCAATGCCTAATATCAATAAATGATAATGTCCCAAATCTTAATTACACGGTCAACCTTTTTACATGCTAAACAAATACAGCTCAAACAAAATAAAATTTATTGGTCACATGCTGTGCACGTGACCAGCCATGCCCCTCCTATTATAAAATGCGACGGTGGAGATACCCTCCCCCAAATTCATCTGAGTCGTCTCCTTCCTCTGCGTTTCTGAAGCGTCCGATCTCTCTCCTCTCCCTCTGCGGTCGATCCCCTTCTCACCATCAAAATCTCGCTCGTTCTCTCTCCTCGCGTCTCGATTATAAAATCAAAGGTAATCATCGCTCTCCCTCTCCCTCTCTCTCGTTTCTATCATCCAGCGCGTTTCGTTTCTAGGGTTTCGTGATCTCATCCATGGAACTAGGGTTTCGAGGTCCCCGATGGCGGAACCACCGGCGAGCCCCGGAGGCGGCGGCAGTCACGACAGCGGCGGCGATCACGACGAAGGTGGGCGCAACGTGCGGGAGCAGGATCGGCTGCTGCCGATCGCCAACATCAGCAGGATCATGAAGAAGGCGCTGCCTGCCAACGGGAAGATCGCCAAGGAGGCCAAGGAGACGGTTCAGGAGTGCGTGTCGGAGTTCATCAGCTTCATCACCAGCGAGTGAGTTTGTTTTCTTCATTTTTAATATTTTTTGGAATTTTGGGATGAGGACAGTATTTGAGTTTGGTGGTTTGTGCTTTTGTTTGTTAGGGCAAGTGACAAGTGTCAGAGGGAGAAGAGGAAGACGATTAATGGTGATGATTTGCTGTGGGCGATGACGACGCTAGGTTTTGAGGAGTATATCGATCCTTTGAAGCTGTATCTGCAGAAGTATAGGGAGGTATTTGTTTCTCCTGAAACTCTCCCTTTTGGATTCATAATCTGATGCTTTATTACTTAACTGACTCAAATTTTCCTTCCTTTTTATTGAATTTCTTGGGTTTTTGTGACGCTTGCGATAATGCAGATGGAGGTAATCCATACACTTGTAATCTTTGTGTTAAAGTTTGCTTTTTGATATGGTAAATAGATTGACAAGGGAAAATAAAAATAAAAATCATCGGTCTTATGAATGAAAATGAGATTAGATTTTCAATTTGTGTAAATTCTGTGTTGCTGGGATTGAATGGTAGGGTGATAGCAAGGCTCCAAAGGCTGGAGATGGTTCTGTTCGAAAAGATGCAGTGGGGTTTCAAGGCGGAACTCAAACTAGTTCTAACTCCCAAGGGGAGTACAAGGTATCATCATCTACGAAGTTTATTCACTTTGACATTGCATAGAAATTTAGTATGTTCTTTGAATTTTTTGCTGCTCTTGGTTTTTGTTTAAGCAGATGGTTCAACATGGGTCTTTCTCACAGGGTATGAACTACATGCATCCTCAGGTAATTTATGTTGTTCACTTACAGATTTCATTTTCTGTTTTAATTTTTATGCCAGTAGAAGTGTCGAGTGTGCTTCGTTTCAAGGCTTTTATTTGTTGCTCCACATAATGTTGGATATGCTTAAACTTTTTCAGGGTACAGATAACTCACCCAACATCTGAGTGAGGAAGTAGACATTCTTTTCTTGGTCCATCGTGGGCTTGCCATTTGTTTTCTACGTTTACTAAGGAGTTTGAAGTATCTTTTAAAAATGAGTGGAGAGTTTGTTTGGGAGGAGTTACTTGTATTTCAAACTAGGGGTTTAAAGTTTGTGTTTGGTGAGTTCATAAATGTAAATTGAGGGAAATAGGGTAGTTAAGAGAGAAGAAGTATTTTAAAAAATAAGAAGTACTTGATGTAACCAGCACCAGCCCAACTCCACCAAAAAACCTCAAACTTCGAACTCCTGATCATACACACCAAAATATCGACTTCAAACTCTTGATTTCGTACATGCCACCTAGGAAATTAGGACTTCGAAGTCATGGACTTTACTAATAAAACAAACAAAACTTTTAACTCTGGCCTAAAATCATGAGTTGGAACTCTTGATCTTCCAAACTCCAACCAACCAAACAAGCCCGAATGGGCTTAGCATTTATTTCTTTAGCTAGTCTCTGACAAATTTAATAATTTCTGCTTAATTTTAACTTTGACAAGTTTCTTGAATTTCGGGAACTTTGACATTGTACTAATTATTCCTCCTTGGGTTGGAAAGCCATGCTTTGATATACTCAAAGTGCTAAGTTGCCAACGGCCTAGGTGGCTAAGACCTAGAAACCGCTTCCCCAAACTGTGAATTCTACACCTTTCAACCTTGTTTGACAGTAAAGTTGAAATGAACCATGACTTTGTGCAGTTTAGAGGCTTTAAAACTCAAACCAAACCCGGCAGTTCGCATAACATTTTGTAGTTTGATGAAACTATGGTTTTTTGGTCTCCTAACCATGCTCAACTGCAGTTAACAAAATTGTATGAGGCCTCAAAAATTCAAAATTGAAGTTGGATTAGAACGGCAGTTCTTAGATATGCAAACTACAGCTCTAAAATTACTCAAATAGTCAACTGAACCCAAATTTCGGAAATCGTTTTGAATTTTAGTTTAAGGTGTTATTATGGATTTTGAAGTTTTTGCTAGCGACAATTATTTTATGTTTTCTATTACCTCATAGTTGTTTATATGGTTTTCCCCTTCGAATGCTTCGAATTCTTAAGATTGCAGTTTTCTTTTCCATTAACCTGTGATAAATTCTCTGATTCCTCCTGTGATAAATTCTCTGATTCCTCCTATCCCAAGAAAGTGTCTGCTTTTGTCGATTTTGTCTTATTTTGATCTGGATAATGGTCACCAAAAGGGAAACACCTACAAACAATAACATTTATTCAAGAAAAAGATAATTATATTTACCAGTAGCAGATATCATTAAGTTATATATCTTGACGGTTTATTCAAACATGTTCCAAGTGATTTGATATAGCGCCAGCAAAATAACAGAAAGTACAACTGATTTATCATAAGTTATTTATGTGATGCTTCTTACTTTCATGGGGGTTTGTTTTTCCTTTCCTTTGTTTAATCTCACATGTCTTGTTTGTCTTTTTTACAACCCCTTACAACAGCAGATGACCTTTATTTTGCTCCATAGCACATTACCCTTTTTACCTTCTAATATGATAATCCAGTTTAACTTGTGTATATTAATGCAATTATACATTATTAATATAAATAAAGGTAGCTATATACCTAAAATGGTTCACATATGGACTTTTGGAATTAGAAGATGATATACTTGAACTGTTCAAGTTTGTCTCTTCTGAAAGCGTGCTTACATGCAAAGTAACTATGCCAATTATGATTATGGTACTACGGGGAGATGAATTACCTCAATACAGTGATTTATTAAACAGTGAATCTGTAGGTCACATATAACCCATTGAAAAATTAATTTTACATTATTTTTCCATGAATATAAGCCATCTGTTTTACACATCAAGTGACACCAGTCATTATTGCACCATCTGTTTTACACATCAAGTGACACCAGTCATTATCTTGCACCTTAATCTGTTGAACAGTTGCGTAGGTTGTCATTTGTATGGGTAGTTGGGTTTTCCTCATTGGTGCTATCATTGAAAATATTATTATAATTTCCTCAAAAAGAAAATATTGTTATAATTTTCTCTATGACTAATTGAATTTTACATCTCCAATAGTAAGTTGTAAATTGTGTTGGTTCCGTCATGAGGTCCATGAGATTAGAAAGAGTAACAACCAAATTGACATGTTTTTTGGATTGTACAAACACGGCTTAGTGGCGTTTGAGTGAAATTACATAGAACTATTATCAGAAGTTTAAATTACATAGAACTTATATCTGAACTTCTTGAGACAAATCTTGTTGTAAAGCTGCTTTTTAGCATGTGAGTCTTGGGGGTTTAGGTTGCCATTGCAGACTTCAGAGTATAAATTGATACTAATGTTTCTGACTTTGGTTTTGATTAGAAAATATTAATATGCATTCTAAAGCGGCTGATATTAATGCTGATAGTTTGATAAGTAATTATCAAATACATAAATACCCAAAGTTTCACTCATATGGCACATAAATGCTTACTTTTCAAATCGTGGCATATAAATACCTTAACTATTTTATGATTAATGGCGGGAACAGAAAATGTGTAAAGACATTTTCACCCCCTGTTACAATTGATTCCACTATCCCATCGACCACATTGACCAACAATTTTTTTTTTAAAAAATCATTCCAAGAATTAACCTCTCTCTCTCTCTCTCTCACCCCTTTTCTCTTTAACCGCAACCCTAGAAAGTTTATTTTGGTTAAATTGGAGAACTTAATAAATTATTATGGTAAAGTTTGCTCATGTGGTAAATTCGACATCTTTGAGTGAACCGAAGCCATGATTTATCCTCTAAGTGGATTCAAGCTCTTGCTTGGTAGAGGAAGTCCTTGAAGAATTTTTACAAGGAGCCATATATAAAGAAACGGGGCTAGTGCTTAAAACATTAGATTGAAAAAGAAGAGCAAGAAAGTCCAAAAGAAGTCACATTAGAGGCGTAGTGCTGATAGAGAAAAAGTTTGGCTATTTATATACCGCGTTTTGAAATTTAAGGTATTTATGTGCTATATGGATGAAATTTTTGGTATTTATGTGCCACTTAGCCTTGTCAAATATAACCTATTTCGGCCATTTGGTATTTTGATAAGGCTAAATGGCACATAAATACCTACATCTCTACAAAGGTTCCTCGCATATGAATACCCAACTGAGCTATTTTGTAGAGAAAAACCTATTTTGGCATCTGGCCCTTAACACTAAGATAATTGGCGCAGGCATACACACCACTTAATTTGATGTCATTAGATTTGTTTAAATGGAAAAAGAACATCAACTTGGAGAACAGGTCAAGAGGTAAGTGAGGGAGGGAGGTATACTTTCTTCCTTGTATCTGTTATTAGCTGTTCATGAAGGAATACAATAAGACTAATCATTTCAAAGTCTTGGGGGCTGCTTTTGAAAAAAAATGGGGTTGTCTTTCTCATTTGCAAAAACTAGCTAATCTACCAAACATTAATTGCCAAGTGTTGCTTGGTATCTAAAGCACATTGCTGACACATGTTTTGAATTTAGTATTTGACCAGCACTTGGTATATTTTGGACTGAATCGGGAAATGTGAATTACGGTGGAACACTTCCATTTTACCATATGAAAACATGATGCGTAAACTTTGGGGTAAATAAGGTGTGAGACAATTACTTCAAATTTTGCATTATTTTTCTCTCTAGACAGCCTGAAGCAGAAGAGTTTTGCAATGTGTTTGCGCAAGTGATTTTGATAAGATGATAGAAACATAAAATGAGTTTGTATTGCACTTTTTGTGCATCATCCGGGATTTTAAATAGCCAGTACTCATTCAGTCATCTTCGTATTTCATCTTCTTGTAGCATATCTCCATCAAGTTTGCAATCTAATCTATTAGGGTGCTAACGTTCTCGTTTATGATTTTGTGCAGTAAGAGATCAAGCATTCTACATCTCTGCAAGTTCGAAACTGCTCAACTGGAGAAGCTGTCATTGCCATCTCACTACTCTACCAAATTAAATTATATGCAGCACATTAGTGCCTTTTAATTCCCGCAACTGTATTTGTATATTATGCACAAAGTGTTTAGTGTTCAGGCTTACGTTTCATATTGTATTTTTAATGAAAAAAACGAGTTCTTTCGTTATGCCTGCATCAACGCGCAGATCCTTAGATGGAGATGGCCATTGAAATTTAAGTTTTAGCATGTTAAGATGGACTATTGCATTTGGTGCCTGTAGTGACCCAGTGATTTGTGTGCGTGTGTATAGAGGGGGAGGGGGTGGGGAAGGCCTTTGGTAAGAAAGTATTTCGTTTTATTTCCCTATCTAAATGTCTCTCTTTTTGAATGTTCAGACAAGACCCCGTGTTGTTGTTTCTTCACTACTCACTAATTCCATGTGTATGCATGTGTTTATTTTTGGATAAAGAAAAAATCTATACTACTATAGCAAATGTACTTGGCTAGAAGCCACTGACATTTTAAAAAAAAAAACAAAGAAAAATCCTCCATCCTTAGGGTATCCTTATTATCATACAAAAATATAAAAATAATTAATTGTTACGATTTATCATGCAAAAAGATAAAATTAATTAATTGTTACGATGACAAATAATTAATTGTTACGATTTTTAAAAAAAAATCTTTGAGCCTGATTTCGAAAAACACAAAAGTAATAATTATTCTACATCTTTTAGAAAACAAAAAAAATGTACACAAAAGTAATAATTATTCTACATCTTCTAAAAAACAAAAAAAATGAACTTTCAAGAATTTGACACAAAAAAGAACTTTGTATTAATTGGTTTGAATTCCAAATTCAATTTACAGTCTACTTAAACTTAAGGCAAAAAAGAACTTTCTTGAATTTATTTTAATTTTATCATTTTTCAAATTCTGCTTTCATTTACTTATAACTATATTCTTTTATTTAAATATGATAAATAACATATTATAATATTTTCTATAATACTCTTTATCCAAATTACTAAAATGACTATTTTATTTACTTATTAACACTCAAAATAATTTTAAATCAAAAGCTACACATTTTATATTTATACACAGACTCAAGAAAAAAAAATGGACTTTAAATAGGATAATGCTATAAATGTGCGTGCAAAATGCTAGTAAACATATAATTGAAACATTTAGAACTCAAAACGGTTTTCTTTCATGGAAAAAACATGAGAGAGAGAGAGAGAGAGAGTGAGTGTCGTGGGGCCGGGGCGGAGCGCACTGATCGGTTGGGCCTTCCTCAAAAAGAGAGGAGGAATTCTACAATTTTTTTTAGGTAAATTGTCAAAAAGCCCTCTTCAAACTTGTGTACAAATCCTGGGCCGTTTGCTCTTGTTAAAAACCCTTGGCCCAATTAAAACCTCCTTTATACAGAAGTCGTATGTAATATCTAAGCAGTTGAACTAAATAAAGGCCTAAATAAAATACGGTCCAGGGTTTTTCTTTACAACGATTTTGAACAGTAGGCCCCAACAATTTTGAAAATATCAATAGTTCTTATAAAACTTCCATGTGGGCCGGGGTCTTTTTGACCATTTATCCTAATTTTTTTTTGTCTTGTCAGGTTAAAATTGTAAAGGAAAGACAGCGACTCATCCTTGCTATTCAACGATATAATGAGCTATCGATATTTTAATCAAGCCAAATCGTTTCCTGACCTAACAAAAGGTATTATCCACGAACTTTATGACCCTCGATTACTAGAAGAGAGAGAGATAGCTTATGTAATCCGTGAATAACAGTAGACTATTTTCGTTATCTAACTTTTAGTGGAGAGAATTTATACCCTTAGTTAAGTACCAACAGCTGCCATTTTCATGGATTCTGTACATGAATTTTGCTAACATGATTGCATTTTGGCGTTTGAAATATTGTTTCCTGGAATTTTGATTAACTGGCAATGGCCCCTGCATAACGCCGGTCTACAAAGTCCAAATGGAAGAAAAATCCATTTTTTAAATATTAAGAATAATGCATATTAATTTAAAATTTTATTGTTATTTGATTTATAAGCTGTAATATTTTATATTTATGAACTTTTATGTACGAAGAATTAACTTGCAATACCTGAGCAATTTTGTCAGCATTTTTTTGTTAAAAGAATAGTCCATGACAACATGGGAAAAGCAAAAGGAGTTACATTGGTATTAGATATAGATTGGTACTCCACCGATAGGCTTATGTCTTTTGAATGAAACCTCACTATATTGAAAGCCCGTGTACTCTCATCAAAAGCCAGACACTCCAACTACTCAGACTTTAATATTTTTCAATATTTTCCAAGCTATGGCATACGAAAATCATGAAATTTTTAAAAGTTTAAAAATCTTTTTTAATATTTTGCTTGCTATAATACACGAGAATCATGAAATGTTCAATAATCCCAATTTATTTTCAAAATTTCAACATTTTGCACGCTGCACAGGGATATGACGAAATTTTAAAAATCTTAATTTTTTTTTGTTTTCCAATATTTAGCTTGGTATAGCATAAAAGTCGTGAGAATTTCAAATATAAAATATTATTTTTTCGGTGTTTCAATATTTTTCATGATAGAGCATACACAAATCCCAAAATTTTCAAAAATCTAAAATTTTCTGTTTTCTTCATTCTTTCCAATATTAGGTGTGCTATATATAGCACACAATTTTTTTAATAATATACGTCACATGAAAATCACAAAATTTTCAAAAACCTCAAATTTATTGCTTTTGAGGGTTTTAAAATATTTTGTATGCCGTGGCACATGACAATTCAAAATTTACAAAAATACTGAAATTTACAAAAATACTAAAATTATTTGTTTTATTCAAATTTACAATATTAAGCCCGCTACCTAGGGCCGCTAATTGAATGAGCCAGCTCGATGTTGATTAGGGTTCGGCTCGGTATCGGCTCGTTCAGACTCGGTTCATTTATTAATGAGCCAAACATGAGCTAGAAATCTTAGCTCGTTTATTAAACGAGCCGAACTTGAGCTCAGCCAGGCTCATTCGATATTAGCTCGACTTGGGTTCAGTTACACGATCTGAAAACGAAATAAAATAATATGCAGCGTATAGCAGATTCTATACAATTTTCAAGACACTTATTCAATTAAAAGGATGTATAAACAGAGATGAATAGACCCATTCCATACTCTATTTGTCAACCTCCTCTCAAAATATTTTCATGTTTTCTTCTCAAGTCTCTATAATGGTCATTGGCCATCCTCGGCCTCCACTAAACACCTCATCATTTTTCTTTCAAAGATCACATAAAAAGATGTAACCAAGCTCGATTTGGCATGTTTAAGACTTGGTAAGATCACGAGCTGAACATGAGCTAGATCTGCTCACTCGAGAGGAACTCGAGACGGGCTCGAGCCGGCCTAAAAAGAACTGAGCCGGACTTGGACAGTGGTCGGCTCGTTCTAGCTCGACTTGATTACACCCCTCGCTGCCACATGAAAATTATGTAATTTTCAAAAATGCCAAATGTTTATGTTTTGATTGTTTTTTTTAATATTTTGCTTACCATGCACATAAAAAATGTGAAATTTTCAAAAAATCTACCTTTTCTCCAGTTTTCTTATATTTCAATATTTTGTATACTATGTAATACACGAAAATCATGAAATTTTTAAAAATCTCAAAATTTCCGTGCTCTTCTATTTTCCAATATTTTGCTTGCACACACACGAAAATTGCAATATCTTAAAAATCTCAAAATTTCTTGGTTTTTTTTAAATTATCAATATTTTGCATGCTATATAGCACAAAAAAATTATGAAATTTTCAAAAATCTCAATATTACTGTTTTATTTGGTTTTTCAATATAGCACATAAAGACAACGAACTTTTCAAAAGTATCAAAATTCTCTTTTTTTCCTTTTAAAATATTTTTCTTATTTATATTACAAAAAAGTCGCTAAATTTTAAAAATCATTATTTGTCTCGTCGATTTTACGGTTTTTTGTATACTATATCACACTAAAAAATCGTGAAATTTTCAAAAAATCTCAATTTTCAATTTTTTCAGTTCTTTTATTATTTTGTTTGAGATATATAGCATGAAAATTGCAATATTTTAAGAAAATCCCAAAATTTTATTTTTTCCGGTTTTTCCAACATTCTACTTGCTACAAATGAAAATTGTAAAATTTTCATAAATACTATAAGTTTTCAGTTTTCTGCACATTTTAAATATTTTGCATGATATATATTACATGAAAATCGTAAAATTTTCAAAATTTCTAAAAATTAATTTTTTTTTCATTTCAAAATTTCAAAATAGATATTTAGCACACATAAATCATGAAATTTCAAAAATCCTAGAATCTTATGTTTTTTTCTTCAGTTTTCCAATATTTTACCTGCTCATACTTATAGAGAACTTCCGGATATTAAGAAGACAAAAAGAAGAAAAGGTTGCCGATTACTTGCTCGGAACCTAACAGAACAACAATATCCAATTCGAGTGATCGAGACCCCGGATGACTTGGAACTCTGGCAACACACGAAAATCACAAAATTTTAAAATATCCTAAACTTTTTTGTCGTTTTTAGATTTCCAATATTTTGCACGCAACACATGGAAATCGCAAAATTTTCAAAAATCTTAAAAGTTTCTATTGTTTTTCTTTTAATATTTTACTTATTGTAGCATACGAAAATTGCAAAATTTTAAAAAATCTCAAAAACTTTCTGTTATTTTCATTTTTTAAATATTTTTTATTTACTATACAGCACATGAAAATAATAAAATTTTCAAAAATATCAATATTTTTTGTTTCTTCCGTTTTTCTATATTTTATATGCTTAGCATAAGAAAATCGTAAAATTTTTAAAATCTTAAATTTTTCTGTTTCTTTTTAATATTACGCATTCTGTAGCACACAAAAGCGTAAAGCTTTCTGTTTCTTTCGAAATTTTAATATTTTAGATGCCATAGCATATAAAAATAGCGAAACTTTCAAAGATATCAAAATTTTATTTTTATTGTTTTTCTATATTTTTTGCAATATCAAACGAAAAATATGAATTTTTTTACAGTAATTTTTTTTTCGATTTTCCAATATTTTACATGCTATATACCATACAAAAATCGTGAAATATTTGATAGTTTTGTCAGTAAAATCTAAGTAGTGAGAGAAAAATATAAAAAGATTTTAAAGAAGGGGCTGTTCTAAAATTTTCCTCCATATAAACTTAGCTGTATGAGATAAAAGAGTAATAAATATTGAGTAGGGAACAAATAAAAAAATTTCCATTTCCCAAATATAGTAAGAGAATTAAATAAGGGCTAGTTAATGATTTTTCCACTAAAGTCCAAACTAGATAAGAGTATATTCCAAGAAATATTCTCTTATATAGATTTATATTTATTATGCTAGCATGGACTCCACTGGTTACACGTGGGATTAAAGACGATCCAATGTATTTTTATGTAAATTGTAAGGCAAATTACATATGTTTGATTACTTTAACAAATAGAAAAGTATTGCTCAATTTAACAAATAATAAATAAAAATATTAGTAATTTCATTTTCAAAAAATAAAATACATTGATACTCCGCATCAAAATAAAATAATTGAAATAAAAGCTATGATATTTAAAGAAAATGTTAGAATTCAATACTAAAAACTTATAGTAGCACTTATTTATTGGGTGTTTTCCGTCACCCCATTGAGATGAGAATGCACGTTTTGTCAGATGTATACAAATTTTCCCTACTTAGATTAGGCCGGGGCTTATTGATTGCGGGGATCCAAATATCCGGCAGCTGCGTACTAAATTGCCGTTAATTACCTTACTTTTGGAGCGAGAGAACCTCCAATTGACGGGTTAAACTGGTCATGCAAAATTAATGTGATGTGTTGGTTTGTTTTTTTGGAAATAAACAATTGGGACGTGTTCATTTTTTTATTCTATTTAAAAATGATTTTTTAAAAATTATTCAAAGAAACATTTTTAAAAAAATTATTTTATTTATTATTTATATTTATTTTATTTTTTATAAAAAAAAGAAAAAAAAGGAAGGGAAGCCTCCCTCCTACTCACGTGAAAGGGAGGAGGGGCTCCGAGTGGGAGCCTCTCCTCACGTGGGTAAGGAAACCCTCTCAGTGGGCTCCAAAAGATTTTTTTTAATGGAATTAAACTCCAAAAGATTTTATTTGGAATTAAACTCCCAAAACAATTTTATTTGGAGTTAAACTTCCAAAAGTTTTTATATGGAGTTAAACTCCAAAAGATTTTAAGTGGAGTTAAACTCCCTAAAAGGATTGTTATTGTGAAGAAACCCAAATGAGTTCTCTTGAAACTCCAAGAGTTGCTCTTTTCTCTTTTGAGAAGAAACCCAAATGAGTTCTCTTGAAACTCCAAGAGTTACTCTTTTCTCTTTTGAGAAGAAACCCAAATGAGTTCTCTTGAAACTCCAAGATTTAGATCTTGGGTGATAAAAAAAGACCCCTTTTCTTCTCTTGATGGAGTCTTGGGAGGTGGATTTCCCTTCTTCTCCCTCTCTCAAATTGGATCTTGAGAAGAGAGAAGAAGGTAGAGAAAATCTTTTTTTTTAATTGGATATGAGAATTAAACTCTCTTTCAATGGGTTTATGGTGAAACTTTATTTAGTTTTGAGAAAAAGAGAGCGCTGTTGGTTTAATAAGATAATGAAGAGAAAGAGGTAGCACTTGAGAGAGTGAGGATGGATGCACAAACCCTAGAAATTTGATGGGGAATGAAAAGTTCTTTTTTCATTTTATTATTATGTTGCCTTATATAGTCTTACAAGTTTACATATAACCCCTTGGGCTTTACAAAATGGCATTTTGCCCATCCCATACCTCATGTGCTTATTTCTTTTGTATATGAGCCACGAGCTTTACAAAAATTTGGTTTTATGCCAATTTTCCTTACATTTATTCATAAAAATTATATCAAAATTATTTATTATATAATTTTCATTTTGGCATGGGGGGCCGGCTGCCGGGCTCGATTTGGGTATGGGTTCACTTGACTTGGGCTTAGGCCCGCTTATTTGGGGTTGACTTTGATTTTGTCTTGGTCAACCGGAGTGTAATTTTTGATCCTAACAAAGTGCCCTCCATCAATAAATGCACACTGCGTATATGAGTTGTGTGCATGAAATTGATGGATTTTGTTCCGCAGAATTTTGAATTTGAGGTGGAGTATCATTCCGGAGGCGGAGCATCCTTCCGGGAGCATGATTCCAGGGGTCGGAATATCATTCCGATTTACGGAGCATAATTTCAGGGTCGGAATATCATTCCGAAGAGCGGAGCATAATTCTGGGGGTGGAGTATCATTCCGAGGTGCGGAGCATAATCCCGACAGGGAAGGCAGATATTCCGAGACGATGCATGATTTCGACACGGGGCACATTTTGAGATGAAACATGATTCCGACGCAGAGCTTGATATGCTGAATGAAATATTGTTCCGATGCAGAGGTTGATTTCCAAGCGAAGTATAATTTCGACATGGAAGGCAGATACTTCGAGATGAAGCTTGATTTCGATACGGGGTACATTCTGAGACGAAACATAATTCCGACGCAGAGCTTGATTCCTAAGTGAAGTATAATTCTGACAGGGAAGATAGATACTCCGAGGCAAAACATGATTTCGACATGTGGTACATTATGAGACGAAACATGATTCCGACGCAGAGATTGTTGGTTGACTTGATTCCAAGACGGAGTATGATTCCGACAGGGAGGTCGTTGGTTGAATTGATTTCAAGACGGATTTTGATTCCGACAGGGAGGTCGTTGGTTGACTTGATTCCGAGACGGAGCATAATTCCAACAGAGAAGGCAGATACTCCGAGATGAAGTATAATTTCGATACGGGGTATATTCTGAGACGACGCAGAGATTGTTGGTCGACTTGATTCCAAGACGGAGCATGATTCTGACCGTTGGTCGACTTGATTCCAGGACGGAGCTTGATTCCGACGGGGAGGTCGTTGGTTGACTTGATTCCGAGATAGAGCATAATTCCGACAGGGAAGACAGATACTCCGAGGCGAAGCATAATTTCGACACGGGGTACATTCTGAGATGAAATATGATTCCGACGCAGAGGTTGTTGGATGACTTGATTCCGAGACAGAGCATAATTCCGACAGGGAGGTCGTTGGTCAAATTGATTCCGAGGCGGGATTTGATTTCGACGGAGAGGTCATTGGTTGACTTGATTCCGAGACGGAGCATAATTCTGACAGGGAAGGCAGATACTCCGAGACGAAGCATGATTTCGACACGGGATGCATTCTGAGATGAAACATGATTCCTACGCAGAGATTGTTGATTTGATTTGATTTGATTTTGGAGTTTCTTATTTGTCCAACGGAGCTTTTAAGCCTGGGACAAATTTGGGTTTTAATTCGGCGTCAGAATCGCTATACTGGAATATGGTACCAGAAGCGAATCATCATTTACCATAGAGAATATGGGATCTGTGTTGACATCAGCATCGCTACACTGGAATATGGTACCAGGAACGGATCATCATTTGCCATGAGGAGATTTGAAGATTTTGGTTTTGGTTTGGCATCAGCATCGCTACACTGGAATATGGTACCAGGAGCGAATCATCATTCGCCATGAGGGGATTCCCCTTGTTTCCAGTTTAACAACTTAGGGATTATCCGTTCCCAGTTTAATGACTTATGGGTCATTGTTTACCGCTGGAAACCGGGAAGACAAATGTCTTGCTTGAATTTGGGAGCGGATGCTATTTAGGTTTATCCATCCACCTCTCCGAAGATGCCAAGTTGATTTATGGCACCATGTATCGGAGGTTTGGACAGATGCGGCCGTTGTAGCAGATTTCTTCAGATTCCTCCTCGTTTGCGATGGGTTTTTGATTATGGGGACGCTCTTCCCTGCAGGCGCAAGCCCCTGCAGTTAATTACGTTACCGCGTCGCGGTAACCATTTTCTCCTTCTCCAGAAGGTCACTTCGTGTCATGTATGTTTGTTTTATTTTTGTTTGCCCGTGGATTGTATATGAAAACTAATTTATGTTGTCGCCCGTAGAGCGTGGATTAGTCCAAATCTGTATATTCTTAGATTTGGATTTGGTTTGATTTAAAGATCGTTAATCTCATTTGGGATTAAGATCAACTTAAATGTTTGTTAAGGATACGTTAGTCTAATTTTAGACTAAGATCTACTTAATAAGGTTTTAGGATCATTCAGATCCCACAAAAGAGCATTTAGGTTCTATTGTTTTAGTTTAAGGATGTCTCGGTCCATAGCTAGTTTAAGAACGTTGCGGTCCATTGTCGATGTGCCCGTCAATTTGGGGGTGCACCAAGGAGTTATTGGTTATCGGGATCCATCACCTCTCTAAAGACGCTGAAGAGTTACAACGACATGTATCAGATGTGTGAGGAGATGTACCCTTGAACCAATGTCCGTCTGAAGATCAATAGTCATGTCTGGGACTAAGACCAATTTTGGAAAATGATGAGCACACGGGCTCGGTTGATCTGAATTAGGGACTTTTGGTCAATTTGGATTCAGTCCACCCAGTCTTTGAATAAAGCGTTAAACACTTGTTTGGGCTCAGTCCATTTTCTGTGCAAACAGTGTTGGGCATTGATATGGGTTCTGACGCTCGCCCTTTACTTTACCCTCTTTATTTTTGTTTTTTATGGAGTGTTAAACACTCTTTATGGCACCCACACGCGGAGCACGTGAGGCGCTTGGCGCTGAGCACCAACCACTGAGTGCTAGGCACTCCTTATTGAGCAGCGCCCATGTGATGGGCATGTGAGACGCTTGGCGCTGAGTGCCAGCCCTTGAGTGCTAAGCACTTTTTATTGAGCAGCGCCCATGTGAGGGACACGTGAGGCGCTTGACGCTGGGTTTTCTTTGTATGCTATGTTCTGAAGAGTTCAACTCTGTGTTCTTTTCTAGATCTTTGATCCCCAAGAACAAATTCATCCCCATGAGAATTAAATTCTCATTTGTGGGAGACTTGTCTCATGGATCTCAGATCCAGGAAAAGAACTATGTTCTTTTATGAGGGTTAAACCCTTGGATATGCAGATGAGATGCTCTGATCTCTATTTTTTTATTTACCCCGAAGAAAGGTGTTCTTCTTTCTTCCTTCTTAAAGCTTTCTGCTTTTTTTCCCCGAAGCTTATGGAGGGGTTTCTCTGTGCAAGACTTGAAGTCTTGGGTCCTTTATATAGTGGAGGCAGATTTGTTGATTTGGTTAAAGAAATCTCTCATTGAGAGATCTTTAATTGATTTGGGGATTTTATCCACCGTCGGATCTTTGATCCAAGGACTTCTGTTTTATAGAAAATATTTTTCTCGTTTTTAACAAGATTGGGAAATATTTTCCTGTACAGAGCTTATTCTGTAGCTTGGTGATTTTTAATCACTATTGGATTTTTAATCCAACGGTGCTCTGTTTTTCAGAGAGTAATCTTTCTTGTTTATAAAGATTTGAGGAATATTTTCTCAACAGAATTTAATTCTGTACTCTGATAATTTATCATCTCCGTTGGATCTTTGATCCAACGGCTCTGTTTAACAGAGATATTTGGTTCTGGCGCTGGCGCCCTCGTGCGAGGCACGTGAAGCGCCGCCTCAGAGTATTTTAACTCTTGGCGCTGGCGCTCTCGTGAAAGGCACATGAGGCGCTGCCTTAGAGATTTTTTATTTAACTCTTGGCACTGGCGCCCTCGTGCAAGGCACGTAAGGCGCTGCCTCAGAGTTTTTAACTCTTGGCGCTGGCGCTCTCGTGCAACGCACGTGAGGCGCTGCCTTTCAAATTTTGAACAGAACTTTGCTCTTTTATCGAGGAAACAAATACCTACCACTGTTGGATTTTCTTGGAAGTTGAATCGACTTCCTCTGCCTATAAGTAGGGCCTTTGGCCCTTGAGATGACTGCTGTTCATCTTCTCTTGTTCTTTTTTTTTTTTGAGAATTTAATTCTACTTTCAGAGCTTAGATCTCTGTCCTAATCCTTTTTAGAATTAGAATTCTGCCCAAAAATTTGGTAAGGATTATAATTGAAGCCCTTAACAGAGCTTTACTCTTCTTAGATCGTACATATTCAGATGTATTTTAAGGTTTCTTAATCCATTAATCAGAGCTTTACTCATTTTCCATGAAGAACTCTTAGAGTTTATTTTGCAGATCTTAAAGATCTGGAGGTTTTACCCTGTTAAAAAGCTTTGCTTTTGAGGGTTTTGGTAGATTATACCATTGTTTTTACAGAGCATAACTCTTTAAAAAAAATTGGGGAATTTTATTCCCTTTTTAATTAAAGTTGACAGATGTGAAACTTGTTTGCTGAGCACAGCTCTCGAGGGAGTTTAACTCCTTAGCCCAATAAGATTTCTCATTAAATGAGAATTCTCTTAGGATTTCACTCTTAATGAGTGACTGCTCCATCAATAATGGGACGTCATCTTGATTTTGTGGGGCCCCTCCTTGTCGCAGTGCAAAAATTTTGAATGTCAAAGAACATTAAAGTTCTGATTTCTGAATCATAACATTGATAGCTGACCCTTTTCCTTCTGTGCAGGTGCAATGGCCTTCGACTCTTCCTTCTCTTTCGTACGCTTAGAGAGCGCCTTTGCTGACACGCCTGTGGATCGAGAATTTTTCGTACTTATTAAAGATTATGACCCGGAGCAGAAATCTCTCCACCCTGGAGGTCGTGGTACAATCAGATTATCGAGGGTCGGCGCAGTTTTTCTTGTGCAATTCCCTTAGAGCCCATTTCAGCAATTTACTATGCCGACTCACCTTAAGTGAATTATGCTGTAGAGAAGGTCAACTGGACATCCGAGGGTCGCCTTCAGCATTCTATGGCATCGATATCTGTACAGCCGCCGATGGCCTTGGATATTTTGGGTCGATACATATGTCAAGGCGAGTCGTGCCCTTAGGGACAAGTCTACATGATAGGGTTGACTCCTTGCCATTCAGCCGGATACCTGCAGTGGGCTCGATACATCCTGTTGGCTAAGAAATCGCTGCTGCTGAAGTTCGGGTTGTATCCTGCAACTTTTTCAATATCCCGCGCCGTATGTGTGGTGGGTCAAGGCTTTTCTGGAGCAATGAAACATCCCGACTCATACCTTTCTTCTATCGGATCGGGAAGTTTCAATTTCCTTGGAGGAGTTCGCAGAAATTTCAGGCCTACCTGTCAGAGGGAAACATTACGAGGAGATACTTCCCTCTGATGAGTATATCTTTGCTACCAAATCAGTGGTAATGGGTCTCATCCCGGAGAATGCCGTTCAACATCGGTTCCCGAGCCTAATCAAGATGTTGAACATTTACGAGAATCTATTTCTAAAGTCTGGAGGGCACGGAGTTAGCTTCACAGATTTCATCGCCCGCTTCCTTCGCCCAGAAGTCCTGTCAAAACAAGCAGCAAAATTTGCCAAGCTTGACGACCCATTTGGTTTCGGTTTGGATAACCAGCCAACGACGGAAGCAGATCAAAAAAATTTCTTTATTTTAGACACTTCAGTCGTCCCTTTTGCAGAACTTGCTGCTTTAGGCGTCGATGAAGAGACGTTCTTCCTGGGGTTCATCGGCCTGTGGTTGAGCTGGTTTGTACTTCCGATGCACCCTCGCTACATGAGGCCGTCTTTTTTTATCCCGTCCACCACATGGTTGCAGGGATGGGTGTGGCCGTTGGGATAGCGAGGCTGACTCATTTATATCACGGCCTGAGCTTAGTGGCAGATACTACTCAGCCAGGGGTAAAACCTGTACATCTTCCGCTGTACTACTTCACGTCCTGGGTTGAGATGCACGTGCTGGGTGCTTTCGGAGTCTACAAATGACCACGGTTCTACGACAGCTACAACTTTCCCCGGGTCATGTTCCTAGTTGATGCTTTTGCATTAGATCCGTCGCAGCGAAAGACTCGACGTTTGGTCCTTCGCCCGCGTATGGTCGGGGATAGTATGACTTTTGTCGATAGAGTCTTAACTATCGGCAAGGAATTTACCAAGGCAGTGCAACCGCTGCGTGATACTTTCAAATATGGGGCTCCTACGTTGAAGGCTCGGGAGATCCTGCACTTGTATTCAATTAGGCCAGGCATTTTAGTGTCCAGGAAAAACGCCTCGGCACTGTTCATGAGGTTTAACCCGCACCGTTTCGCTCAATATTCGGGTTACAATCAAGGTGTTCCCCTTGAGGTGTTCTTAGCCGAGCCGGCCGCTACATAAGAGGGCATTCACAACGCACTGCACCACTTTATGCGGCTGAATACGGGGTCCAACCTTCTCATCAGCGAACCGAGCTACACGCCAAAATCTTTGAACGGTTAGGTGGCATGGTATCAGCATGCGATGGGTGCTGTTATTCGGGAAGAGAGGCGGATATTACTTGATTATAAGGATGCTGTCCCAGGTGGTAATCCAGCAGTTCCTTTGAAGTGACAGACCACCGTTCGTCCCTCCTTAAGAGAATTCACTACGGTCATGGTCCTGTGTGCCTTCCCTGATAAGTCTCAACCTAGTGTTCCCGTAACTGCGGTAGCCGTGGCATCTCCGGAACCTGGTGTTGGTACTGAAATCAGAACCCGCCATCCGAAAATGCCTGTCAAGCGCAAAATCTTATCGTCGGCCGTCGGTGTCCGCTCGCAGAAAAGGAAGAAGTCGCTATTTTCTGCCGACGTCATATTTGGCCAGGAGCCACATACTCCCTACAGCGAGGGCTTGTCCGAATATGGTACCAACGAGGGTTTGTTCGACACGCCTGCGACCGACACTGATCTTCAGGCTGCCCTCGCAGCTTTCGAACAATTGGCTCATGAGGAAGCGGCGTTGATCACCATCACAAAGTCAGGTACACTTCAGTTGTATTCTTCTACGTCTATCCCCTTCTTATTATTATGCTTTCACTAACGCTCTCTTTTTCAACAGGTATTTCTGCCGAAGAGGCTCTCGCGGCTTCCATCAAGACGTTCGAGGAGGAAGAGAGGCTCCGCGCTTCTTTGGTCTTGGTATAAGTTGCTTCATTACACCTTTATTCTTTTTACTCGTGCTCTGACCCTCTCTTTCACCTTATTGTAAGGACCACCTCAACTCAGGTTATTCTAAGTGCAATGCCGATCCCGAGTGGCGATACATCAAAACTTTTGGAGCCAACCGCCGTGGCCATGGCCCTCCCAAAGTCACCGCCGGAGGCTTTGCTAAAGCAGCCGATGATTGACGCTGTAGCGGTTCCGGAGGCAGAGCTTGGTTCAGATGACGACGTCCCCTTGTCGGAAGTTTTGAGGAGATCATTTCTTATGGCTCAGACCGAAAGGAAGTGCAGGAAGCACGCGGCGAAGGAGCGTGGCGCCGCTTTGGCCATAGGTGCAGGCTCAAGCAATATTCCGCCTGTTGATATGCCTTCGGCGGATGTTCCCTCTGCCTGTCTACTGCCCATAGACAGGTTGCACGCGCAGTTCGGGAAGGAACTGAAAAGCTACTTCAAGGTAACGTAACGTCCAGTATTTTATTAGAACTCGATCTTCGAACTCTAATATACGTATTTTTTGCAGGGCCAAGCCCTGGCGATGGGATGGCAGGCGAAATGCTGACGATTACAGAGCCCGAAGTGGCTACTCTTTTTCGGGAATCTGGGACTGTCCAGACCGCTGTCCTTTCTCCCTGTGGCTCCTTGGTATCGGCGGGCGTCGCAAGCGTCACGACGGCCCTCGTCGAGTCAGGGGATGAAGCTATGGGCGTGGAATCTATTCCTCTGAGAGAGAGTGAAAAAGCCATTACACCTGGTGACGCCTCCGTCATGGTTTTGGTCCATGATCTATCAGGTAGTCGCTGGGTCACTGTTTTTGAGTTTTTCAATCCTGTTCAGTCTTTCTAATGATATTCTGTTTGTCTTGAGTATAAGCGTGGTGAACCCTGAGGCTGTACCGTCTTAAGAAGTGCCGCCGGTCGCTGCTCTGACGGTCGCTGTCTCCTTGCCTTCTGTTGGGAATTCACCCGCGCGCGTAAACGCGTATGTTATGGAAACGTATATGAAATGAAGGAAACGGAATGCGCGCGCGAGATCGTTCTCGTTTTAATATTTATAACCGCAAGTGCACGGCGCATTGTAGCGATCTGGTAAGCACGGGTCGATCCGCAGGGAATTGTGTATTGGGTATCGTGATTTAAGGCTCAACAAATAAACGAATTGGGTTGGTTGTCACATAAAATATAAAAGAATACGAGAATAAGAAATCAAAGAAAACACATAAGTGAGAAATGGTTGTGGCTTTAGCTTGGAAGGTCAAATCGTGACGTTTACCTCTACACTCTATTGATCATGAGTTGTCCGGTTTTACCTTGATTCCGGCATGAAGTATGACTTGTCAATGCGGTTGCGGAGCACAAACCGTCAAATTCCGATATTCGCCGCAAAGCACGAAACGAGTCCGTTTTGATCACTTACCGTTTGTATGTCCAGCTTGGGGTATCAACACTAAACATAAGGGTTAGAAAGCATACCGCAACAATAAAAACACAAAGTAGTTAGTGAGAGCAAATAGTTTTAGTGTTGAGTTTGCTAAGGATTTGTGATGGTATATGATATATGAAATTAAGAGATTTGTCAAGTCCTTAATCACAACATACCATATCCAAACTTAGCAAACTTAACACTAAATTGATTTTAACTTAAACATTAAAATGGGGAAAGGAAATGAATATGGTATATGAAGAGGTTACAAAGTAATCATGTTTCAAAATACCATATCATATCAATATATAAGCAATATTTAAGTTAGAGTCATAAATTAAGCACATGAAACATAAACAAGAGGTGGAGGAGGCAAAGCCTTTCATCTCATTTTCTCACCATTACCACAACCAAAAAAAGATTAGTTAAGCATGATAAAAGAAAAACAAGCAAGTAAAGAAAGCAAAAACAAAGCAATATATATAAACACTTTATGAAGAGTTACAAGAATTTGGTTACTTGTTCAACCTCTTTAATGAAGCTTTCTTTGGAAAGCTTCAAGAGAGAAGAAGAAGAAGAAACCAATGATGAAGCCCACTCATCCTCATACCCTCATGCTAAACAAAAACAAACAAACTAAAAAAAACTATGAATGTGTAAGATATGAGAGAGATAAGAGAGAGCCTTTCCCTTTGCTGCTGGTCTGCTTTTATAGGCACCAAAGAAAAATAAACAAACAATAAAAATGAGGTGACATGGCAGCAAGGGAGGCTCTGTGGAAAACTGGGGCCAAATGGGCAAAGGGGGCCGGCCACACCGGTTTTGGGGGGCATGTGCTCGGCCAAATTCCGAGCACATGGCCTCGTTCTTGTTGTGTAGACATGTGTGCATCCCAATATCACTCTGGTGCTGCTAGTTTTGTCTGTTTTAGCCTAGTTTGCATGCAGAGAATTAGAGAGAACAAGATGCCATATATCAAATCAAAACTTTATACATTTATTAGCCACGTCCCCCCATGTGCCCACTTCATCATGTCTTGTGCCATGGGCAACCCCACCTAGGTCCAAGCTATGTGCACACTTGTAAGGGTTGGACCATTCTTGGCAAAAAGTGTGTACACATGCATTATTTCCAAAAGAGCTCCTGGGATATCGGTCGGTTTTCTGTTCTGTTTGCAATGCCGGCTCCCAAATGTTATATTCGTAATTTTGAGTATGTTTTTCAGTATTTGGCATGGATACCTGTAAACTATAATTACTGAGCAGACACTGGTTAATAATACCGATATATAGCAAAATAGATAATGAATAAAAGGTATTAAAATGTAGTTTTCTGTGATGAACAAATACCCCTAAACTTATCTTTTGCTCGTCCCGAGCAAAACAAAAAAATCCTAGCCTCACTTTCACAGGGAACGCGATTGCACTGAGCATGTGCAACAAGTCGTTAAACCTCTAGGTATCCCTAGTAGTAGGAGTGTTGTCTCCTGAGGGTTTCCAGCGGATTACACCCACAAAATCCAGTCAAGTTAGTTTCATAAGTTAACGTCGATTGTACTCCTACAGTTTAGTATCTAAGTTAGAAATTCTATCATTTTAAGTTGGAAATATTCAACCCTTATATTTCACACCTATTTATTCAACCCCAGATCCTATACATTTTTACAGTTTAGAAAGATCTCGGCATCTCCTGAGTTTTCCTTCTAAAGCGCGGTCTCCAATCAGGGATTTTTATCATCATTACAGAAAACATAAGTCTTATTCTTCATCCCTATTTTTCCTCCAAATATCGATTGTATACCCCTACGTGTGTGTAAATTTTCACCCCTACACTTAAGAATTCAATTCAAGCTATAGTACCCTTGCCTTAATACCTAATACTACTTCTTTTTATTAATGGATGGACGATTTTGCTCACACATCTTTCATGCGACTATTAATGTTTCTTGAGGCACTAACAGCCGATTACTGAAAGTATGAGTTTAAAGCGTAAATAACAGTTTCCAGGTCTTTATTTTATTTTATTTATTTATTTATTATTTTTTCCTTTTATTTTTATTTTTCTTTTCAAGACCGGATATATTTTTCAATGATGCTCTTATGGTGGTTAGCTTTAAATAACTTTTTTTCTTTCATACTAGGTTTTCAGGCAAGAGTATTTCTAGGTATCCTCTACTATCCCAAGTTTCAAGGTGCGTGTATGTGCAGTTTGTAGGGTATATATTTTCTAAATTTGGACTCAAGAATATAAACTATTTTTCAGACTTATCTTTCAGTAAAGCTTCAATACTTTCCCTTCATCTCGACTTAATTAAAGAACTAAACTCAAGATTACCTATTTCTCAAAAAAAACTGTAAGGACGTATAATTACCAAGGTTAAACAGATTAAGGGTTATTTTTAGGGTTTTCAATTCCTAAACCTAGGATTTAGTTACTTCTAATATATCAACCAAATTTTCGGAATAACAATCTAAGTTGCCCTACTAGCTAACTTGACAACAAAGTTTTTATATTTTATGGAATTTTTAAATTTTTTTATGGGTTTTTTAATATGTATGCAATGCAGAATATACACATGATGCAGTGCTCACCCCCAAACCTGGGTTTTACGATGTCCTCATCGTTGCCCCGTCTCCGGTAGCTAGACTTAGATATCAGGGTGAGAATTTTATTTAAAGAAAAAGAAAAAACCTAAGACTAATTACAACATATACAAGTTAAAATATTGTGTTAGTGCGGAAATTAATACCAGCCACATAAAATTTTTGTCTATATAGTGCAATTGCTGGTACAAGAATCTGTATAAAAAGAATAAAAAGAAAAAGAAAAAGAATGTGTTAGATATTAGTGAAGGGCATGGGCGTGTAAAGGTAGGGATCAGAAGACGCTGAAGATGAAGATGAAATTTTGAGGAGGTCAAAGAATTGTTTTCTGAATGAATTGAAAGTTCAAAAAGCGCGTGTTGAGTTTCTAAGCCACGTTCGTTTAAAAACTGGAGTTCATTCGCAAAAAGTTTAGCAAAAGAAAGGTTCCTCGGATGTTCCCAAATTGTTCCCGCCTCAAACTCACCAAGAATATCAAGTTCATCAGCAAATATTTTCTCAAAACTCGACATGAAAGAATATTTTTCAAGATTGTCTTCCTCCCTAAGATTTTCCATTATCTTACTCTCATTATTCACAAACTCTCCCAATACAATTTCCTCCTCATCACATTCACAAATGGATAGGTTCATATCATCTAAAAAAGTAGGTTCCCACACTTACGTTTCTTCCGAAACAATATCAACAGGTGATACAAAAATTGTGGGTTCCCGATCATTGATATCTTCTAATCTATCCCAACCATACCCGACAAATTCACAAGGTTCCTCCTCTAAAATTGGAAAGCAAAAATCAGTCGGTTCAAGAATTTCCTCATTAAGTATAATATCGGTTAAATCAATTTCTAAGTCACAAGTGACAAGAGGCTCAGTGGATACCTGAAGGTTGGTGATGGACTGACTCGGAGGGTTTTCTTGTGTGTCCTGTTAACACTCAGTCAATTCAATCATATCATCATCTATGAAATCATCAAAATTGGTTTGATCATTAATCTCACTCGGGTGATTTTCTAGATGACAGACATTAATACTATTGGGTTACGATTGACCGTGTTCACTCCCTAGAATCCTTTCAGCTAAATGTTTCACGTGTTCCTCTATGCTAGCCAATGATTGGGCTTGAGAAAGAAACAATTGCTCAGATTGCTGTATGAACAGAGCTAGCTTAGGAGCCGATTGATTCTCAACCACAGTCATTACTTCAATACCCTTCTCTAAAGTGGTCAACCTAACATCCATCTTACTATCATTCCCTAATGATGGTTCAATTGTTTCAGGTTGGAGGGGTTGTGATGGTGGTGATGCTAAAGCAGTCAATTTATCGACCTCTTTTTCTAAATTTTCAATCACTTGGTTTATGGTTGAAGTGGGACTGAGTTCAAGAATGTTAGGCGGGTGACCATTATCAAAAATCTAGGACGGTTGGTCACCCCCGAGAAAAGGACAATTGTCATGAATGTAGGAAGAATCATTGCAATTTGAACAAATGAATTGGGACTGAATATAAACAAATGAATAAGAATCGTGAAAAATAGAATTGAATCGTGTATCACCCATATTAACAAGAATTCACAATGTCACAAAAATAAAGAATATCATACTCCCAACAGTCTATGTTATTCTAAGTCAACTAGACCTGCTCAAGAACCTGATTGACGAAGTAAAACTGTGTCGAGAAATAGGCTCAAGATATACTGATCACGAAGCCAGGTAAGTGCAAAAGATAAGGGGAGGTTTTCCAACGCTTTCGCGAAATTCCTTAATTAGATAACCCTTTCTCTTTTGGCGGTTGCACCGTAAACACTTGCCTAGACACCCCGTGAACGATATACCGTTAAGCAAAGTTCTAAACACAGTTAACTCCTCCTAATGAGCGTGACGTCCTTAAAGTCAGAGTTCTAATTGATTTTAAATTACTGGGGGTATGCAAAAATGCAGCTTTGTGATTTGTGGGCTATGGAAAAAGGTGATGAAATCTTTTATCGTATCTTGTTTTGGTCTTTTTGCCTTTAAGTCCGTATTAATATGCAATGCGCAATTAATAAAAGAATTTAAGAAATCAAGTAATTAAATCAATTCTTTTTCGTTTAAGTTTAAGCGCTGCAAAAAATACGGTTAGTTCTCTGTGCAATTGGTGGCAAATTTGAGCAAATAATCCTGCAGAAGATAGACTATTGGAATGCGTCGGATTTGAGCGAAAGTGTTAGAGAATACGTACCGATGTGTATTGGGTTAAGAAACCCCTTTTGAAGTGATTACGGGTATTTGAATATTTGCTTGCGCGGGTCAAACTACCCAGATCTTTGGCACTGTATTTCACTAACGTTTTACAATTGAATTTTCATCCTCGCTCCGCACGATGCTGGTCGTAATTTTCTAAAAACTGAAATGTCGGAAAAATACGATAATTAGTGTCAAAAAGCGATATACATGCCCCAATTCCTGCACACTCAAAATTGTAAAATTCAAACAATACCAATAGATTACCAACACTGCACTGGAGATCACACAAAACAAAAAATTCCAAATTTCCTCAGTAGACCCGGCGTCGCCGGATTATTCAATGTTGTCGCCGGCCTAAATTCGAGGGAAGGGGCTATAATTTTGTGTGTGTTCTCAAGGCACTATTAATAATATATTGGTATCCTTTGATTTTTTAGTTGAATCACAGAGTGCTAGCAGGCTTCAAGGATAGAGAACAAAAGTGAAAAGAATCGTATTTTTAGTTTTGGAAAAAAAAATTGAGTTAAAAGTTAGTGAGTTAGTACGAACCAGAAATAACGATTCCTAATAACTACCAACTCTCTAGCAACGACGCCAAAATCTTGTTGGGAATTCACCCGCGCGCGCAAACGCGTATGTTATGGAAACGGATATGAAATGAAGAAAACGGAATGCGCACGCGAGATCGTTCTCGTTTTAATATTTATAACCGCAAGTGCACGGTGCGTTGTAGCGAGCCGGCAAGCACGGGTCGATCCGTAGGGAATTGTGTATTGGATATCGTGATTTAAGGTTCAACAAATAAACGAATTGGGTTGGTTGTCACAAAAAATATAAAAGAATACGAGAATAAGAAATCAAAGAAAACACGCAAGTAAGAAATGGTTGTGGTTTTGGCTTGGAAGGTCGAATCGCGATGTTTACCTCTACATTCCCTTGATCATGAGTTGTCCGGCCTTACCTTTATCCCGGCAAGATGCACGACTTGTCAACACTGTTGCGGAGCACAAACCGTCAAATTTCGATATTCGTCGCAAAGCACGAAACGAGTCCGTTTTGATCACTTACTATTTGTATGTCCGAGTTTGGGGTATCAACACTAAACACAAAGGTTAGCAAGTATACAGAAACAAAAAAAACACAAAGTAGTTAGTGAGAGCAAATGGTTTTAGTGTTGAGTTTGCTAAGGGTTTGTGATAGTATATGATATATGAAATTAAGAGATTTGTCAAGTCCTTAATCACACCATACCATATCCAAACTTAGAAAACTTAACACTAAATTGATTTTAACTTAAACATTGAAATGGGAAAAGGGAGTGAATATGGTATATGAAGAGGTTACAAAGTAACCATGTTTCAAAATACCATATCATATCAATACATAAATAATATTTAAGTTAGAATCATAAATTAAGCACATGAAACATAAACAAGAGGTGGAGGAGGCAAAGTCTTTCATCCCACTTCTTCACCATTACCACAACCAAAGAAAGATTAGTTAAGCATGATAAAAGAAAAACAAGCAATTAAAGAAAGAAAAAACAAAGCAATATATATAAACACTTGATGAAGAGTTACAAGAATTTGGTTATTTTTTCAACCTCCTTAATGAAGCTTTCTAAAGAAACCTTCAAGAGGGAAGAAGAAGAAGAAACCAATGATGAAGCCCACTCACCCTCAAGCTAAACAAAAACAAACAAACTAAAAAAAACTATGAATGTGTAAGATATGAGAGAGATAAGAGAGAGCCTTTCCCTTTGCTACTGGTCTGCTTTTATAGGCACCCAAGAAAAATAAACAAACAGTAAAAGTGAGGTGACATGGCAGCAAGGAAGGCTTTGTGGAAAACTGGGGCCAAATGGGCAAGGGGGGCCGGCCACAGCGGTTTTGGGGGGCATGTGCTCGGCCAAATTTCGAGCACATGGCCTCGTTCTTGTTGTGTAAACATGTGTGCATCCCAATATCACTCTGGTGCTGCTAGTTTTGTCTGTTTTACCCTGGTTTGCATGCAGAGAATTGGAGGGAACAAGATGCCATATATCAAATCAAAACTTTATGCATTTATTAGCCATGTCCCCCCATGTGCCCACTTCATCATGTCTTGTGCCACAGGCAGCCCCACCTAGGTCCAAGCTATGTGCACACTTGTAAGGGTTGGACCATTCTTGGCAAAAAGTGTGTACACATGCATTATTTCCAAAAGAGCTCCTGGGATATCGGTCGGTTTTCTGTTCTGTTTGCAATGCCGGCTCCCAAATGTTATATCCGTGATTTTGAGTATGTTTTTCAGTATTTGTCATGGATACCTGTAAACTGTAATTACTGAGCAGACACTGGTTAATAATACCGATATATAGCAAAATAGATAATGATTGAAAGGTATTAAAATACAGTTTTTTGTGATGAACACTTTCTTCTGTGTCCTCTTAAATATTGGAAGGTATGGGTTTGTGACTTATTTGTTTTACTGTGGGTACCATCCTTCTTGTATTGATAGTATATTGTCGCAACTCTGCAGGAGTCCTTTTCGACCATCTATATCAGGTGTTGAACCCACATTTCTCTTTTCAGTCGGAAGTCATTCCACCTTCTGGTATTGGTTAGTATATTTTTCGGCCCCCTTCTTTTACGAATAGACGTATCGTTGCTAAGTCTTCTTCATATTGATCATAGTGTCACGGGTCAGAAGAGGAGACGAAGGGATAGCCGTGCCTCCGGTACTCCCCATCCTGCCGCCTGTAACAGCCTGTATAATAGACTCCATCCCTCATGTATTTTCTTTATCTCCTGAGTCGACATTTGACCGTAATTCATCTTGCAGCAATTGCACCGGCTCCAGCTCCTTTCGAGTCTCGCATTCCAATGCCCGTCAAGCCCTTCGCTAAACACATATCTTCCAGGGGTGCCGCAAAGAGCAGGCGAATGTTGAGCGAATTTATCGAAGATCTCGATGCCGAGACCCTCAGTTCTGCTACGGATTTTTCCGTTGAAGTCAATCCAATGCTGGCGACACTCATGAACTTTCATGATGAAGATCTCATCGGCTTTTGGGTTGATTACTGCAGAAAGATCGAGGCTTGCCTGCACGAGATTGAGCTCAAGTGTCTCACTCCTGAGGTGTTGGCTTCGAACTCCCAAAGTGCTGCGTAGGTTGAGCATAGCGTTCCTTTCATTCGCCATTTTGAATAAGAAGCGACCCTGAGACGAAAGGAACATGAGATGGCTTTGAGCGAATCTGTCTGGTTGCACGCCCAGGTTGAAGCGAATGCTGCGTAGTTAAAACCTATTTTCGATAACCTCCAACGATGTATCTCGGATGGGCTGACGCTGAGGCGGATGCTCGACCTCACCGAACGGGTCATGCAGGACTACGAAGCTGCCCTGCTAGAAACTGATGAAAAGCTTTCGTCCTGTTTGCGGCAACGGACTCAGGTTGAAACGGAATTGGCCGCGGTAGCTGATCATGAGAAAGGATTGAGAGGAGCGCGCGAGCGGCTTGCCGATTTGCTGAAGACGTCTCCTCCTTAATAACCGTCATTGTACCTTTTTTTGTACTGACTGTAAGCTTGCGATTTATGAACAACATGTATTCATTTTGATTCCTTTATGAAATGTATCTTGTATTCACTTGAATTCATGAAGAAAAGACATATTTTATTTCATATTGTCATGTAACTCTGGCAAATGTGGCCCGTAGATAGTCCATCTTGGCCTCCTTGCAGGGCAGCGATGGCTTAGGAAACAAATTTAGGTCTGCCGCCTAAAACTTTTCAACTTTATGAGCCATGGGGGTCTCATAAATACTTTTTTCCCTACGAGTCGTGAGGATCTCGTAGGTGTATTTTCTCCTTAAGAGTCGTGAGGACTCCTAAGTGTGTTTTCTCTTGAGAGTCGTAACGATCTCCCAAGAGAATTTTCCTCCTTACAAGTCGAGAGGACTCGTAAGTGGTTTTTTACCTCTTTGTCGATATTCGACTTTGGAGAGTGTGGCCCATGGATAGTATACAATAATCCATCTTGGACCTACTTGCAGGGCTCCAGTGCTTAGGAAACAGGTTGATATCCCCATAGCCTAAGGCTTTTCCCTACGAGTCTAGACGAGTCGAGAAGTTCTCATAGGAACATTGTTTTCCCTATGAATCGAGACAAATTGAGAAGTTCTCGCTCGGATGTCCTAACGTCATAGTTAACCTCTGCTGATAGAAGTCCGTTAGGGTCTGTGGTACTAGGGTTTTTGTCCGTCTTACCGTCACGTTGGCCGATGTATTCCCCGATACGCAATCTTGCTGTTCGAGTAACCCCGCGACTGTCGTGTCTCTGATCCGTTCGGGGGCTGGACAAGACGTCTTCAAGTAACCTTCCAGGTGATATTATTGTCGGAAGAGCAAGCATTAAGGATATTCCATGCCGTTTTTTACTTGAGTTTAGGCTCAGTTTGGGAGCCCCGATGAGTCATGACAACTCCGCGCTGGTGTGGGATGATCTCCGATAGTCTTTCAGGTCTCATTTGAGTTGCCGTCAAGACCCTGAAGCTAGGGATCTTCCTTTGCTTCGTTTGTTGACATTGCGTCTGCAATATTGCGACGAATGTCGAGGTTGTTTTTAGGTTGTCAATGAACCGTCGAGTCTTGGAATTAGGGACTTTACCGTGACTCCATTGTTTTGACCCTGGGGTCGGTTGTTGACGTTGCAGTTGCATCCTGTTAGAGTCAGGAGGAACGCCATTGTTGATCTCTAGGCTGTATATGTTGGAGTGAGGAGGAACGGGATTGTTGATCTCTAAGCTATAGATGTTGCCGTCGAGACCCTGAAGCTAGGGATCTTCCTTTGCTTCGCTTGTTGACATTGTGTCTGCCATATTGCGACGAATGTTGATGTTGTCTCTAGATTGTTGGTGAACTGTCGAGACTTGGAACTAGGGACTTTACCATGGTTATGTTGTTTTGACCCTGGGGTCGGTTGTTGACGTTGCATCTGCATCCTGCTAGAGTGAGGAGGAACGCCGTTGTTGATCTCTAGGCTATAGATGTTGCCGTCAAGACCTAGCTCCCTTTCTGATGAAGCCCGGTGGGAAAATGTGGTTCCTTTTTCGTTTGTGCCCATGGATATATACAGGGGGCGATATGGACTCGCCTGCAGGGCAGAAGTTTCATTTTTTATTGTTTCTTTCCGCGATGCTCTATCATTTCAGCTTTTATATCGCGAAAGTCACTATTGCCCAATCATTTCGGTTATTTTTCGTGGTGCCCAATCATTTCAGCTGTTTTTTTCTTTTTACTCGCTGCTTTTTTATTGCGAGTTGCCCAAACATTTCAACTGTTTTATATGCATATATTTTGCTCGCTAATTTTTATTACGAGTTGCCCAAATATTTCGGCTATTTCATATGCATTTTTTGCTCGCTGATTTTTTATTGCGAGTATGGAACTCAAGATCTGATACCAATCTTAGAATCGGCATCGCTGCGACTGGAATATTGCCAGGAGCGAATCATCATTTGCCGTGAAAGGACTTGGAATTTGATACCGATTTAGGCATTAGCATCGCTTCTACTGGGATATTACCATGAGCAAATCATCATTTGCCTTTGTCGATTTGAACAAAGATGGCTTAGCAAATAGGGTTAGGATCCTATTGACTAAGGCTTTTCGATTTTACGAGCCGTAAGGGTCTCATAAGGGTGTTTCTCCCTATGAGTCGTGAGGATCTCGTAGGTGTATTTTCTCCTTAGGAGTCGTGAGGATTCCTGAGTGATATCTTCTCTTGTAAGTCGTAAGGATCTCACAAGAGTATTTTCTCCTTGCAAGTCGAGAGGACCTATAAGTGTCGTTTACCATATGGTGAAATTTTTCGCCAGCGGTAGAACTTGGTAGGGGAAATCGTTTATTTGTGCTCGTGGATTGTATACAAGAGCTGATATTGACCGCCTGTAGGGCAACTTGGAGAATGTGATAGCTTAAGAACAGGTTTAGATCCCTGTAGCTTAAGGTTTTTGAATCCTATGAGCCGTGAGGGTCTCACAGGGGGAATTCTCCTTACGAGGATCTCGTAAGTGTAATTTCTCCTTTGGAATCATGGGGATCCCTAAGTGTGTTGTTCCCTTGTGAGTTGTAAAGATCTCATGCAGGTGTTTTCTCCCCACAAGGTCGAGAGGACCTTGCAGGTGTCTTTATTTTAACGAGATTGCATCCTTTCGGGTTTTCACAAACTCTCCGGTAGTCCTGCTGTTTTTACTCACGGCGCCCTTTCGGGTTTTCATTCGTGCCCATTTCGCTTGTGTACGTACCTTTTTTTTAGTCTTCACCGTGGGAGCTTTGATTGCAACACCGACCCCAAAAAAAGATATCGCCATGTTTGGGGCGAAGAGTACTAGTTTAGGGACATTTTGGTCCAAGCAGCTCCGAAGTGAAGTTTTGCCGGATACTACTTATAAAGTTTGGACTCAGGAAGACAGCGAGCGGACATGAGCATCGTCATCTATCATTAACTTGAGCCGTGACTTATCAAGCGTAGTATTTCTTAAGGAACCGACCGTTTATTGGTCGGAAGGGTCTTTCGCTATGCATATCCATGAGCAAGCAGGCCCCACCTTGGTAGACCTTGTTTATGATGTATGGACCCTCATAGTTTGGCTTGAATTTCCTCCGCTTTGCATGGTTGAGAATCATAGGTCTTCTGACAACTAGTACAAGTTCGCCTTGGCGGAATGTTCTCGGCCTTGTTAGTCTTTCGTATGAGCGTGTCATCCTTGCTTTGTAAGCTTCTAGTTTTTGCTGCGCTATGAGGCGAGTTTCATCGAGGGCATCGAGCTCCTCGAGCCGACGATGGGCATTTTTTTCATCCGTCAGCTCGTATCGAACTGCTACTCGTAGAGAGGGTAGCTTTATCTCCAAGGGAAGTACCGCTTCTGTGCCGAATACCAACGCGAATGGTTTTGTATTCGTGGCCGTTTTGAACGTGGTTCGATACGCCCAAAGAGCCTCATGCAATCTCTCATGCCAGTCCTTTTTGTTTCTGGACACCGTTTTCTTTATGATTTTCGTCAAGGTCTTGTTGAACGCTTCAGCTAGACCGTTAGCTCGGGGATTATACACTGAAGAGTATCTCCAATCTATTTTATGCTGCTGTGCAAAGCGGCTGATCTTATGGCTCCTGTAGGCTAGCCCATTATCCGAGATGATTCGTCGCGGAGTGCCGAACCGGTAGATGACATGCGTCCTGAAGAAATGGAGAATGTTCTCCGTCTTCACTTCCCTTAGCGGTACTGCTTCTGTCCACTTAGAGAAGTAATCGGTTGTTGCCAATATGAACCGATGTCTTTTAGATGACGCTGGTTCGATAGGCCCAATTATATCGGTTCCCCACATTTCGAATGGCCAGCTAGCCAATGTTGGGTGTAGCGGATTTGGATAATGGTGGATAAAGTCCACGTGAATTTGGCACGAGTGACACTTCTTCGCATATTTGAGGCAGTCCTGAATCATTGTGGGCCAATAGTAACCCATTCTTTTGATCTTCAGCTTCATCTTTAGCCCGACCTGATGAGAACCGCAGAGTCCGTCGTGAGTTTCTTGGACGACTATTTTTGCTTCTTCTGATCCTAGGCATCTCAGCCACAGACAGTCAAACGATCTCTTATATAGAGTATCATTGATGAAGGTGAAGAACAGAGCTCGCTTCATGAGCTGATGTCTTGACGACGTATTTTCGGGTGTCCGATGGGATTTGAAGTAGTCTATGGAGACTTCTCTCCAGTCCTTGACCCTTTCTTCATCTTCTATTTGGATGACCGTTTGTCTGGTCACTTCTTTTCTTTGAGGCGACTCCGGAGATGTTTCTGCTGGTGCGAGAATCCGGCGGCTTTGCACGATGATCCTCACGTCATCATGGTTTTCGTCGGCCAGTTCTTTAGAGAGCTTGGCTAATGCATCTGCCTTGTTATTTTATGCATGCGGAATGCTTTCCAGGATGTAGGAGGGGATATGAGTCAGCAGTTGCTGCACTCTTTCACTATATTTCACCAACTCTGGCTTGCACGTTTGGTAGTCACTATTTACTTGACTAAAAACCAACTGGGAGTCTCCGTATATGAGAAGGTTTTCGATGCCCATGTTGACAGCGACTTCAAGACCCGCTATCAAAGCTTCATATTCCGCTTCGTTGTTTGTTCTTGGCTCTGTTAAGGAAAGGGCAAAATGCATTATCCCTTCTTGTGGAGTCATAAAGATAAGGCCTACCCCAGCTTTGATTATGGGGGTGTTTTGCTTTCGCTTCTTCATGGAAGACGCTCTGTAGATGTAGAGTTCCCATTGGACATTATTTTCTTCCGTCTTCCATTCGATTGTGTCGAACGCGTGTTCGTCTGGCAATTCACAATTTAAGGGAGAATTAGCTGGTATCGGATGCTCAGCGAGAAAGTCAGCGATGGCCTGGCCTTTCGCTGCCTTGAGGGGCCGATATGTTATTGAGAATTCCATCAAGAGGAGGGCCCATTTGGCGAGCCTTCCCATTAGTATGGCTCTTGACATCAAATACTTGAGAGGATCCACCTTTGATATGAGATGGACCTCATGTGCCAAGGCATAATGCCGAAGCTTTGTTATCGTGAAGATTAATGCCAGGCAATGCTTTTCGAAGGGGGTGTAGTTGTTTTCTGCCCCCAGGAGGACTCGACTCAAATAATAGAGAGCTCTCTCCTTCCCCTGGTCATTCTCCTGTGCCCATAGCGGGCCTAGAGAACCTTCAAGGGCTGTTATATACAGGATGAGGGGCTTTCCCTTGACCGGAGCGGTCAGTACTGGCGGGTTCAGCAGATATTGCCTGATTTCGTCCAGTGCACTTTGGCATTTACGATCCCAAACGAACGGGGTCCCCTTCTTCATTAGATGGCTGTAGGGGCGGCATTTGCCAGAGAGGTTAGCTATGAACCGTCGGATATATGCGAGCTTCCCTTGGAAAAATCGCAGTTGCTTGAGATTTCTTGGCGAGGGCATTTCCATAATCGCCTTTATCTTTGATGGGTCTATTTCATTGCCTCGATGTCGTACGATGAATCCCAGGAATTTACCTGAGGAGACTCCAAATGCGCATTTCAGAGGGCTCGTCTTCAGATTATATTTTCGAAAACGTTGGAACACTATCTTCAAATGCTCCCATTGCTTCTCGTACGATTTGCTTTTCACCACGAGGTCATCGATATAACATTTGGCAATCTCGTGTATGAGGTCATCAAAGATCTTTATCATGGCCCTCTGGTAGGTAGCTCTTGCATTCTTCAAACCGAAGGGTATCACCTTATAGCAGAATATGCCTAGCGGGATCCGGAAGGCGGTATGCTTTTGGTCTTCAGGGTGCATCTTTATTTGATTATACCTTGAAGATCTATCCATGAAGGAGAAGATTTCATGAGTGGACGTGTTATCTATCATCAGCTCGGTAACCGGTACTGTGAAGTCATCCTTCGGGCAAGCTTTGTTGAGGTCCCGGAAGTCCACGCAGACGCGTACTGTCCCATTTTTCTTCATCACTGGGACAATATTGGCGATCCAGTCGGGGTATTGAACTTCTTGGATGAAGCCGGAGTCAATTAATTTCTTGATTTCGGCATTGATGCTCATCTCGAGTTTAAGCCCCATTCTTCTTAGCGCCTGCTTGACTGGCTTAAAGTCCGGCGATATAGCCAGTTTATGCACAGCTATTTCTGGATCTAGTCCCGGCATCTCGGAGTAGTTCCATGCGAAGCAGTATTTATACTGCATAAGCACGTCTTTTAGTGTAGCCACATGCTCTTCAGATAGCAGCTCACTGACGAACGTTGGCCTCAGATCGTTTGTTGTCCCCAAGTCGATTTTCCTCAGATTGTCCGCCGTTGTATGTATCCCATCTTCCAGCTCTTTCGGCGCCGGTGGAAATTCTGAGATCACCTCATTCTCATCTTCATTTGCGAAGCACTGGGAGAGATGGTCCACATTCTCATGCTTTCCCTCCTTTGAGATTGTTATTATGTGACAGGTACGAGTTCGTTTCCAAGCTCGATATTGATCTGGACTTTCCCTCGCAGTGTAGGTTGCTCTTGGCTCATGCTTTCATGGTGGGGATACCTTCCAATTATCGGATAGAGCAAACCTGCCTTGCTGATACTGGTCTTCGACTCAGTCTTTGAAGATGAAGTAATCTTCAAGAGGATGTCTTATCGCTCGGTGGTAGGAGCAATAAGCCGGATGATGGATCTCGTTTATTTGCTCAGGGTGCCAAGATTCCGGGAGCGTCATCATTTGATACTTCATGACAAGGTTGAATATTTTTCTTGTCTTGTCTTGAGGGAAAGAGTACTCCCGCCCCATCTTCTTCATAAAAGACGGGTTCCAGCTGACATTTTCTTGACAGCACGGCTTCTTGGATCCGCTTCGCTGTTTTTGAACGTCATTCCCGTTCTTGATCTTGCTGTTGCTTCTGCGTCGGGCTTCCTTCTTACCACGGGAGCACATAGCGGGCTGAGGGTGAAGAGTATCATCATCCTCCATAGCCCGCTGAATGATACGTTGCGTCCTGGTTTTCTCGTAAATGGCTATTTCGCGACTGTGGTCATCCCTAACCTTTTGACCCGCTTCTCTTATTGGCTTGTCAATTTGTTCTTTGAATGACGGGCTTGGCATTTTTATGGCAGAATCCCGCTTATCGGCGCTATTTGGAAAAGCATTCCCTTCTCCTCCGGGATTATTTATAACGTGGCAGCCATAGAATCGCTCCCGTTTCTTGGACTGAACGTATCTAAGCCTGGCCATCTCCATCCTCCCGTTGGACATCTTTCACCGAGTCCCGGGAACGTCCCAAATCTTGTTGCAGAACTGGACTTGTCGAGCAGTTTTTTTGAAGGGCACACCCTTGCGTTTTAGTAGCCTTTTCAGTCTCTCTGCGTAGTATTTGGGCAGACGGATTGGTTGAAGACCGTCAAGCGCAAGATCGGCACCATGCCAGACTTCTTTCTCCACTTTGGTCTCCGTGGATTGATAGAAGAGGATTGCCTTTTCATCTCTCCGCCTAGTAGGAACGTAGAAGGTCTGCAGCTCTTGCACGCCGTATGTATCGAGCGCATCGAGTTCCCTGTAATGCCATTGCGAAACCATGGTAATTTGTAAACCCTGATCAGTTCCAGCGAAGGTTTGTGCTGATGGGCGAGTGGAGAACACGGAGTTGACCTTGTCCTCAGAGTCACTACCAAAGACCAACGTAGGAGTAGCTGGCCTTGGCTTGCTGTCTTGGGGTTGCCCCAAGAAGACTATCTCTTCATCCTCCTCTATATCACTCCCAAAGATCGGGATGGTGGTGACGACTTTTTGTTTATTCTCCGGTTTATGACATCTTTTCGTGTCTTCGAATTCTGGTAAGAATTACTCGGCGTCTTCATATTTGCGGACTTCATTTACGGAGAATGGGTTTAGTTCCACTGTAACTGTGTACTCGAGGCCATCTTTGAAGTACTTCATACACTGATGTTGTGTAGAAGGGATGATATTGTACTCGTGTAACCAAGGTCGGCCGAGCAGAGCGTTATAGCAAGTTTTGACATCGATGACATGAAACTTAATGTCAGTGATGAGCATCCCAAAGTATAATGTTAGTATTACAGACCTGAGTGTCTGTGATGAATGCGAGTTAAACCCAGATATGGTAATTTTGTCCTGAGCCAGGTGCTGCACGTTCATGCAGATCTCCTTCAACACTCTCACATTGAGAAGGTTGACGGATGGCCCGTTGTCAACCAGGATCTTCCCTATCTTTATGTCGTGGCAGTACCCAGTGACATATAGAGGACGGTTGTGCTAGCATATTCCGAGAAGGAGATCTTCATCGCCGAATGTGATGTCAGCTGTGTGAACTTCTTCCAGCTCGTCCTTCATCTTTTCTTCTGCAAGGAAGGCTTGAAACTGATTGGGCTCTTGTAATGCCTTGATCAGAGAATCTGATACCTCTTTGGATAGGAGGAGAGCATCCGGTATGCTCAGTTGTGAAGGTATCTTCCTCAGGTGCGTCAGGACATTGTAATCCACCTTGTTTTTCTTAGGCGGGTTCTTAGCTATGAGGTCTTCGACGACTCTATTATCGAGGGCGATTTCCCCAGGGACTTTTTCCTTCCCCTTGTCTCTTTTGTTCGGACCCTTGTTTGTAGGCCTGAGGTTCTTTTCAGGCAACGTACGGTTACGCAGCTGAATATTCTCACAGTTTTGCCTCTTCTTCTTTTCGAGAGGTGGATTCCTTGAAAAGAGGGCTGAGAGCTATTTATTCGTCGGGATCGCTCCCAAAGGTAAAACTTGAGATTTCCCTTTTGTTGAAATGGCCTCAACCATATGACAGTTACTGGATGTTCTTTTATGCTCATCTGTCATGATTTTCTGTTCCCGACGGGCTTTGCACTTCATTCGCTTGAAGTGTTGTCGGTGGGCAATGTATCCCTGCCACCACTTCTTTAAGGCATTGCACTCTTCGGTAGGGTGGATGACTCTCCGATGGTATAAACAGTAGTTCGGATGTTCATCTGCTTCATCGAGGCACGTACTCCCGGGAGCATTTCCTTTGACATGTGACAGCTTCATCCTCATTGACAGGGTGTTGGCGAACCGTTTCCCCATCTTAAACCTGCTTTTGTCTGCCGCGGGTGTGCTTCGACTTGGTTGGAGTACCGTGTGACTCTTCCTCGCCGTAGCTTCTTTGTCCTGACGCCAACGCTTGACCTTTTCATATATGGCCATTTCACGCTCTCGGTCAGCTTTGCTCTTTTGAAGGGCTTCGTTCAACAGTTTATCGATCAGGTCGTCTGACGGTTCCAAAGATTTTGACGCTGGTCCAGCCCCCAGTTCCTCTGTGTTGCTTTCCGACACCGAGGGAGTTTCTTCGTCTTTTAATGACAGGTGAGAGATCATGTGGCAACTCGCTACATAATCCTCGGGTTCTTCTGACGAGCCGTCTCCTTCATCAATGTCACTATCTCTGTTCTCAAGAATATGCTTGAGGAACTCTTCGAGAGTGACTGGGGTCCGCGCCTTTTGGTTGTATTCTTCCAGCGCGTCAATGTACTTTTGCAGGTCCGTGCGCTTGTCGTCAGGCTGCACAGGCTTCATGGTCTTCTTCTTTTTCTTCGAAGACTTGACCTGGGTGTTTTGCTCATTGTTACCGGCGTTCGGTGCCGAGCGCAGTTTAAGCATCCCCTCAATGATCTCAGGCTCCAACGGGCTTTTCCATCTAATCGCCATGCATACTTGAAGATCCTTCAGTATTCTTTTAGTTTTATCCGAAAGGACAATTTCCCACGGAGCTTCTTCTATAAATGAGCATGATGCCCCCAGCGTGTTCACCTTTTTAGGAGCGTGCTATTGTGGCGGGTTTACCTTCCAGTTTTCGGACAGCGCGAACTTGCCTAGTTGGTACTGGTCCTCAACCCAGTTTTTGAAGACGTAGCAATCTTCAATGGGGTAACCCATTACTCTGTGTTAGGGGCAGTAGTTAGGACTGTTGACGTCACCGGGCTGCAGTGGGTGTCTTGGATCTAGTAGAATGATGAGCCTGTTGCGCACTGCCAGTTAGAACAGTCTTCTCGTTTTATCCCGGAGAAACGAGTAAGAACGTCTCAACTTATCTTCAAGAGATCGTGGTTGGTTGCTTTGGCGAGCAACCAGTTTTAGGTCACTCAGCTGTTGTTCAGCGTTGGCAACGAAGGTCGCTTTCCTTTTGCCCTTTTCATTCCAGAGATCTGTTTTTGAAGAGGACGGTCTATGACCCATCTGGTCCATTTAGGCCAGCTTGTCAATCAAGGCCTGGAAGGTGGTCGGCTTGAAGAACATCATAAATTGGGATATAGTCGCCTGAGGATCAAGGGTCCCTACGAACATACCTACAGCAGGAGCTTCTTCTATGCGTTGTTTGCATTTTGACCATAGGTTCCGCCATCGAATTGGGTATTGAACCCAGGTTTCTCCCGGCTTCACCCTGGCATTGATTAATGCGGTGATCGGGGTGCACTCGCTTGCGCTTGCGAAACGCTGCATGAACAGTAGCTCCATTTCTATAAACGTTTTGATGGAGTCATTCGAAAGCTCCAAATACCATTGAAATGCTGTCTCTGCCAAGCTGCTGACGAACTGGCGAACCAGCAGTTTGTTGTCGCCTCCAGTATTGCTGCATAGAGCTCTGAACTGAGCGACGTGCTGATGGGGATTGCCTGTCCCTTTATACACATGGAATTTAGGGATCGTATATCCTGGCGGGTACTTGATTTGATTGTACTAGCCTGGATAAGGTCGTCCAGTTCTGACGACTTGGCCAGCCGCTTCGCTTGCTTGATGAGCTCGTATTTGTTGAGCTATGTAGTCGTCAAGGGCAGCTTTGGAGATCGTCTCCTCCCTGGCTGCTGATAGAGCCGGAGGAGGGTTTGATGTCTCCCCTCTGCCGTCTTCAATGATTATTGGAGGGTCTTCAGCTGGAGGATCTGGCTGGATCATCATCCCCACCATGTCTTAGAACAGAAGTGCCATTTATTTTATATTAGCCACTTGTTCCGTGGCCTCCTTATCCTTCTTTTCCAGCGCCTTTCGTAGGAACTCGGTATCGGTCTCTTATTCCTGGCGTTGTTCCGACGGTGCTTTCGGGCTTTCTTTCTGCCCAGTGAGTGCGGCCATTCTTGTCAACATCTCCTGGAGCTTTTGTTGTTGCTCCTGAGCTTTTGTCAGAGACCGCGTGAGTAGTCGATGACCCGTGGAAGTACGGCTTTCCTCTTTTCCAAAAGCTATGTATACCGTGTGTACTACTATGCCCCCAGACTTAGGGCATTTGAGTCCACTGCCTTTGAAATTTACTGCAGTCATGGGGATCTTCTCTGGCCATCTCCTCTTGTTGGAGGTCGAAGTTGAGGGGGCTGTTGCAGCAGGCACCCTTGCAGATGATTCCTTCTGTGGTACGACGGAGGGATGGTTCTCCTCTTTCCAATTATTCGTTTTCTTCAGCCGTTGAGAATAATCTTTATCAATCACAGAGTCTTGGACTCTCCGCCAGACCCTGTGGATCTTAGAGGACAACCGCTGAGGAGGCTGTTCTAGTTTCGCCTGCGTTGTGCTTTCAACAAGCGGAGGAGACTTCTTTAATACAGCGGTTGGAGAGTTCTTGCGCACCCTCCTAAGCAGCTCGAAGCTGTTCCCAGTTGGAACAACAACGTCAATTTCCACCATTGGAGCTGGTGGGGTAAGTCCAGAGGGGGAACTGCCTCCAGTCTTCCTTACTCGGCGCCAGTGGCGACGTCGAGCATGTCATGCAGATGGGACCACCTCTGTTGTGGAAGCGACCTCGTTATGCCTCTTTCTTAGATGAGAGGCTGCAGTCGGTGTCAGCCTGTCGAAGACCGACGTCCGCTGAGAGGGAACGGTCAATCTGTCGAAGGCAGACTTTCTGGCAAGAGAAGCATTTTTAACGACCTCGCCTGCAGCAGGAGTTGGGTTTGGTTTGATTTAAGGATCGTTAATCTCATTTGGGATTAAGATCAACTTAAATGTTTGTTAAGAATACGTTAGTCTAATTTTAGAATAAGATCTACTTAATAAGGTTTTAGGATCATTCAGATCCCACAAAAGAGCATTTGGGCTCTATTATTTTAGTTTAAGGACGTTTCGGTCCATAGCTAGTTTAAGGACGTTGCGGTCCATTGTCGATGTGCCCATCAATTTGGGGGTGCACCAAGGAGTTATTGGTTATCGAGACCCATCACCTCTCTGAAGACGTTGAAGAGTTACAACGACATGTATCAGAGGTGTGAGGAGATGTACCTTTGAACCAATGTCCATCTGAAGATCAGTAGTCATGTCTGGGACTAAGATCAATTTTGGAAAATGATGAGCACACGGGCTCGGTTGATCTGAATTAGGGACTTTTAGTCAATTTGGATTCAGCCCACTCAGTCTTTGAATAAAGTGTTAAACACTTGTTTGGGCTCAGTCCTTTTTCTGTGCAAACAGTGCTGGACATTGATATGGGTTCTGACGCTCGCCCTTTACTTTACCCTATTTTTTTTGTTTTTTATGGAGTATTAAACACTCTTTATGGCGTCCACGTGCGGAGCACGTGAGGCGCTTAGCGCCAACCAATGAGTGCTAGGCACTCCTTATTGAGCAACGCCCACATGAGGTGCTTGGCGCTGAGCACCAGCCCTTGAGTGCTAAGCACACTTTACTGAGCAGCGCCCACGTGAGGGACACATGAGGCGCTTGACGCTGGGTTTTCTTTGCATGCTCTGTTATGAACAGTTCAACTCTGTGTTCTTTTCTAGATCTTTGATCCCCAAGAACAAATTCATCCCCATGAGAATTAAATTCTCATTTGTGGGAGACTTGTCTCATGGATCTCAGATCCAGGGAAAGAACTATGTTCTTTTATGAGGGTTAAACCCTTGGATATGCAGATGAGATGCTCTGATCTCTATTTTTTTATTTACCCCGAAGAAAGGTGTTCTTCTTTCTTCCTTCTTAAAGCTTTCTGCTTTTTTTCCCCGAAGCTTATGGGTCTCTCTCTCTGTGTGCAAGACTTAAAGTCTTGGGCCCTTTATATAGTGAAGGCAGATTTGTTGATTTAGTTTAAGAAATCTCTCATTGAGAGATCTTTAATTGATTTGGGGATTTTATCCACCGTCGGATTTTTGATCCAAGAACTTCTGTTTTACAGAAGATATTTTTTTTGTTTTTAACAAGATTGGGAAATATTTTTCTGTACATAGCTTATTCTGTAGCTTGGTGATTTTTAATCACCATTGGATTTTTAATCCAACGGTGCTCTGTTTTTCAGAGAGTAATCTTTCTTGTTTATAAAGATTTGAGAAATATTTTCTCAACAGAATTTAATTCTGTACTCTGATGATTTATCATCTCCGTTGGATCTTTGATCCAACGGCTCTGTTTAACAGAGATATTTGGTTATGGCGCTGGCGCCCTCGTGCGAAGCATATGAGGCGTTGCCTCAGAGTTTTTTAACTCTTAGCGCCGGCGCTCTCGTGCAAGGTATGTGAGGCGCTGCCTCAGAGTTTTTTTTAACTCTTGGCGCTGGTGCCCTAGTGCAAAACATGTGAGGCGCCGCCTCAGAGTTTTTAATTCTTGGTGCTAGCGCTCTCGTGCAACGCACATGAGGCGCTGCCTCAGAGTTTTAACTCTTGGCGCTGCCTTTCAAATTTTGAACAGAATTTTGCTCTTTTATCGGGGAAATAGTCATCTATTCCCAGTTTAATGACTTAGGGGTCTAGTGGATCAAAAGTTTGGAATTTTGGGGTTGGGGTAGGCATCAGTGCTGCTAACATTGGAGCACATGTGCCAGGAGCAATTCATCATTTCTCTTTTCCCGTTGGGGAGCGATAGCTTAGGAGACAGGTTTAGATCCCTATCACCTAAGACTTTTCAATTTTATGAGTCGTAAGGGTCCCATAAAATTATTTCTCCTTATGAGTCGAAAGGATCTCGTAGGTGTATTTTCTCCTTAGGAGTCGTAGGGACCCCCAAGTGTGTTTTTCCTTTATGAGTCGTAAGGATCCCACGAAGGTGTTTTCTTATGAGTCGAGAGGATCTTGTAAGTTTTTTTATCCTCATGTATCGCGAGGACACATGATTGGATCTTCCCAAATGGAGCATAATTCTGATGGCGCAGACCGGCAGCGTGACTGGTGATTGCGGTGGGGCATGGGTGTGATGAGAATTATTTGAGCCGGTGGATTGTATACGGTAGTCAATTTAGAGACCAACTGTAGGGCTGTGAGAATTTTGGAAATTTGGATTTTGGTTGGCGTCTGTATCGCTGCACTGGAATATGGTATCAGGAGCGACCCATCATTCGCCGTTTAGGGATTTGGATTTTGGTTGGCGTCTGCATCGCTGCACTGGAATATGGTACCAGCAGCGACTTATCATTCGCCATTGGGATATTCGGGGATTTGAAATTTTGTTGGCGTCTGCATCGCTAACACTGAAATATGGTTTCAGAAGCGAATCATCATTCGCCTTTGAAGGCGTATGAAGTATTTATTTTTATACACATTTTTCTGCCGTGATTGCTCGCTCATTTCAGCTTTTCTTATCATGAAGGTCACGATTGCCCTATCATTTCGGCTATTTATTCGCGGTTACCCATCATTTCGGCTTTATTTTCATTTTTATTTTACTCGCTGATTCTTATTGCGAGTTGCCCCATCATTTCGATTTTTTAAAAAAAAAATTAAATATTTTTTTACACTCCCAGTTTAATGACTTAGGGGTCGAATGGTGCCAGTTTAACGACGAGAAGGTCATCTGTTCCCAGTTTAACGACGTGGTGGTCAATGTGTGTTTGCTTATCCCAGTTCCTTGAACTTTGATCTTGGCGAAGCTGTGTTGATGACTGTAACTTTGTGGCTTGTCGGTACATCCGAGAACTGTGAGGTTTTCCCAACCTTGCATTGGTTTTCCACCCAATCTTTGAAACATAGCGGTCTTCAATGGTATGATCACCATTCTATGATATGGGCAGTATATAGGATTGCCGTCCATGTTCATTTTATGTGGTCTCTTTGGAATAGGCAGTTGCAGACCGTTGTTCAAGGTGTCCTTGAATATTTTGCGGACTTCATCCCTCCTGAAGGAGTATACTTTCTTCTTCATCCCAATTAGAGTAGGTGCCTTTTCTGATGCCGGTCCTCGAAGCCAATCAGTCTTTGGTTCACCTGCTGTCCTCTTACCACGTTCAGTGTACGTATCAGAGGGACTGGAGGCGGATCGTGGTTGTTTTTTGCAAAAGTGTTCCGGTTTTGGGCTGGAGGGGACATCGGTTGGCTGTTTCAGGATATCAATCCCTAGCTCATGAACCAAATTTTGATTTTGCTACAATTGCAATCAGACGACTTGGGTCGTAAGATCTGCCACGACGTTTTCCAGCTCGTTACTTTGGAATGGGCCTTGGCCAACTTCTCGTCTCTGTCCTGAAGCTGCTTTTGAAGCTATTGGAATAATACCTACTCTATAGTTCCGGATATAATAATTAGTTCATCCTTACTGCCTGAGCTCGATTCCGCAGGAACCACGGGCTCCTTTGGCTTAATGGCCTGAGCGGGCTCTTCATCATTTGGACCGAGCCGATGTTGGGTAGCAATAGCCACGTCATCGTCATGGGTATAAGACATAGGAGGACTTGTTTTTCTGGGCTCCACCATGTAGATCGTATGGATTGTGTACCCGTCTACTGCCTCTTCATTAGTAATGTTGCTTGTCAGGCTTTTGGCTTGTTGCCTTGGCCCGCTCCGTTCCAAGAAGGGCAGATGATTGAGAGCAGTAGATTCCCGAAGGGCTTTGGTCTCTGTTTGTATGAAATTGGCGGTCACAGCTTGATTGTTCGCTAACAAGCCTTTAGACAGTTCTATCTCTCCTGTCTTGTATTTCTTTTCGATCCAATCTTTAAAGACGAAGCAGTCCTGAATGGCATGACTTATCACTCTGTGATAGGGACAATATTTGGGGTCGTAAGTCATATTCGCTTCTTGCGGTCTCTTTGATTCAGGAAATTATAGACCGTTTTTCAGGGCGTCCTTGAATATCTTGTGGACTTTGTCCCTTCTTAAGGGATAGACCCTATCCAACTCTTCTTTCAGAGGCGATTCTCTTCCCCCTCTCAACAATGGCTTTCGAGATTGGTTGACATTGGGCCCGCTTGTCCCTCGTCTATTTCGGTCAGCCAAAGTGTTAAAAGATTCAGCATCGTTAGAATTTCCGCCATTGCGATTATCGTCTTTTCAGTTTCTCCAGGATTCATTGCTATTTTGGGAATTCGAGGAAGATTCCTGCTTTGAGCGCTCTAACATTTGAACTTTCTTGGTTAGTTCTTGGAACGTCTTGAGACCCGCGGTGTATAGAAATGGGGCCATCCAATTATTGAGATTTCTGACGAGGAGGCTGACAGATTGGTCGTTCTCTATCAGCGGTTCACATTTAACGGAAAGATTATGCCATCGGGCTATAAAATCCTTGCATCTTTCGTTGTTTCTTGGCTTGGTCCTTACGAGATCAGCAATGGTGATCTTATCGCTGATACTCATGAATATTTGCCAAAATAGAGATTCCATTTGTATAAAAGTAGTAACGGAGCCATCCGGTATGCTCGTGTACCAGTCGAAAACGACATCGGTTAAGCTATTAACGAACTGGCGGAGGAGAAGCGTATCATTGCCCCCAGTATTCCTGCATGAGGCTTTAAAGTAGGTGATGTGCTGATTTGCATTTCCCATCCCATCAAATCTTCCGAATTTAGGGATGACATAGCTACTAGGAAACTCTACCAGATCATACCGAGCAGGATATGGTCTCCCGCTACTGCTGACATCTTTTTGCGCTCCGGTTTCGGCTACTAATATTTTGACTTTGTTGGCAACTAAATTCATGATTTGATCTTGCGTTAGCGGGTTGCTGTCATCGGTATTCAAGACATTTCCTGAGATAGGATGCAGCCTACTTTCATGCGGCTTGCCCACCTTTGGATTTGAGGGAATAGGTGTCGGCTGTCTCGGAACACCGTTTCCTTGTTCATGAGCAAAAGCCTTGCACTTGATTAGGAGGCTGAGAGGTGTTCACCGCCGAAATACGCGACGGGGACATTGGGACGTCTGACCTGAATTTTGGGGGCAGATATTATTTGGTTTTATCTGTCTACCTCTTCGAAGATGCCAAGTTGATTTATGGCACCGTGTATCGAAGGTTTAGACGGATGCGGCCGTTGTAGCAGACTTCGTCAGATTCCCCCTCGTTTGCGAAGGTTTTTTTAATTGTGGGGACGCACTTCTCTGCTGGCGCAAGCCCCTGCAGTTAATTATGCTACCGCATCGCGGTAACCACTTTCTCCTTCTCCAGATATTCACTTCGTGTCGTGTTTGTTTGTTTTATTTTCGGTTGCCCGTAGATTGTATACGGAGACTAATTTCTGTTGTCGCCTGTTGGGCGTGGATTAGTCCAAATCCGTATTTTCTTAGATTTGGGTTTGGATTGGTTTAAGTATCGTTAGCCTTGTTTTAGATTAAGATCAACTCAAATATTTGTTGAGGATACGTTAGTCTAATTTTAGACTAAGATCTACTCAACAGGGTTCAGGATCATTTTTGATCCAACGAAAGAGCATTTGGGCTCTGTCGTCTTAGTTTAGAGACGTTGCGGTCCATTGAGTTTAAGGACATCATAGTCCGTGGAGTTTAAGGACATCATAGTCCGTGGAGTTTAGTTTAAGGACGTTGCGGTCTATGGTTTAAAGACATCATAGTCCATGGAGTTTAAGGACATCATAGTACATAGAGTTTAGTTTAGGGACGTTGCGGTCCATGGTTTAAAGACATCATAGTCCGTGGAGTTTAAGGATATCATAGTCCACGAAGATTAGTTTAAGGACATTATGGTCCATAGTTAGTTTAAGAACATTACGGTCCATTGGGGTGTATCCATGGGTTTGGAAATGTACCGAAAAGTTGTTGGTTATCGGGACCCGCCACCTCTGTGAATACGTTGAAGAATTACAACGACATGTATCAGAGGTGTGAAGAGATATACCCTTAAACCAAATGTCAGATTGAGAAGGAATGGGATAACATTACTTTGAATGCCATCTGAGATCAATTTTGAAAGATCAGAGTATAATTGAGGCTTGTTTGAAAAAGAGTTTTGGCTTTGGGAGACTTAGCTAATTTGGGCTAAGGTTGGTCTATCATAGTGTTAAACACTAGCGTCTGTTCGGCGCTCACGTGCTTCCATGTGAGGTCTTAAAGTATTGTTTAAATACTGAAGATCTGAAGCGCTCACATGGGGTCACGTGAGGCGCTTGAAGTAGCGTTAAACGCTGAGAGTCTGAGGCGCTCACGTGGGGTCACGTGAGGTGCTTGAAGTAGCGTTAAACGCTGAGAGTCTGAGTCGCTCGCATGGGGTCACATGAGGCGCTTGAAGTAGTGTTAAACGCTGAGAGTCTGTGTCGCTCACGCGGGGTCACGTGAGGCGCTTGAAGTAGTGTTAAACACTAAGAATTTGAGGCGCTCACGTGAGGCGCTTAAAGTTGGGCGTTGCCTCTTTTATTCTCTTATTCTAGTGCTAAGCACTGTTGGGTCACGTGGGATCACGTGAGGTGCCCTAGAATGGGAACTATCTTGGGTTTATTCCTCTTTTCTCTTTTATAAGTGCTGAGCACATCTCAGGGGTCACGTAGGATCAAATGAGGCGCCCCAAAATAGGGGTTATTCCCTTTTCTCTTTTATAAGTGCTAAGCACTTCTTAGGGGTCACGTGGGGTCACATGGCTAGATCTCAGTCTTTCCTTTTTTATTTCTCAAAGGTGCTCACGTGGGAACACGTGAGCTTTTATTGTGTAGCATTGAACACTAATATGCATGGAGCTCTGGATCTGAGTTTTATGAATTTCAGGTCCCTTATTTTTATAAGAATTAAATTCTTTTATAGGGTTAAACCCTAGTTTTATCAGAGAAATTAAATTTCTATATCTTTTTGGTAAGAATTAAATTTTTTGAACTTAGTTCTTTCCCCTAGGTCTGCATCTACATAACAAAATCTCCCCGATGAGAATTAAATTCTCAACTTGTGGGGAGATCTGATTTTGCAAATCCTTACCAGAGGAAGAACTAAGTTCTTTGAGAAGAGTTAAACTCTTGGTTTGAGAATTAAATTCTCTATTTGTTTAAGCTTAATAGGGGGTTTCTCTCTTTCTTTTTGTTTTTTTGAATTTGAAGTTTATTGGGGGGGTTCCTCTGTACAAGACTTAAAGTCTTGAGTTCTTTATATAGGGGAGGCTGATTTGTTGAATCAGTTAAGGAAATCTCTCATTGAGAGATCTTTGATTGATTTGGGGATTTTATCCACCGTTGGATCTTTGATCCAAGGACTTCTGTTTTACAGAAGACATCTTTCTTGTTTTTAGCAAGATTGGGAAAATATTTTCCCATACAGAACTTATTCTGTATCTTGGTGATGTTTAATCACCATTGGATTTTTGATCCAACGGTGCTCTGATTTACAGAGCACTATTTTTCTTGTTTGGAAAGATTTGAGGAGTATTTTCTCAATAGAATTTTATTCTGGTAATTTGATGATTTATCATCTTCGTTGGATCTTTGATCCAATGGTGGAGAACATTTAGGTCTAGCGCTAGCGCTCTCGTGCTTTGCACGTGAGGCGCTGCCTCAGAGTCTTTAACTTTTGGCGCTGGCGCTTTTGGCGCGAGCGCTCTCGTGCTTTGCATGTGAGGCGCTGCCTCAGAGTCTTTGACTCATGGCGCTGGCGCTCTTGGCGTGAGCGCTCTTGTGTTTTGCACGTGAGGCGCTGCCGCATTTCAAATTTCAAATTTTGAACGGAGCTCTGCTATTCTTATTGGGGGGAAACAAGTCCCTACATACTTTGCATGTGGAGCTTTCCCTTTATTTTTATTTTTATTTTATAATGGAGCAAGTTTTGAGCCAAAATTTTGATGGGAACAAATGTCCCTCACTACTTTGCCCACGTTTGTATGTACGTGGGTGAAGTAGTGCAGAGTTATGCATGGCCATAGAATTGAGAGCTTAGGAGACAAGTTTAGGGTCCTTGTTGTTGGAGATAGTGCCCTCAGAGTCAATTATTGGATCACAGGCACGTGATTGCAATGATTGAGGGAGGACCTATCCCGGCAAGACAGTATTACTCAAGATGATAGTATGCTATCTGGTTTATCTTTATCATCGTGTACCGCTTTAGGTGACCTGACAGGTCGCTATTACACGTTGATAGAGCCCCTAGGATTCTTGCTTGACTGCCAGCAGTATGAGGGCGATCATATACGTAGGAGCTGGTAGTCTATAAGCACATCCTTAAAAGGTCCCTAGTCGTGGGAGTTTCGAGACAGGGCATCGATTCTCCAGAGTAGACTAGTGTATACAGTCGAGACCCCGACGAGGGGCGGTGGCCGGTCTCACAAGCCAGTGGTGTCAGTTGGATCACCTAAGATGTATACAGGTACTCATTGGGTTATGAGTACACCGAACAGGACTCGCCGGGAACATGCTAGTTGGTCTTATACCTGACGTCAGATAGCAGTTCCCTGGTGACATGTGTACAGGTTAGTTCATCGACCTGAGGATCGTCATTTGTCTCGTGTGAGTTCCTACTATACTTTGATTACTATTCTACCACGCTCAAAGGAGACGTGCAAACAGGTTTTAGTTGGGTACAGTCCCGAGCCACATGGAGGCAGTGAGCGGATCTTCGGGGGTTCGTCTCTCCCGGTATTGGGGGTGAGGTCGCGCTATGTCTAGGAGAGCCAGAACATGAAAAGTCCTTGGCCAAGGCAGGAGATTTACTGGTAGGTATTCCAGTAGTATCTCAGGATATTCTGGGCTGATCTCTGACACGACTTGTACCGCTTTTGGGGGTCTGAATTTTACCAACCCTCTAGGCCCGCCATGCGATGCTCATAGACGAACGGACCGGACTGTACGGATATTGTCACCGACAGGTTCAGTAGGGTGTCAGGATGAGTTCGCTCATAGACGTCCCTTTTGGTCAATAGCTGGTAGCCCGTCACGTATGGCTAATACCTCTGACGTGCTAGTGGTTAAATCCACAGCCATAGTATTGACGAGTCTTTAGAGTCCCCCACAGACAGTTGCTCAAGTTTTCGGGCGAAACGCTGTAGAGGCCGTATGAAGATATGGCAGGGTTCGATCAGATACGTGCAGTATTGCACGGATCAGGATCGGACGGTTAATACTAGCGGGCTTTGGTTTAAGCCCGATCCTAGTATAGTACAGTGTAGATTTTGTCTCATTGCATTTGTATTTCGGTTGGAATACAAATGCGGGTATGTATATACAGTAGCGGGGTTTTCCTGTAATTTATTACGGGATCAGTTTTTGGAGTTGCCAGTTTGTTTTCCGTTTCGGCCATATTTCTTTGTATCTTTCATTGGCCGAAAAATGGTGGAGGAGGGCTTATTTGCAATTGTGCAAATAAGCATTTTGGAGGGTTGTTTTTGCAAATTGTTGGATCATCATTGCTTGACTTTCTTTAGTCATCATAGCTTGACTTTGGATGTGATGATGTGAGATGGTTGTTGAGTGTTGGACTTTGTTTATAATGATTTCTTTTCATGATCACATATGATTCCCTCTTGCATTATTGGCTCACTCACTCCCTCTCTCATTCTCTCCACTCCCACCTCATGAGGCCGGCCATTCTAAGGTGGGGGCTGTCCCAAATTTTTCATGGGGATTTTTGGTCTCATTTGCTTGCAAAAATCCCCAAGTTCCCTCTCCAAAAGGTTCACTTCATTTCCTCCACCAAAAGGCGACTTCAAGTAACCCTAAATGAGACATAGCTCACTACACTATTCTACAGCAAATCTTGGGCACGTCGACTCGCCAACTTCGTGCCCGAGTTGCCTCGGACCAGAGGTGGGAGCCCGTAAAAGAAGCCGGCGACGTGGTGCCCTTCCGGCGACGAGGTAGAGACCGGAGATTCCGCGGGAGATCAGGACGACGACGAGAAGACCGGAGGACACGGATCACTCGGTATATCTCTCTACCCCCTCTCTAGATAGCTAGGACTAGTTTAATGGCACGATCCGGGTTTATAGTACGCGGTGGTGCCGGTTTGAAAAGTTAAAGTAAATCATCGCTTCCGCATTCCGGCGTCGGATTGACGGCCGGGGCGCCGCCGTGCACTTACAGTGGTATCAGAGCCTAGCCATTAACCTAGTCTAGCTTTGTCTAATGTGTTTACATTTCCGATCGAACAAAAAAATTCCAAAATCCGCATTTTCAATAGCATCAGTTTCTGTCGAATTTTTTTTGGCTCCAAAATTTTTTTAGGTAGTTGCAGAATGATGTTCAGGGAAGTATAAGCCTCCTGTAAAAATTTGGTCGCACGATCTCATTATCTCACCGCGGAACCGCGGCCAAACCCATGCTTGGGCCGCGGTTCCGCCGCTGTTTAAATTGTTCAGTGCACCAATTTTTTATAGAGGCCTCCTGACTTGAAAATATGGTTTTTGGAACATTCATTTTGGGCCCAGAATTTCTTTATGTGCTACAGTAGTGCTTTGGGGCCTACTTGGTAAATTTGATCGATCGGAAAATTTTAAACACATTAGTTCACAGTATTTACATTATATCTGCGACCGTGAATGTCACTTGATCGGTAAATCCAGTCTAACTGCTATAGCCCGGTTAGACGGATTTGCGAACGTGACATTCACGTTGATGTTCTGTGTATTGCTGTGATGTTGCGGATTGGTTGTGGGGGATAGCCTGGATGCAATGCTAGTACAGTTTTTGTTGTATTATGTACATTTGATATTGCGGGGCGAGCGTCCGACATGTGGACTGCCGTCACTGCCTGATTGTATATTATTCTTTTGGGGCACGACCAGGTCGAGGTCGATGTACCCGTTGTATGTATATTTTACTTTCTGTACTAGGATTGCCCCGCGGAGGGGTGCACGGGTAGCCGGGTTCTAGAGGGCAACGAGCCCGCATCTCATGGCATTGAAACGGAGGGGGCTTCACTCTAGAATTGGCAGGCTATTCGCCGTACTCGTAGGGGGTACAGGTTGACCCAGGAGGGGTGCCCAAGTTACCGGATTCCGTAAAATGCTGGGTGGTCCATTCACGTTGCTGAAGGGGGCTGCCTCGCTTCAGGTTTTGGCGGGTAACTTGTCGCGCTCGTAGGGGTCTAGGATTTCATTGCACAGGCTATCCATATGACCAGGGGAACGTCGGGTTTCAGTAGTGGCTCTGTGAAACCCGGGGATCCCAGATATCTGTATTGTTCTGTGATGTTTATTACATTTCTATGATGTTGCATTTTATCACGCCTTGAGCGAAATATTATATATTGATATATATACTAGTAGATGTTGTATATGTTTTGCATCCGCGCTAGTCCAGTCCCCGCTCTGTCGTTAGTTAGCTAACCTAACGGGTAATGACGGGACCCAGTGGCGAATGCGGATGGCATATACGTACATCATTATATTTTCGTTCTTTGTGGTGTGATCAATTGATGGGACTGTGTTGATTCGGATCAATGCAAGTTGAAAACAAACCTATTCTGATGTTGTTGGAACACTTTTCAAAAAGCTGTTATTGCAAGGACGTTCTCTTTTATTTTGCATCGTGGTATTCAGTTGGAATATCCTGCTCCTCAGTCGACGAGGCAAGGGCCGAGATCCCTTCACCGGGAGTGACCCCTTGGACAAAAAGTTTGTGTCAGGGCAATAACTTCACTATAGCCGATTACTTTTGCTTTGCATCGTGGTATTCAGTTGGAATATCCTGCACCTCATTCTACGGGGAAAGAGCCGAGATCCCTTCACCAGGAGTGACCTCTTTAGCAAAGGTTTTCGTCACTATATTTTTTAAAAGCTATCCTGTTCCTTCAACGATATCAAGTTCATTACGTTAAAGGTTTTCGCCAGAAACCATTCGTAGCCTCCGTCGTTTCATATGGGTGGTCAATAGTATTCAAGCTGTGTATGTTGGCCAAAGTCAAGGCACAGTGATTGGTAGCTATTGGGTATTCATATGCAGCATAGATAGATGCGTTGGTTTGGGGCAGTCGTACTACTATTTTGGCCAAAGTCAAGGGTATGTACGGGTGGGCTCAAATTAACCTGGAGAATGACGGGTAGAACTTGACATGTGACTTATGATATGTTGGCCAAAGTCAAGGTCATAAGAGCATGGGGCAAAAATCACATCGGGAGTTTCTAAAGAAACCGAAACTTTCCAGATATGCGCATACCTTCTGGAGTGTGATGACGTGAGCGGATTCCGTCACGTTATCATGCGATGATAGTTGGATCTCGATTCCCACTGATGAGTTGGTTTACTCCTCGGGTGATCCCGACTAATTCTTCTTTCAGGTTTGGAGGAGAATTTGACGGTATAGTGGGAGGTTTCCTGATTAGATAAAATTGGTAACCATTCTGATCTAGGTTAGAGTGCACGCTGAGTGTTTCTTTTCTCTCTCTCTTTTGGCAGCGACCATTGACCCGACCCTAGACTATGACTCAGAGACCAAAATTGACCGAACCTTCTTAAACACTGGCTTTTGGATTGTCAGAGTTGCAGACCTCATTGCAACTCCTACTTTTACCCTTTTCTCCAGGACACCCCGTACTACTACGAATGTCCACTTCTATTGGACAAAACCATCGTATGGTTATATACGAACTCGAAGGAATTTATTCGAGAATGGTTTCCGGTTCTGGAGAAAACGGATAGGACTATTCAATTGTCTTTTCCTTTTACCTTCTCTCAGGTTGCGAGTACTCCTTGGTTTAGGAGATAGTACACCTATTACGCAAATTGGATTGTCTTCTTCCAAACCGTAGGCAGGTGCCGACCGGTAGGGAATGAAGAAAATCAATTAGCCTAACGATGGTGTACAGAAGGTATTATGTAAAGACAAAGAAAGGGATTAGAAGGAGGGCAAAGTAAATTGCGATTGATATTCACGACCAAACCAGGTATTTCATTACCACTCCCACTTCACCTTTGTATTTCTCCAGGACACTCCGTATCACTACAAAGATCCACAGTTTATTGGATACTCCATCGTATGGTTATATACGAACTCGAAAGGAACTTGTTCCAGTTCGGGGATGGATTCTGGTTCAGGAGAAATAGGAATAAGGTTTATTCGGTTGTCTTTTATCTTCATCTTCTCTCGCATTGCGAGTGCTCCTAGGATTAGGACAGTACACCCATTATGCTTGTTGGATAGTCTTCTTCCAAACCATAGGCTGGTGCCGAACGGTAGGGAAGGAAGAAAACCATTTGGCCTAAATGGGTGTGCAGAAGGTAATGACTAAAGACATATGAAGGGATGTGGAGAGATGGCATAGAAATATACGGTTACAGTTGTAAATCTGATAATGGAAGAGGAATTACTAGGAATACCAGGATACCCTATCGAAACATTTCAATGTTTCAGTTTCACTGTGTACTGTTAAAAGAAAACTGATTTCCTGATCAGTCCTTGCTCCAGGGTATGTATTTACCAGGTATGATTCTCACATCTGTATGGTTTTACAGATGATGAGTGGGAGTAAGTTATTGGGAATTGGGTGATCATCCTCATTATATCGGGATTCGTTGTAATCGGTGATATTTGAGGAAGTCACCTGGGTTGTTTGCCAGACGACAAATATTTGGTTTTGAATATCCGTTATAATGCACCAATTTCAAATTGATATATATGTACGTCTATTTTTATAGAGTGAGATATACCTTTTTGAAATTATGTCGATGAAATTACCTATATCAGTGGATGGTTAGGTAAGGAGCATTAAACAGCGATGTAATTCTTCTTAACCATAAGTACAGTTTTCAACCTACGACACATAGGGAATGAGTTATTAGACTCAAAGGACTTATACAGAGCATTGTATGTTGTCCAGTGTCCATTAGGACAGAGGGGTTGGTCCTCGTACTATATTCGGTTTACTTATGACTTCTCTAGTTTTTAGACAGGTGTTTCGTGAAAACACAGGGTCCGAATTTTGAGAAGTTATAGGTATATGAATAAAGTAGAGAACCAGGTATTGCAAGTATCGGGATTCTTCAAAGTGATCGAAGATGTGGATACTTGTGTATGGTATTCAGTTGATAGTAATGATTAAGAGAACTTGCTTCTCTTTCAAGTTACTCATAATTGGAAGCATTTCTAAGTTGAGTAACGCTGATCGGCCTCCTTCCATTTAGTAAATATGCACTGGAGAAAGCTGCATGATTTGAATCTGGTTCAATTAAATAAGTGCCTCTAGTTCTATATTGGATATAGAACAGTTCATATCTTAACGATGTTAAGGTACGGGGAGTTGTCTGGCTTATGCTTAAAACCAGACTCTGGATAACTCAAGGCACGTTTCTGTAATGGCTGTTTGTGGGTTGACCCAGGCTTTGACGAGGGTTGACTTTCTACCATCTGGAAGATCAATAGTGATATTGTTCTAGACTCGCCACAGTTTTAATAAAAATGGATTTTTTCAGAAAACAGTAGTGGGAGTATGGTAGAACTGGAAGTGATTCTAGAACCACAAACGATTACTGAAGATTTGATAGGAACCTAAAGATTCAATCTGGTTTGACATTCTATTGGCCACTCCGCAGATAAGGTGGGTAACTTCAGGCACCCGAGAGGTACTCCGGTAGCCTCAAGGACGGTGACAGGGAAGTTCTTGTTTACCCAGATTTGCCAATGCTGTTGTTCCAGACTATGAGGCCCGGCAGGAGGATGAGTATAGCGTCGTTCTAAACTAGCTTTAGAAGTGTACGTCTATATGACTCTGCCAGAGGGTTGTCGTAGTCAGTGGGAGCAGCGGAAGCATTGGTGGACAGGTGGCTTATGTCTATTTATAGACTAAAGCAAATGTAGCGGAGATAGATCATCTATTTCTGACGTGACAGTCATAGGTTTGACTTCATCAGAATAGGGGATGGATCTGTTAAGAGGGTAGTAGCGTGTAATGTCCTGGTATTTGGATGACATACACAGAGTAGGAAAGGAAACTCCTATACTATGATCGGTTAAACTTTGGTCATCACACAGTGGTTTCTCCACAAAGGAAATGGATTTCATATCAGACATACTGGTTACTAGATCTATGGTTTTAGATCTAGATTTGGGAAGTGTCCCAATCAGGGTACTTAGACAGCATTCTAAGAGTATTTAGAATTGACGACTCCTGGTACGGTAGTGTACCTGCAGGTGATGGAGTCACCCTCTCTAAAGGTGTCTTACAGACTAAAGGGGAAAGGGATGTGCATGATTAGCAGATCACTTGCTTAGGCAATTGAGTCAATCATGAGATATCAAGTACCACACTAGATGTTGTTCTTGCACTAGATGCAATAAGTTAATATTGATCCAATCCTGGAGAAACAGTCGGAAGCAGTTTTAGAACATAAGTGGATGTTCTAGGGATATGATAACGACAGCCTCATTCGGGAGACAGTTATCATTCCAGGCTTCCAAGGTGACCTGGATGACAGAGAGGTTGTCAGAGTTATAGTTATCCTTCTGACGAGGGGCAGTATTTTGGACAGGTGGTCCAAGGCAATACTGAGGGAGGCATGGCGCAGGATACTGATTAAGTTCAGTTGACGATACAGTCTAAGAAGTTTGGATTTGGAGTTCATTTATGAGCTAGGTCCCATCAGACATCCAGACACATTCTAAGACAGGTATTGCTCATTTCGGGAGATGGCTTTCTCCGCGAACATGAGATATAGAGAGACATAGAAAGAAACATCAAGGCGGATCCACTCACTGAGGCTATTCCTCAAACGCAATAGTTTCGCAAACGAGTTTTGTGAGACTGACTAGTAGAGGAGTTGGGTGTTCGGTATCACACGGGCTGTGAGTATGCGACATCGCAATAATTAGCCTTGAGTGCAAGTGGGAGATTGTTGGAGATAGTGCCCTCAGAGTCAATTATTGGATCACAGGCACGTGATTGCAATGATTGAGGGAGGACCTATCCCGGTAGGACAGTCTTACTCAAGATGATAGTATGCTATCTGGTTTATCTTTATCATCGTGTACTGCTTTAGGTGACTTGACAGGTCGCTATTACACGTTGATAGAGCCCCTAGGATTCTTGCTTGACTGCCAGCAGTATGAGGGCGATCATATACGTAGGAGCTGGTAGTCTATAAGCACATCCTTAAAAGGTCTCTAGTCGTGGGAGTTTCGAGACAGGGCATCGATTCTCCAGAGTAAACTAGTGTATACAGTCGAGACCCCGACGAGGGGCGGTGGCCGGTCTCACAAGCCAGTGGTGTCAGTTGGATCACCTAAGATGTATACAGGTGCTAATTGGGTTATGAGTACACCGGACAGGACTCACCGGGAACATGCTAGTTGGTTTTATACCTGACGTCAGATAGCAGTTCCCTGGTGACATGTGTACAGGTTAGTTCATCGACCTGAGGATCGTCATTTGTCTCGTGTGAGTTCCCACTGTACTTTGATTACTACCCTACCACGCTCAAAGGAGACGTGCAAACAGGTTTTAGTTGGGTACAGTCCCGAGCCACATGGAGGCAGTGAGCGGATCTTCAGGGGTTCGTCTCTCCCGGTATTGGGGGTGAGGTCGCGCTGTGTCTAGGAGTTCCAGAACATGAAAAGTCCTTGGCCAAGGCAGGAGATTTACTGGTAGGTATTCCAGTAGTATCTCAGGGTGTTCTGGGCTGATCTCTGACATGACTTGTACCGCTTTTGGGGGTCTGACTTTTACCAACCCTCTAGGCCCGCCATGCGATGCTCATAGACGAACGGACCGGACTGTGCGGATATTGTCACTGACAGGCTCAGTAGGGTGTCAGGATGAGTTCGCTCATAGACGTCCCTTTTGGTCAATAGCTGGTAGCCCGTCACGTATGGCTAATACCTCTGACGTGCTAGTGGTTAAATCCACAGCCATAGTATTGATGAGTCTTTAGAGTCCCCCACAGACAGTTGCTCAAGTTTTCGGGCGAAACGCTGTAGAGGCCGTATGGAGATATGGCAGGGTTCGATCAGATACTTGCGGTATTGCACGGATCAGGATCGGACGGTTAATACTAGCGGGCTTTGGTTTAAGCCCGATCCTAGTATAATACAGTGTAGATTTTGTTTCATTGCATTTGTATTTCGGTCGGAATACAAATGCGGGTATGTATATACAGTAGCGGGGTTTTCCTGTAATTTATTACGGGATCAGTTTTTGGAGTTGCCAGTTTGTTTTCCGTTTCGGCCATATTTCTTTGTATCTTTCATTGGCCGAAAAATGGTGGAGGAGGGCTTATTTGCAATTGTGCAAATAAGCATTTTGGAGGGTTGTTTTTTCAAATTGTTGGATCATCATTGCTTGACTTTCTTTAGTCATCATAGCTTGACTTTGGATGTGATGATGGGAGATGGTTGTTGAGTGTTGGACTTTGTTTATAATGATTTCTTTTCATGATCACATATGATTCCCTCTTGCATTATTGGCTCACTCACTCCCTCTCTCATTCTCTCCACTCCCACCTCATGAGGCCGGCCATTCTAAGGTGGGGGCTGTCCCAAATTTTTCATGGGGATTTTTGGTCTCATTTGCTTGCAAAAATCCCCAAGTTCCCTCTCCAAAAGGTTCACTTCATTTCCTCCACCAAAAGGCGACTTCAAGTAACCCTAAATGAGACATAGCTCACTACACTATTCTACAGCAAATCTTGGACACGTCGACTCGCCAACTTCGTGCCCGAGTTGCCTCGGACCAGAGGTGGGAGCCCGTAAAAGAAGCCGGCGACGTGGTGCCCTTCCGGCGACGAGGTGGAGACCGGAGATTCCGCGGGAGATCGGGACGACGATGAGAAGACCGGAGGACACGGATCACTCGGTATATCTCTCTACCCCCTCTCTAGATAGCTAGGACTAGTTTAATGGCATGATCCGGGTTTATAGTGCGCGGTGGCGCCGGTTTGAAAAGTTAAAGTAAATCATCGCTTCCGCATTCCGGCGTCGGATTGACGGCCGGGGCGCCGCCGTGCACTTACACTTGTAGCCTAAGACTTTTTTTTTATCTTCATGAGCCGTAAAGGTCTCAAGAAGGTTTTTTCTCCCTACAAGTCGAGAGGATCTCGTAGGTGCAAATTCTCCCTAGAAATCGTGAGGATTTTTAAGTGTTCATCGCCTCAGTGAGTCGTAAGGATCTCACTCGGGTATTTTTCCTTACGAATCGTGAGGACCCGTAAGTAGTTTCTTTATTTCATTGGCGAATGTGGCTTTAGCAAATGTGGCCCGCAGATAGTCCATCTTGACCTTTTTGTAGAGCGGCGATGGCCTAGGAAACAGGTTCAGCTCTGCCGCCTAAGACTTTTCAACTTTATGAGCCGGGAGGGTCTCATAAAGACTTTTCTCCCTACGAGTCGAGAGAATCCCGTAGGTGTATTTTCTCCTTAGGAGTCGTGAAGAATCCTAAGTGCGTTTTCTCTTGAGAGTCGTAAGGATCTCACAAGAGAATTTTTCCCCTTATAAGTCGAGAGGACTCGTAAGTGGTTTTTTACTCCTTGTCGATATTCGACTTTGGAGAGTGTGGCCCGTGGATAGTATACAATAGTCCATCTTAGACCTACTTGCAGGGCAGCGATGGCTTAGGAAACAGGTTCAGATCTGCTGCCTAAGACTTTTCAATTTTATGAGCCGTGAGGGTCTCATAAAGGTATTTCTTTCTACGAGTCGAGAGGATTTCGTAGGTGTAATTTCTCGTTAGGGGCCATGAGGACTCCTAAGTGCGTTTTCTCTCGAGAATCGTAAGGATCCCACAAGAGAATTTTCTTTATGCACAGGGACACTAATTTCCCCGTAGGTCGAGAAGAATCGAGAGATTCTCACGAAGACACTGATTTCCTTACGGGCTGAAACGAATTGAGAGGTTCTCGCCAAGGACGCTGATTTCCCTGAATCGAGAGGTTTTTCCAAGGACACTGATTTCCTTGAAGGTTGTGACGAATCGAGAGATTCCTGCAAAGACACTGATTTCCCTGCGGGCCGATGCGAATCGAGAGGTTCTCGTTAAGGACGCTGATTTCCCTGAATCGAGAGGTTTTTGAGTTTATTTGATTCCGAAACGGAGCATTGATCCGGCGGGGGGGTCATTGGCTGACTTACTTCCGAGACGGCGCGTTGTTCCAACGGGGAGGTCATTGGCTGACTTGTTTCCGAGACGGAGCGTTGTTCCAGTGGGGAGGTCATTGGTTGACTTGCTCCGCTTTCTGCGGTGTCGGAGTTGATTTGCTCCACTTTCTGTGGTATCGGGGTTGACTTTCTCCACTTTCTGCGGTGTCAGGGTTGACTTTCTCCACTTTCTGTGGTGTCGGGGTTGACTTGTTTCCGCGACGGGGTCATTGGATGACGTATTTCCGAGACAGGGTCATTGGCCGACGTATTTCTGCGACGGCGTCATTTACTGACGTATTTCCGAGACAGGGTCATTTTCTGACGTATTTCTGCGACGGGGTCATTGGATGACGTATTTCCTAGACGGGGTCATTTGCTGACGTATTTCTGCGACGGGGTCATCGGATGACGTATTTCCGCGACGGGGTCATTGGATGACGTATTTCCGCGACGGGGTCATCGAATGACGTATTTCCGAGACGGGGTCATTTGCTGACGTATTTCCGAGACGGAGGTCATTGGCTGACGTGTTTCCAAGATGGAGGTCACTGGCTGACGTATTTCCGAGACGGAGGTCATTTGCTGACGTATTTCCGAGACGGATGTCACTGGCTGACGTGTTTCCGAGACGGAGGTCATTTGCTGACGTATTTCCGAGACGGAGGTCATTGGTTGACGTATTTCCGAGACGGAGGTCATTGGCTGACGTGTTTCCGCGACGGGGTCATTGGATGACATATTTCCGAGACGGGGTCATTTGCTGACGTATTTCCACGACGGGGTCATTTGCCGACGTATTTCCACGACGGGGTCATTGGATGACATATTTCCGAGACGGAAGTCATTGGCTGACGTGTTTCCGCGACGGGGTCATTGGATGACGTATTTCCGAGACGGAGTCATTTGCTGAAGCGTTTCCGAGACGGAGGTCATTTGCTGACGTATTTTTGAGACGGAGGTCATTTGCTGACGTATTTCCGAGATGGAGGTTGTTGGATGACGTGTATTCGAGACGGAGGTCATTGGCTGACTTGTTTTCAAGATGGAGGTCACTGGCTGACGTGTTTCCGAGACAGAGGTCACTGGCTGACGTGTTTCCGAGACGGAGGCCATTTGCCGACGTATTTCCGAGACAGAGGTCATTGGCCGACGTGTTTCCGAGACGGAGGTCATTTGCTGACGTGTTTCCGAGACGGAGGTCATTGGCTGACGTGTTTCCGAGACGGAGGTCATTGACTGGCGTGTTTCTGATATGGCGGTCACTGGCTGACGTGTTTCCGAGACGGAGGTCATTTGCGGACGTATTTCCAAGATGGAGGTCATTGGCTGACGTGTTTCCGCTTTTTGCGGTGTCGGGTTGACTTGCTCCGCTTTCTGCGGTGTCGGGACTGACTCTAGATTGTCTGTGAATCGTAGAGTCTTGGAACTGGGGACTTTGCCGTGGCCCCGATTGGTGGTGTCGCGTCCGTGCCCTGCTGGCATGAGGAGGAACGCTGTTGTTGGTCTTCTGGGATGCAAATGTTGCTGTCGAGATCTGACTTTCCCTTTGACAGAGTTTGTTGGGACATATGGTTCCCTTTTCGTTTATGCTCATGGATTGTATACAGGGGTTGGTATGGACTTACCTGTAGGGAAGTTTCATTCTTTCATTTTTTTATTTCTTTCCGCGATGCTCTATCATTTCAGATTTTTATATCGTGAAAGTCGCGATTGCCCAATCATTTCGGCTATTTTTCACGGTGCCCAATCATAAAACTATTTTTCTTTTTCTTTACTCGCTGCTTTTTATTGCGAGTTGCCTAAACATTTCGGCTATTTTTATAGGCATATATTTTACTCACTGATTTTTATTACGAGTTGCCCGAACATTTCGGCTATTTCATATGCATTTTTTTTGCGAGTATGAAACTCAAGATCTGATACCAATCTTAGCATCAGTATCGCTGCGACTGGAATATTGCCAGAAGCGAATCATCATTTGCCGTGCAAGGACTTGGAATTTGATACCGATTTAGGCATCAACATCGCTACAACTGGGATATTGCCAGGAGCAAATCATCATTTGCCTTTGTCGATTTAAACAAAGACGGCTTAGCAAACAGGGTTAGAATTCTATCGACTAAGGCTTTTGACTTCATGAGCCGTAAGGGTCTCAAAAAGGTGTTTCTCCCTACGAATCGTGAGGATCTCGCAGGTGCATTTTCTCATTAAGAATCGTGAGGATTCTTAAGTGTGCGTTAAGTCATAAGGATCTTACAAGAGTGTTTTCTCCTTATAAGTCGAGAGGACTTACAGGGTCATTCACCACATGAGGAAATTTTGCGCCATTGGTGGAACTGGGTGGGGAAACGTTTATTTGTGCTAGTGGATTGTATACAAGGGTCAACATTGAACCGTTTGTAGGGCAATCTGGGAAATGTGAGGCCTTAAGAACAGATTCAGATCCCTGTAGCTTAAGGCTTTTGAATCTTATGAGCGGTGAGGGTCTCAGAAGAGGGTTATCCTTACGAGTCATGAGGATCTCATAAGTGTAATTTCTCCTCAGGAATCGTGGGGATCCCTAAGTGTGTTTCTCCCTTGTGAGTCGTAAGGATTTCACGCAGGTATTTTCTCTTTACAAGGTCGAGAGGATCTTGCAAGTGTGCATGAATTTTTTTTACGAGTTTGCGCCCTTTCGGGTTTTCACTAATATCGCCGGTAGCCTTGCTGTTTTTACTCACGGAGCCCTTTCGGGTTTTCATCCGTGCCCATCTTGCTTATGGACGTACCATTTTTTTACGAGTCTGCGTCCTTTCGGGTTTTCACAAACATTGCCGGTAGCCTTGCTGTTTTTACTCACGGAGCCCTTTCAGGTTTTCATTCGTGACAATCTTGCTTATGGACATCGTTTTTTTTGTTTTTGCGTCAGCCCTAGGATGCTGCAGTTTGTAGTAGTTTAAAGACGTTTCGGTCCATAGCTAGTTTTAGGACATCTCGGTCCCTTTTTAGTTTAGGGACGTTTTGGTTCATAACTAGTTTCAGGACATCTCGGTCCCTTGTTAGTTTAGAGACGTTTCGGTCCATAGCTAGTTTCAGGACATCTCGTTCTTTTGTTAGTTTAGGGACGTTTCGGTCCATAGCTAGTTTTAGGACATCTCGGTCCCTTATTTGTTTAGGGACGTTTTGGTCCATAGGGATTTTGAGGCGAGTTTTCGCTGGATACTACTTATAGAGTTTGGTTTTGGGAAGATAGAGAGCAGACATAGGCGTCGTCATCTATCGTTAACCTAGGCCGTGACTCGTCAGGCGTAGTATTTTTTCAAGAACCGGCCGTTTATCGGCCTGAAGGGTCTTTCGCCATGCATATCCATGAGCAAGTAAGCCCCACCTTGGTAGACTTTGTCTATGATGTACGAGCCTTTTTCTTGTCTTGGGAATGCATGGCGGGCTGACGGTGAAGGGTATCGTCGTCCTCCGTAGCCTGCTGAAGGAGGCGTTGCGTCTTGGCTTTCTCGTAAATGGCCATTTCGCGGCTGTAGTCATTCTGAACCTTTTGACTCGCTTCCCTTATTAGCTTATCCATCTGTTCTTCAAATGACGGACTCGACACTTTTATGGCAGGACCTCGTTCTGTTTCAACATCAGCGTCTTTTAAAAGAGCATTCTCTTCTTCATCAAGGTCCTTTAGGACATGGCAGTCATGGAATTGCTCCCGTTTCTCGGACTGGACATATCCAAGCCCAATCGTTTCCATTTTTCCGTTGGGCAATTTTCGCTGCGTTTCGGGGACGTTCCAAATCCTGTTGTAGAACTGAGCTTGTCGAGGAGTTTGTTTGAATGGTACGCCTTGACATGTTAATAACCTTTTCAATCCCTCAGTGTAATACCTGGGAAGACGAATAGGTTAGAGCCTGTCGAGCGCAGGATCGGCACCATGCCAGACTTCTCTTTCGACTTTAGTCTCCGTGGATCAATAGAATAGGATCGCCTTTTCACCTCTTCGCCTGGGAGGGATGTAGAACGTCTGCAACTCTTGCACACTATATGTCTCCACCGCATCAATCTCTCTATAGTGCCGCCACAGAACCATGGCGATTTGCAAACTTCGGTCTACTCCAACGAAGGTTTGCATCGACGGGCGGACGGAGAATACGGCGTTGATTTCATCTTCAGAGTTGCTGCCAAAGACCAAAATCGGAGCGGATGGTCCGGGTTTATCATTCCGCTTCTGAGGCTGTCCCAAGTAGACTATTTCTTCATCCTCCTCGGTATCTCTTCCAAAGGTAGGAATGGGAGTGACGGGCTTCTGTTTAAGCTCCGGCTTATGACACTTCTCCATGTCTTCGATGTCTGGCAGGAAGTACTTGGCGTCTTCATATTTTCGGACTTCATTCACAGAGAATGGGTTTAGCTCTCCCGTAACGGTGTACTCGAGGCCGTCTTTGAAATACTTCATACACTGGTGTTGTGTAGAAGAGACGACCTTATATTCGTGTAACCAAGGCCGACCAAGTAGAGCGTTGTAGCAATTCCTAGCGTCGATGACATGAAATTTGATGTCTGTGATGAGAAGCCCAAAGCGCAATGTCAGTATCACGGACCCGAGCGTCTGCGACGACTGTGAATCAAATCCAGAGATAGTGATTTTATCTCGGGCTTAATGCTGAACGCTCATGCAGATTTCTTTTAGCACCCGCACGTTGAGAAGGTTGACAGAGGACCTGTTGTCAACAAGTATTTTCCCTATTTTGATGTCATGGCAGTATCCAGTGACATATAAAGGATAGTTGTGGTCGCACGTACCAAGGAGAAGATCCTCGTCGTTAAATGTAATGTTAGCCGTGTGGACTTCTGCCAGCCCATCTTGCATTTTCTTCTCTGCGATGAAGGCCTGGAACTGATCGGGCTCTTGTAACGCCTTGACCAAGGAATCCCGTGCTTCTTTAGACAGAAAGAGGGCATCCAGTATGCTTAGTTGTGAGGGTATCTTCCTTAAATGCGCTAGGATATTGTAATCCACCTTGCTTTTCTTAGGCGGGTCCTTGGCTGCGAGCTCTTTGACGACCCCATCATCGAGGGCAATCTCCTCATGGATTTTCTCCTTCCTCTTGTCTTTTCTGTTCGAATCTTTGTTTGAAGGTCCAAGATTCTTTTCAGGCAACGTACGATTACGCAGTTGAATATTCTCGCAGTTCTTCATTTCTTCTTCTCTTCCAGAGGTGGATTCCTTAAAGAGGGGGTCAAGGGCCATTTCTTCATTAGAATTGCTCCCAAAGGTGAGAACTTACGATCCCCTGGTATCAACCACGTGACAGTTGCCGGCATCTTTTTTGTGCCCATTTGTCGTGCTTCTCTGCTCCCGACGAGCTTTGCGATTTATTCGCTTGAATTGTTGTCGATGGGCGACGTATTCCTGCCACCACTTCTTGAAGGCGTTACACTCTTCGGTAGGGTGCGTAATCTTCCGATTGTATACGCAGTAGTTTGAATGTCTATCCGGTTCGTCGAGGCACGTACTTTCTGAAGTGCTTTTTTTGAAAGGTGGCAACTTCATTCCTATTGACAGGGCTTTAGCGAGTCGTTTCCTCATCTTAAGCCTGCTTTTTCCAGTAACAAGGGCACTTCGACCCGGTTGGGGTATTTTATGTCTTCTCATTACCGGAGCTTCTTTAGCTTGACGCCGACGCTTGGCCTTTTCGTATATGGCCGTTTCACGCTCTCGGTCAGCTTTACTCATCTGAAAAGCTTCGCTCAGCAGCCTGTCAATCAATTCGTCTGATGGCTCCGGGGATTTTGGTTCCGGTCCTACCCTCAGTCTCTCTGCATCAGGAGCTTCTTTACCATCTATTGACGAGTGAGAGATCATGTGGCAGCTTGCCACATAATCCTCGGGCTCTTCTGAAGAATCGTCTCCTTCATCAGCGTTATCGTCTTCATTCTCAAGAACATGCTTGAAGAATTCGTCCAATATAATCGGGGTCCGTGCCTTTTGGTTATATTTTTCCAGTGCATTGATGTATTTCTGCAAACCTGTCCGATTGTCGTCGGGTTGGACGGGCTTCTTGGCCTTCTTCTTTTTCTTTAAAGACTTCGGAGGCTTGCCCGGAAGTTCTATCCACCATCACCAACTTTCAGCGTTGGATGCGGCTTCAACATCCCCTCAATAATCTCAGGCTCCAGCGGGCTCTTCCACCTAATCGCCGTACATGCTTGAAGGTCCTTCAGCATTCTTTTAGTCTTAGTTAAAAGGGCCACCTCCTATGGGGCTTCCTCTATAAGTGAGCATGATGCCCCTGGCCTGTCCACTTTTTTAGAAGCATGCGGTTGTGGCGGGTTCACCCTCCAGTTTTCGGACAGCGCGAACTTGCCCTGTTGGTACTGGTCTTCGATCCAACTTTTGAAGATGTAACAATCTTCGATTGGGTGACCAAATATTCGGTGGTAAGGACAATAATTGGGGTTGTTAACGTCGCCTGATTGCGTTGGGTGTCTCGGCTCTGGCAGAGTGATGAGCCTATTGTGCAGCGCTAGCTCGAATAATCTCTTCGTCTTATCCCGAGGGAACGAGTAAGGGCGTCTCATCTTTTCTCCGAGTGATCGCTGTTTATCATTTTGGTGAGCGACCGGCTTAAGGCCACTCGGTTGTTGCTGAGCGTTGGTGACGAAGGTCGCTTTCCCTTTCCCCTTTTGTAACACCCGAGCCCAATAATACTATGTACATTACTAGTTGAGGGTTACTTTATTGCTCATTCCAATTTTCCTGATTTTCTGGTGTTTATTGCTAAATTTTACCCGGTTAAGTCATTTTGGCACATAACAAATTTTAACTCCTAAAATGAAATTTAAGATGTCCATGTTGGCCTACTCGTCGCCACTAGTCGCGTGGTAGCGTCCGCGTGTCGAGATTCCGTTCCGTTTGGCTAAACGGGCAAGTTTGGGCGACTACGCGCGCGTGCAAGTGTCCGACTTGGGGGCATGCATTTTAATCATTAAGCACCTATTTTCAAAATTTGGAACCCGCTTAAAATCTTATAATTTGAATTTGGAACACTTGGGCGCGACCCGGGCGCGATTTGGAAATGTTTCATTTCGCGCCAAAAAGGGCCCATTTGAATTTAATATCGAATATATATTTATACCTTCAAATCTTTTCCTCAACAGTTTAATCCCTCAAAATCCTTCTCCCTGGCCAATCACGAGCCACTTTTCCTCTCGTGGGCCCCCGTTCCACTCTATCTCTCTCTCTTCTCTCAAATCTTTCTCTCTCTCTCACTATCTCTCATAATATTATCTCTCTCTCTCTTACTCTTTATAACCCCATGCACAGCCGCCCACGACCCATCTTCCTCGCGAGAAAACCCGACGCAAACCCTAACCCTAGCCCTCGCGATCCCGTCGCCGACTCCTCGAGACCTCGCCGTCGCCGCCCTCACCACCACGACCTCCACCGCACCCACCTACATTCCTCCTCCCGTTCTCCCGCTCCTTCCCGCGCCTGCAACCCTTCTCCCCGACGCCTCCATCCCCTCGCAACCTCACCGTCGACGTCGCCCATCGTCGTCGACGACCCCACGACTCCCTTTCACCCTACTCGACCCGACCTCGTCGTCGTTCCCTCCTCCCCTCGCCGGAAAAGCAAACCCGAGCCTTCATCCTTCGCCTGCACCTTCCCTGTTCGCCGGAGAAGCGCGCCGGCGACCTCGTCGACGCCACCTCCGACCACCTCTCTCTCTCCCACGACCACCTGAGCCGACCACACCCTTCTCCAACTCGCCGCAGCCCACTACCCTGCACACCCGAGGCCCTTCCCCTTGCTGCAGCCGCCGCCGTCGCTTCGCCGGCGATCCAGTGCCGTCGAGCCATCGTGTTTGCACCCTGTCTCTTCGCGGTGAGTTTCCTTGTGCTTCCTCATGGTACAATTCCTTCGCTGGTTGTATTTTTGGCGTATCGTATCTTTGTTGCTAACTTTGCTACTTTGTTGTTGCCGGAATCCGACCGTGCCGTCTGACGAACCCGACGCTCCAGCGAAGTCCCCTGGTCCGTGTGATCCCGTTGACCTCTGTTGGGACTCGATCCGTGGCCCGTGCTTCCGTACCGTGGTTTCTACCGACATCGCATCCGTGTTTCGGTTTGCGGAACCGCCGAGGCAAGTATCTGAATACTTGCTTAACATGCTACAGCTTAATCATCATATTATAACCACACAACTAATATAACATCGATACCTGTTATAACTTAGAATTGCTAGCCACGATTATCCGTAACTTTAAATCAATAAAATCATTGCTCGCTTTAACCGGTCTGCTATTAAGTCATACTTAACTAATCAAACCAAGTAGATCATCCCCAATTCATTTGTTAAAATCACTCATGAGACAATTATTGTGCTTAGTTCAGATCCATGTAACTCCATTACGTATATTATCGATATTGTTCGTCTTGTGGCTTTTGCACCTCAAAGGTGCGTGAAACGGATTAATAAGAGAATATGGAACATCACTGTATTTACCTAGATTTATATTTGTTATTTACTGTTTCCTGCTACTGTTCATTATTTGTTACTATACCGGTTATCATCATATACCTGATTGCGTTACATATTGACTGATCTTGATACACCTGACACATGCACTGATACACCGGACACAACACCCTGTACATATCGATTCTACCTGTTGAAAGTAACCTGACCTGTTACCTGATCTCATGCCTAATGCCGACAAACCTAACCATTCCTGCTGTCGATCCAGACAGACCTACCTTTACTTGACTTGTGTTGGCATTAGTCCTTGACCACTGAATACCTGACTGACATACATAGTTTGGGGGTATGGGGAAATCAAAGGTGAAACCGACTTGTAACTCAACAGTTCGATACATTGTTCTGATCAGTCTTACGGGCTTGGCCAGCTCCGGAGTGTTGATGCTGACATCACTCATCTATCCTACTACCTTTTACTGCTTAGCGGCACGTCTCGGATTCAGCCCCGAGAATCATGACCGTGGTCCCGGGCACGCACGGGATACTATTGAGTTACATCGACGATTCATCAATTGGTTTCAAAGACTGTAGAGTAGAAAACCTGATAGGACAGTTTAGTCACCATTGCACATTACCCTGCTTATTACTTCTTATTACTGCTTTATTCATGTTCATGCTTGCATTGTTTATTACCATGTTTATGCTATATACTTGATATCATGACGCGCTGACGTCTGGGTTTTGCATGGCCCAGATTCCGTCCCTTTGTCGTCGACCGAGCAGGAGTACTTCAGCCAGCAGGCTGAACAGTGAGTCCTTAGGATTTAGTTTATTTATTGCTTTTCATTTCCAGATGTGAGCCCGCATTATGGGACGTACTGTTTATTCATTGTATTGGATCATTAGCTTCCGCACTTATTGTTTATTGATTCTTGTTATTATGGATTTGGACATGTATTAGTTTAGTTTATTTTACTGTTCTTGATATCTTTACAACCGTAATGTGACTGTGGATGGATACTTCCTACCCACAGGTAGCATGGTTGGCTATGTCACGTGCCCAAATCTTGCGTACTCTGGGAAGCGGGGCGTGACATGGTTTTATGGTATCAGAGCCATAGGTTAATTGGGTTGATTCTTTGTAGTTGGGTATTGCACCCGATACACGAATTATAATACCCGTGATTAGGAAACATGTCCTGCCACCTTGACCGTTTTACCGTTCTTGAATCATTCTTCCAGATCATGTCGACATGCAAACTTACTTTGCACTGTTAACTCGAAAACCTAATTTCTTGTTATCTCTAGGACTTAGGCGACTTGGGTGGAGTTAAGTAATTGCGGCTATGATACCGCGGCATAGCTACAATGCAGTACTCTATTTAAGTATCTTGGAGTTCTAGCTTTGGTTTATATATTGAATCTATCATCATGCTAATGTTGTTTGTTTTGATTTCAGGACCATGGCAGATAAGAATTTCAAGACGTATCAGAGGCGTGTGGACGAAGCCGCCATGTTAGGAGTGATACGTGGGATGTTAGAAAATCAGAAGAGGCAAACTGAGCTGATCCAACAGCAAGCAGATTCATTTCAGGAGGGTTTGCAGGCTATTCAGCAGTCTGTAAACACCGCTGTAGCGAAGCCAGTTGACCGGGTAGGGACCGTGGCAGATTTCAGACGGTTGGGTCCTACTACTTTCACTGGCTTGGAGGAGCCGTTGCCAGCCGAGCAGTGGCTTGTGGACACAGAGAATTTATTGATTGCGGCGCAGATCCCAGAAGACAAGAGAGTTGATGTGGTGCGCATTCAGCTGGTGGATTACGCCCGAGAGTGGTGGCTTGTGGAGGAGACCCGCCTGTCCAAGCCAATCAGTTGGGCGGATTTCTCCAAAAGTTTCTTGGAAAAGTTCTTCCCGCGGACTGCACGGGAGGAAATGGAGGAGAGATTTATTGGGCTGAAACAAAATGGAGCAGCTGTGGATGTGCATGCAGCGGAGTGGACGAGACTCAGCCGTTTCGCTGGACCCTTAGTCGCCAAGGAGGCAGACAGGGCGCGACGGTTCTTGCGCAGTTTGGATGTGGATATCCAGAGGCAGATTGTCTCCCTGGGTTTGACCACTTTCTCACAGGTTCTTACGGCAGCCAGAGAGCAGCAGAGTTTATCAGGATCGAAAGGGAACCTTCACCAGACAGCAGTTGCGGCCAGGAAGCCTGCATTTGTACCTAACCGAGATCATGGGCGCAGAGGTATTCCAGTGGACCGTCGAGGTGTAGCGCCAATGAAGAAGCCTGTGATCGTTGATCGAAGGAAGAGCGTGATTTGTGATTACTGCCGATTACCTGGGCACGTGCAGAAGGATTGTCGTAGGAGACTGGGACTTTGTCTGGTTTGTGGAGCAGCCGATCACGCAGTTGGTGCTTGTCCGTCGAAGCTTCGCACGAGAGACGAGATACGGAAGACTCCGCAGAGACCGTTCCAAGGGCAGAAACAGTTGACACAAGGACCCAACCAGGGTCGAGCTTTCACCTTGACAGCTGAGGAAGCCAAGGCATCAGGAGAAGTGGTTTCAGGTACTGTACTCGTTCGTGGTTTTCCCGCATTGGCATTATTTGATTCCGGAGCATCCCACTGTTTTATGTCATCCAAATTTATAACTACACACTCGATCACCTGCACGACCTTGTCTAGTTTCTGGGACATACACACTGGGAATGGGAAAATCATAGCTAGTAAGGAATGTAGAGATTGTACGGTTGTTGTTTGCGGACGAGAGCTTTTTGCAGATTTCTTGGTGATTGATACGGGCAGTTATGAAGTAGTCTTGGGAATGGATTTTCTTGGCACTTTCCACGCACACATTGATTGTAGGGCAAGGAAAGTAATTTTCCAGATTCCCGGGCACCCTGAGTTTACTTTCATTGGAGGAAGCAGTTCTGTCGGGCCAGTCGAGTTTAGGGCTAGGCCGACAAACAGTATTCTTGCGGCAATGGAGGTGGAAGAGCCAACAGTTGTTCGCGACTTTATGGATGTGTTCGAGGATATTTCGGGCTTACCGCCGAAGCGAGATGTGGAGTTTGCGATTGACCTCATTCCTGGTGCAGCGCCAGTGTCAAAATCTGATCCGATGGCACCGGTGGAATTAGAAGAAGTTAAGAAACAAGTTGGCGAATTACTCGAGAAGGGATGGATTCGAAGCAGCAACTCACCTTGGGGAGCTCCAGTTCTTTTAGTAAAGAAGAAGGATGGCACGAGAAGGATGTGCATTGATTATCGAGAATTGAACCGGGTGACTATTAAGAACAAGTACCCGATCCCTCGCATTGGAGAACTCTTTGAGCAGCTTAGTGGCGCGAGGGTATTCTCGAAACTGGACTTGCGATCAGGATATCATCAGGTCCGAGTGAAGGCAGAAGACATTTGCAAGACGGCGTTTCGGACTCGGTATGGGCATTTCGAGTATTTAGTGATGCCCTTCGGAGTGACTAATGCGCCGGCAATATTTATGGACTTGATGAACAGGATCTTTTCACCGTTCTTGGACCAGTTTATTGTAGTATTCATTGACGATATTCTGGTGTACTCAAAGAGTCCGGAGGAGCATGCTGAGCACTTAAGGATCGCACTGCAAACGCTGAGACAGGAGAAATTATTCGCGAAGATGAGTAAGTGCGAATTCTGGTTGGAAGAAGTGAAGTTTCTGGGGCATGTCGTGTCGGGCGATGGAATCGCCGTTGATCCCGAGAAGATTGCAGCAGTTCGAGATTGGCTTGTTCCGAAGAATGTTGCAGAGATAAGAAGTTTTCTTGGACTCACCGGTTACTACAGAAGATTTGTGGAGAACTTCGCTCGTCTAGCTGAGCCGTTAACCAAGCTTACGCGTAAGGAGGTACCGTTTGTTTGGACAGATGGATGTGCATTGGCCTTCGAGACGTTGAAGCAAAAGTTGATAACCGCCCCGATCCTGACCGTACCGGATAATTCAGGAGGACTGGTGATTCACAGCGACGCATCTGGAAAGGGATTGGGATGTGTTTTAATGCAGAATGGGAAAGTCGTCGCTTACGCATCGAGACAGCTGAAGACTCATGAGCAGAACTATCCGACTCACGACTTGGAGCTTGCAGCCGTGATCTTCGCCCTGAAGATTTGGAGACACTACCTTCTGGGCGAGAGAGTTGAAGTCTTTACGGATCACAAGAGTTTGAAATATGTGTTCACTCAGAAGGAGTTGAACATGAGGCAACGCAGATGGTTGGAGCTGATGGCTGACTACGACCTTGATCTTAAGTATCATCCGGGAAAAGTTAATGTCGTGCCAGATGCACTAAGTCGGTTACCAGCAATTCAGTTATTGACGGCACAGAGAGAGATCATTGAGGAGTTTCGGAGATTTGACTTGGAAGTTGTGCTACCGCGTGCTACAGGACAGTTGATGCAGTTGCAAGTACAATCGCCCTTAGTTGAGAAGATTAAAGTGGCGCAATCGCAGGATCCTAGACTGCAAAAGTTTCGAGAGCAGGTTGGAACTGGACTACGAACCGATTTACTGATCCATGAAGATGGTTCGTTGAGATATGGTAGCCGTGTGTGTGTGCCAAAAGGAGATGTGCGTGAGGAGCTTATGAAGGAGGCACACAGTTCAGCTTACTCTGTACATCCAGGAGGGACGAAGATGTACCGAGATATTCGACAGCATTTCTGGTGGGAAGGTATGAAACGGGAAATCGCTCGCTTCGTGGCTAAGTGCTTGGTGTGTCAGCAAGTCAAGGCTGAACACCAAAGGGTTGCTGGTTTGTTGCAACCACTTCCGATTCCTCAATGGAAGTGGGAACATATAACCATGGATTTCGTGACGGCTTTACCGCGGAGTCCAAAGGGCAACAATGCTGTATGGGTGATTGTCGATCGGTTGACCAAGGCAGCTCACTTTATTCCTTTTCGGGTTGGTCAATCTACAGAGACCTTGGCAGAGCGATACATGCAGGAGATTGTCAGATTGCATGGAGTACCGGTAAGCATCGTGTCCGATCGGGACACTCGGTTCTTGTCACACTTTTGGAGGAGTTTACAAGAAAGTTTGGGGACTCGATTGAAGTTCAGCACAGCTTATCATCCCCAGACTGATGGACAATCAGAGAGAACGATCCAGACCCTTGAAGATATGTTGAGGGCTTGCATGTTAGACTTCAAAGGCTCTTGGGAGGATCATCTACACCTGGTGGAGTTTTCGTACAACAATAGCTTCCAAGCGACAATTCAGATGGCCCCGTTCGAAGCGTTGTATGGTCGTAAGTGCCGTTCACCTGTATGTTGGGATGATGTGGGTGAACGAAGGTTACTAGGGCCAGATTTGGTGGTACAGACAGTTGAGAAGGTGAATGCAATCAGAAAGCATATGAAGGCAGCTCAAGACCGACAGAAGAGTTGGGCCGATACGTCAAGAAGACCTCTAGAGTTCGCCGTGGGCGATTTGGTATTCCTGAAGATATCACCGACTAGAGGGGTGATTCGCTTTGGAAGTCGGGGAAAGCTTAGTCCTCGATTCGTTGGACCTTTCGAGATATTGGAGCGTGTCGGAGAGGTATCGTACCGGTTGGCATTACCACCATCATTAGCAGGAGTTCACGATGTGTTTCATGTGTCTCAACTACGGAGGTATGTTCGTGATGAGACTCATGTCTTGGATCATTCGGAGTTGACCGTTCGGGAGGACCTGACTTTTGAGGAGCGACCAGTCGAGATCAAGGATCGAAGAGAAAAGGTTCTTAAGAACAGGGTTATCCCTCTTGTGCTAGTTTCTTGGGGTAACCGATCGCATGGAGAATCTACTTGGGAGCGAGAAGACGAGATCCGGCAGAAATTCCCTCATCTTTTCCAGTAGTTAGTTATCTTGTATTCTTGGAATTTCGAGGACGAAATTCTTTTGTAGTTGGGTATGATGTAACACCCGAGCCCAATAATACTATGTACATTACTAGTTGAGGGTTACTTTATTGCTCATTCCAATTTTCCTGATTTTCTGGTGTTTATTGCTAAATTTTACCCGGTTAAGTCATTTTGGCACATAACAAATTTTAACTCCTAAAATGAAATTTAAGATGTCCATGTTGGCCTACTCGTCGCCACTAGTCGCGTGGTAGCGTCCGCGTGTCGAGATTCCGTTCCGTTTGGCTAAACGGGCAAGTTTGGGCGACTACGCGCGCGTGCAAGTGTCCGACTTGGGGGCATGCATTTTAATCATTAAGCACCTATTTTCAAAATTTGGAACCCGCTTAAAATCTTATAATTTGAATTTGGAACACTTGGGCGTGACCCGGACGCGATTTGGAAATGTTTCATTTCGCGCCAAAAAGGGCCCATTTGAATTTAATATCGAATATATATTTATACCTTCAAATCTTTTCCTCAACAGTTTAATCCCTCAAAATCCTTCTCCCTGGCCAATCACGAGCCACTTTTCCTCTCGTGGGCCCCCGTTCCACTCTATCTCTCTCTCTTCTCTCAAATCTTTCTCTCTCTCTCACTATCTCTCATAATATTATCTCTCTCTCTCTTACTCTTTATAACCCCATGCACAGCCGCCCACGACCCATCTTCCTCGCGAGAAAACCCGACGCAAACCCTAACCCTAGCCCTCGCGATCCCGTCGCCGACTCCTCGAGACCTCGCCGTCGCCGTCCTCACCACCACGACCTCCACCGCACCCACCTACATTCCTCCTCCCGTTCTCCCGCTCCTTCCCGCGCCTGCAACCCTTCTCCCCGACGCCTCCATCCCCTCGCAACCTCACCGTCGACGTCGCCCATCGTCGTCGACGACCCCACGACTCCCTTTCACCCTACTCGACCCGACCTCATCGTCGTTCCCTCCTCCCCTCGCCGGAAAAGCAAACCCGAGCCTTCATCCTTCGCCTGCACCTTCCCTGTTCGCCGGAGAAGCGCGCCGGCGACCTCGTCGACGCCACCTCCGACCACCTCTCTCTCTCCCACGACCACCTGAGCCGACCACACCCTTCTCCAACTCGCCGCAGCCCACTACCCTGCACACCCGAGGCCCTTCCCCTTGCTGCAGCCGCCGCCGTCGCTTCGCCGGCGATCCAGTGCCGTCGAGCCATCGTGTTTGCACCCTGTCTCTTCGCGGTGAGTTTCCTTGTGCTTCCTCGTGGTACAATTCCTTCGCTGGTCGTATTTTTGGTGTATCGTATCTTTGTTGCTAACTTTGCTACTTTGTTGTTGCCGGAATCCGACCGTGCCGTCTGACGAACCCGACGCTCCAGCGAAGTCCCCTGGTCCGTGTGATCCCGTTGACCTCTGTTGGGACTCGATCCGTGGCCCGTGCTTCCGTACCGTGGTTTCTACCGACATCGCATCCGTGTTTCGGTTTGCGGAACCGCCGAGGCAAGTATCTGAATACTTGCTTAACATGCTACAGCTTAATCATCATATTATAACCACACAACTAATATAACATCGATACCTGTTATAACTTAGAATTGCTAGCCACGATTATCCGTAACTTTAAATCAATAAAATCATTGCTCGCTTTAACCGGTCTGCTATTAAGTCATACTTAACTAATCAAACCAAGTAGATCATCCCCAATTCATTTGTTAAAATCACTCATGAGACAATTATTGTGCTTAGTTCAGATCCATGTAACTCCATTACGTATATTATCGATATTGTTCGTCTTGTGGCTTTTGCACCTCAAAGGTGCGTGAAACGGATTAATAAGAGAATATGGAACATCACTGTATTTACCTAGATTTATATTTGTTATTTACTGTTTCCTGCTACTGTTCATTATTTGTTACTATACCGGTTATCATCATATACCTGATTGCGTTACATATTGACTGATCTTGATACACCTGACACATGCACTGATACACCGGACACAACACCCTGTACATATCGACTCTACCTGTTGAAAGTAACCTGACCTGTTACCTGATCTCATGCCTAATGCCGACAAACCTAACCATTCCTGCTGTCGATCCAGACAGACCTACCTTTACTTGACTTGTGTTGGCATTAGTCCTTGACCACTGAATACCTGACTGACATACATAGTTTGGGGGTATGGGGAAATCAAAGGTGAAACCGACTTGTAACTCAACAGTTCGATACATTGTTCTGATCAGTCTTACGGGCTTGGCCAGCTCCGGAGTGTTGATGCTGACATCACTCATCTATCCTACTACCTTTTACTGCTTAGCGGCACGTCTCGGATTCAGCCCCGAGAATCATGACCGTGGTCCCGGGCACGCACGGGATACTATTGAGTTACATCGACGATTCATCAATTGGTTTCAAAGACTGTAGAGTAGAAAACCTGATAGGACAGTTTAGTCACCATTGCACATTACCCTGCTTATTACTTCTTATTACTGCTTTATTCATGTTCATGCTTGCATTGTTTATTACCATGTTTATGCTATATACTTGATATCATGACGCGCTGACGTCTGGGTTTTGCATGGCCCAGATTCCGTCCCTTTGTCGTCGACCGAGCAGGAGTACTTCAGCCAGCAGGCTGAACAGTGAGTCCTTAGGATTTAGTTTATTTATTGCTTTTCATTTCCAGATGTGAGCCCGCATTATGGGACGTACTGTTTATTCATTGTATTGGATCATTAGCTTCCGCACTTATTGTTTATTGATTCTTGTTATTATGGATTTGGACATGTATTAGTTTAGTTTATTTTACTGTTCTTGATATCTTTACAACCGTAATGTGACTGTGGATGGATACTTCCTACCCACAGGTAGCATGGTTGGCTATGTCACGTGCCCAAATCTTGCGTACTCTGGGAAGCGGGGCGTGACACCTTTTCATTCCGAGGATCCGTCTTTGAGGAGGGCGGTCTATGGCTCATCTGGTCCATTTGGGCCAGCTTGTCGATCAAGTCCTGGAAAGTGGTCGGCTTGAAGAACATCATGAATTAGGAAATGGTTGCCTGAGGGTCAAGGGTCCCCACGAACATGCCCATTGCAGGAGCTTCTTCTATGTGTTGTTCGCATCTCGACCATAGGTTCCACCACCGAATGGCGTATTGAACCCAGGTTTCTCCCGACTTCACTTTAGAGTTAATTAGTGCAGTGATCAGGGTGCGCTCTCTAGCGTTCTCGAATCTTTGTGTAAACAGTAGCTCCATTTCTGCAAATGTCTTGACAGAGTCATTCAGGAGCTCGGAGTACCATTCGAATGCTGTCTCCGACAAGCTGCCAACAAACTGGCGAAGCGGCAGTTTATCATCACCCCCAGTATTACCGCACAGAGCCATGAATTGAGCAACGTGCTGGTGTGGATTACCCGTCCCCTTATACACGTGGAATTTAAGGATCGTATATCCTGGCGGGTACTTTATTTGATCGTACCAACTCGGATAGGGTCGTCCAGTCTTGACGATTTGGCCGGCCGCTTCGCTCGCCTGATGAGCTCGTATCTGTTGAGCTATATAGTCGTCAAGGGCGGCTTTGGAGATAGTCTCTTCCTTGGCTGCTGATAGAGCCGGAAGAGGGTTTGATGTCTCCCCTCTGTCGTCTTCAAGGATTATTGGAGGGTCTTCAGCTGGAGGATCTGGCTGTATCATCATACCGACCATATCTTGGAACAAGAGCGCCATTTGTTTTATGTTGGCCGCTTGTTCTGCGGCCTCTTTGTCTTTCTTCTCGAGCATTCTTCGGAGGAACTCGGCGTCGGTTTCCTATTCCTGGCGCTGCTCCAACGATGTCTCCGGGATTTCTTTCGGCCCAGTGAGCGCGGCCATCTTCGTCAGCATCTCCTGGAGCTTTTGCTGTTGCTCCTGAGCCTTTGTCACAGACCGGGTGAGTGGTCGATGACCCATGGAGATACGGCTATCCACTTTCCCGGAAGCCAATGGTGTGCACTACTATGCCCCCAGACTTAGGGCATTTGGATTCAGCATCCTTGAGATTTGTCGTAGATACAGGGATCTTCTCCGGCCTTCTCCTTTTATGGGCGGTCGAAGTTGAGGGGGCCATTGCAGTGGGCACCCATATAGACGATACCTTCCATGGCATGGCGGCGATATGGTCCCCCTCTTGTCAACCCTTCATTTTCTTCTGTCGGCGGGGGTATTCTTGGTCAACTACAGAGTCTTGGACTCTTTTCCAGATCCTGTGGATTTTAGAGGACAGCCGCTGAGGGAGGCTGCTCCGGCTTTGCCTTTGTGACATTTTCAGCGGGTGGAGAAGACCTTTTTAGTACGGCAGTTGGAGAATTCTCGTGCACCCTCCTGAGCAGCCCAGAGCTGTTCCCAGTTGGAACAACAACATCGATTTCCACCATTGGAGCTGGTGGAGTCAATCCAGAAGGGGAACTATCCCCAGCTTTCCTCACTCGGCGCCAGTGGCGACGTCGAGCATGTCTTGCAGACGGGACTGGCTCAGTTACGGAGGTGGCTTCGTCATGCCCCCTGCTTTGAGGAGAGGTTGTTGTTGGTGCCAGCCTGTCAAAGACCGACGTCCGTTGAGGGGGAACGTCTAATCTGTCGAAGACCAACTTTCGAGCAGGGGAAGTAGTTTGGACGACTCCATCCGCAGCGGGAGTTGGAACAGCCAGTCTTGTGAAGACCGACCCCTTAGCAGGAGAAGCCCCTCTGATGACTTTGTTTACCGGAGCTGGGATGGCTATCCGCTTCGGGACAATTTCTTCGGGTATTGCAGGCTTCTTCATGGGCCCACTTGAGTTTTGGCCTAGTCTGTTAAAGGCCGAGGCATTGGATTTGGAGGACCCGTTGAGAGGGGCCGTAGTAGTGGTAAGCCGATCAAAGACCGACTTCTTCGGAGCTTCCTGTAATGGCACTGGAGCGTTGAAGCTCATTGGCGGGAGAATGGTCCCGAAGAACAACCCAGTGGTGGCCTGTGTCACCTGCTCCATTGATATTGCGAAGATGGAAGCTGCTTGGGGCCCATAGGTCACTCCTCCGGCGAGGACAGAGCGGGAGTTATTGTTGCAGTTGGTTCAGTTGGAAGCCATTGACGCCATCTTCTCTTCTGCACGGAGCAAGACACCAAATCTTAGTACCTCGAATCTAGGGAAAACCATATTATACCACGATTTTTTCGTGAACACGACACAAGAAGTGTGGAGTGGAAAGAGAAAACGTCCTACCGGACGTACCAGAATCTGTTCGCCGCCGAAATACGCGAACGGGACGTTGGGACGTTTGGCCTGAAATTTAGGGGTAGATACTATTTGGTTTTATCCGTCTACCTTTCCGAATATGCCAAGTTGATTTATGGCACCGTGTATTGGAGGTTTAGACGGATGCGTCCGTTGTAGCAGACTTCGTCAGATTCCCTCTCGTTTGCGAGGGGTTTTTTGATTGTGGGGATGCTCTTCCTTGCAGGCGCATGCCCCTGCAGTTAATTATGCTACCGCATCGCGGTAACCACTTTCTCCTTCTCCAGATATTCACTTCGTGTCGTGTGTATTTGTTTTATTTTCGGTTGCTCGTAGATTGTATACGGAGACTAATTTCTGTTTTCGCCCGTAGGGCGTGGATTAGTCCAAATCCGTATTTTCTTAAATTTGAGTTTGTATTGGTTTAAGGATCGTTAATTTTGTTTTAGATTAAAATCAACTCAAACGTTTGTTGAGGATACGTTAGTCTAATTTTAGACTAAGATCTACTCAACAGGGTTCAGGATCATTTTTGATCCAACGAAAGAGTATTTGGGCTCTGTCGTCTTAGTTTAGGGACGTTGCGGTCCATTGGGTTTAAGGACATCATAGTCCGTGGAGTTTAAGGACATCATAGTCCGTGGAGTTTAGTTTAGGGACGTTGCGGTCCATGGTTTGAAGACATCATAGTCCATGGAGTTTAAGGACATCATAGTCCATAGAGTTTAGTTTAGGGACATTGCGGTCCATGGTTTAAAGACATCATAGTCCGTGGAGTTTAAGAACATCATAGTCCACGAAGATTAGCTTAAGGACATTACGGTCCATAGTTAGTTTAAGGACATTACGGTCCATTGGGGCGTATCCATGGGTTTGGAAATGTACCAAAAAATTGTTGGTTATCGGGACCCGCCACCTCTCTGAAGACGTTGAAGAATTACAACGACATGTATCAGAGGTGTGAAGAGATGTACCCTTGAACCAAATGTCAGATTAAGAAGGAATGGGATAACATTACTTTGAATGCCATCGGAGATCAATTTTGAAAGACCTGAGTATAAATGAGGCTCGGTTGAAAAAGAGTTTTGGTTTTGGGAGACTTAGCTAATTTGGGCTAAGGTTGGCCTATCATACTGTTAAACACTAGCGTATGTTCAGCGCTCACGTGCTCCCACGTGAGGTCTTTAAGTATTGTTTAAATACTGAAGATCTGAAGCGCTCACATGGGGTCACGTGAGGCGCTTGAAGTAGCGTTAAACGCTGAGAGTCTGAGGCGCTCACGTGGGGTCACGTGAGGCGCTTGAAATAGCGTTAAACACTGAGAGTCTGAGGCGCTCACGTGGGGTCACGTGAGGCTCTTGAAATAGTGTTAAACACTAAGAATTTGAGGCGCTCACGTGGGGTCACGTGAGGCGCTTAATGTTGGGCGCTGCCTCTTTTATTCTCTTATTCTAGTGCTAAGCACTGTTGGGTCACGTGGGATCACATGAGGCGCCCCAGAATGGGAACTGTCTTGGGTTTATTCCTCTTTTCTCTTTTATAGGTACTGAGCACATCTCAGGGGTCATGTGGGATCACGTGAGGCGCCCCAGAAGGGGTCACGTGGCTAGATCTCAGTCTTCCCTTTTTTGTTTCTCAAAGGTGCTCACGTGGGAACACGCGAGCTTTTATTGTATAGCATTGAACACTAATATGCATGGAGCTCTGGATCTGAGTTTTGTGAATTTCAGGTCCCTTATTTTTATAAGAATTAAATTATTTTATAGGGTTGAACCCTAGTTTTATCAGGGGAATTAAATTCCTATTTCTTTTTGGTAAGAATTAAATTCTTTGAATTTAGTTCTTTCCCCTAAGTTTGGATCTACATAACAGAATCTTCCCGATGAGAATTAAATTCTCAACTTGTGGGGAGAACTGCTTCTGCAAATCCCAACCAGAGGAAGAATTAAGTTCTTTGAGAAGAGTTATACTCTTGGTTTGAAAATTAAATTCTCTTTTGGTTTAAGCTTACTAGGGTGTTTCTCTCTTTCTTTTTGTATTTTTGAACTTGAAGTTTATGGGGGGGGGGGGTTCCTCTGTGCAAGACTTGAAGTCTTTGGTCCTTTATATAGGGGAGGCTGATTTGTTGAATCAGTTAAGAAAATCTCTCATTGAGAGATCTCTGATTGATTTGGGGATTTTATCCACCGTTAGATTTTTGATCCAAGAACTTCTGTGCAGATTTGTGCTTGGGATGAGGTGCCTTCGCGACCATGACATTTGGCCTTTATATAAGCCCAAGCACAAATCTCTCAACGGTGAGTCGTTCAGAAACAGATTTGTGCTTGGGCTGAGGTGCCTTCGCGACCATTACATTTGGCCTTTTCCCTTTTGAGGCCGGTTTATCTATCACTAAGGCTTGAGGAACATGGATGGCGTTAGCTGGTACGAACAGAATAGAGCCAAATGATAGCAGCGGCTCCTCCCACTGTCGTTCGAGACTTGCCGGGAGGACCTTCCTGGCGTCCATCTTCATCGTGTAGGAGATATGAGCTGCGTTGAGAGCTGAGCTTGTCCTTGGAGACATTTTTGCTATGTCCGAAGATTGCAATTGGAAACTGTTAATCTGCACAAAGAAGCATGATTTCAGTACAGGCAATCGATGTATATGTAGATTTAGTTCGCATAAACGTTTAACCCAAAATGTGGGAGGATAGAAAAGGTCCCACCGGGCATGCCGGAACCTGTAGGGTGTTTTTCGTCACCCCATTGAGATGGGAATGCGCGCGCTTGTCAGGCGTATACAGATTCCCCCTGCTTAGGTTATGCCGGGATTTATTGATCGTGGGGATCCAAATCTCCGGCAGTCGCGGACTAAGCTTCCGTTAATTACCCCCACTTTTGGAGCGAAGGAACCTCCGATTGACGAGTCAAACTGGTCATGCGAAATCAATGTGATGTGTTGATGTATTTTTTTTTTAAATTAACGATAAGGACATGTTCATTTTATTTATTCTATTTGTGAAAAATGATTTTTTAAAAATTATTCAAAAAAACATTTTTTAAATTATTTTATTTATTATTTATATTTATTTTATTTTTTTTAAAAAAAAAAGGAGGGGAAGCCTCCCTCCCACTCACGTGAGAGGGAGGAGGGGCTCCTACTAAGTGGAGCCTTCCCCTCACATGAAGGGGAGCAAGGGCTCCCACTTAGTGGGAGCCTCCCCATCACGGGAGGGGGGGAGCTCCCACTCCCCACGTGAGGGAGGAAGGGCTCCCACTTAGTAGGAGCTTCCCTTTCACGTGGGGAAGGAAACCCTCTCAGTGGGCTCTAAAAGACTTTTTTTATTTTAACTCCAAAAGATTTTATTTGAAATTAAAGTTCCAAAAGTTTGTAAATGGAGTTAAACTCCAAAAGATTTTAAGTGGAGTTAAACTTCCCAAAAGGATTTTTATTGTGGTGTTCAACTCCAAAAGAATTTTTATTATGAAGTTAAACTCCAAAAGATTTTAAATGGAGTTGCTCCTAAAAGAATTTTTATTGCGGAGTTCAACTCCAAAAGAATTTTTATTATGGAGTGAAACTCCAAATGATTTTAAATGGAGTTAAACCCGTAAAAGGATTTTTATTGCAGAGTTCGACTCCAAGAGAATTTTTATTATGAAGTTAAATTCCAAAAGATTTTAAATGGAGTTGCTCCTAAAAGGATTTTTATTATGGAGTTCAACTCTAAATTTTTTTTTATTATGAAGTGAAACTCCAAAAGATTTTAAATGGAGTTAAACCCGTAAAAGGATTTTTATTGCGGAGTTCAACTCTAAAAGAACTTTTATTATGGAGTTAAACTCCAAAACATTTCCTTCTTTCTTTTTTGAGAAGAAACCCAAATGGATTCTCTTGAAACTCCAAGATTTAGATTTTGGGTGATGAAAAGAGACTGCTTTTCTTCTCTTGATGGAGTATTGGGAGGTAAGTTTCCTTTCTTCTCTCTCTCTCAAATTGGATCTTGAGAAGGGAGAAGAAGGTAGTGATTTTTTTTTTGAATTGGATATGAGAGTTAAACTCTGCTTCAATGGGTTTATGGTGAAACATTAATTAGTTTTGAGAAAAAGAGAGTTAAACTCTTGATTTAATTGGAAAACGAAGAGGAAGAACTTGAGAGAGTGAGGATGTAGGCACAAACCCTAGAAATTTGATGGGGAATGAAATGTTCTTTTTTCATTTCATTATCATGTTGCCTTATATAGGCTTACAAGTTTACATATAATCTCTTTGGCTTTACAAAATGACATTTTACCCATCTCATACCTCATGTGCTTATTTCTTTTGCATATGAGCCCTGAGCTTGACAAAAATTTGGCTTTATACATATTTTCCTTACATTTATTCATAAAAATTACATCAAAATTATTTATTACATAATTTTCATTTTGGCATGGGGGAGGCCAGCCGTGGGGCTCGACTTGGGCATGAGCCCTCTTGTCCTAGGCTTGGACTCGCTTACTTGGGGTTGACTTTGACCTTGACTTGGTCAACCGGAATGTAATTTTTCACCCTGATGATGCTCAATAACGGTAATTCCTTAGATCATGACACGTGGCGGATGACGTGTCACATGCGTATGCCAGTTAGGCCCTTGAGGGCCATGGAGGGGGAACCAGTGTGCTACATTGGGGGCTTCCCTCGAACCCCGTCTCCGAGGTTGCACCCCACTCCTCGCTCCCGAGCACTTCAGCAGCCATGCTAACTGTCCCTTTGCTCTACTCCGAGTCTCCCTTCGGGCCGAGCTTCCTCGCCCTCCTGGCTTGCCTTCGAGCCATCCTCTGGCCCGAGGAGTTTCCCGACCTTCGGTGGCCTTCCAGACCACCCACAGCTTACCTCCGGGCTGCCACAGAGTTGGCCTCCTCGGACCTCTCAGCTCGTCTCCGGGCTACCACAGAACCAAGATACCTCGGCTCTCCCGCTCGTCCGCGAGCTCTCCCGCCGAGGTCATCTTCCTCGGTCTCTTTGACCGACCAACGGCACCACTCACAGGCACAACCGCCATCCCGCGAATCTCGCCATACGCGAGATATCTGCCGGCCACATCCCACGTTCCACGCCATCACGATCCCCTATTAACGAGCCTGTCTCGCCATTAATGCGGATCCCGCCCATTACGCGGGCGTGACGTCGGGAGCATAACGGCCGGCGTGATTCTCGCGCCTGCCTGCCTGCTGCCACCGCTATATAAATCCCTCCTTCAGACAGTTCAAGTAAGCCATTTTTACTCCACTAAGCCGTTACTCTGCTTGGATTTCCTCTCTAACTTGACCGTCGGAGGTTTCTCGGTGGTACAACCACCCCGGGACTTCCTTGCAGGTAGCTCGGCAACAACAACCCCAAACCCATTGAGATCCACATGCTTTAGGAGCCTGCCTCCGGATCCAATCTCAGCCGTCCATCGCCACCGTTAGCAGATCAACGAAAGTTAACATCTTGGCGTGATCCAGGTCATGTCAGTTGGCGCCGTCTGTGGGAACCCATTGATTCCACAAAAAACCAAAGTTCATCTTCCGATCTCAACCCAATGGTGAGCGGTCACCATGACGATCCAAGCACCAGCCGCCGCCTCCCCCACAACGGAGGCGCGGACGAATCACCTCCCTCGAACGCCATCAACGCTCCCTCCGCTTTATAGCCTGCTGCGCCCTCGAGAATCCAATAGTCGCCCGTTTCACCCACAATTATACCGCCACGCGGAAAACCTCGAGCCTTTCTTGGCGAAATCGAAACGACGCGGTTCCGACGCTTCACCTCCTCGATGCGGTCGATACACGTGTTGCTCGTGACTGTCCCTTTCCCCATACTTACACCGGAAAGGTTGAACAGAACCTCGTGAGGAGGCGGCCGAGCAGCTATCAAGAGGCGGCCGAGCGGCTACCCTGCTAGGTCATCCCTGGCTGGTAGCTCCTTACCCGCAACGCTAGGGATCAAAGCCCTCATCAAGAGGCGGCCGATGTAACACCCTAGTTCAGTTATACCAGTTCTATTTTAAGTGTTTCTTTATTTATGGTATTTTTCTTGATTTATTGTGTTTTGGGTGCGAATAGTGTATTTGACATTTGTATTTGCATCCGACCCGACCCGACCCGCTTTTTGGAAACCCATCTTGATTTCTGTTTATCATTTATCCCGGCTTGTTATGTGATCCGTGCAGTTTCATTTTTATATATTGCATACTGGCATTATATCTGGCATCTGCATTTTTTTAATATAACATTTAAAGTCAAATAAAATATTTTAAAAGTATATAGCATGGCCTGCATGATACCCCTAACCCTGTCATAGCGTCCGTACATCGTGTTCTCATCCCGTTTAGTGAATCGGACCCGTTTGGATAGCTATGTGCACGCTACGTGTATCCTTTCTTGGGGGTATACATTTTCATTACCCGGATATCCTGTTTTGGTTTTGGTTACTACGTATATTATTCGTATTTTCAAACCGTAAACATAGACCCAACCCGGACGTGTTTTGGACTATTTTTGTATTAGCCAAAATCTTGAATATAATCTATATTATATTCTTTTAAATTTAAACTGTTAATATAAACAAAAAAAATATTTTTCCTAACAAAAACAACTGTTTCCCCCTCTCTCCCCCCTCTCTCCCCTTTCGATCTCTCTATCTCTTTCTCTCTCCCTCTCTCTCCTCTCGATCTCTTTCTCTCTCCCTCTCTCTCTCCTCTCGGTCTCTCTCTCTCTTTCTCTTTTTCTCTCTTTCTCTCTGTCTCTCTGCATATATATATATATATAATTTCTTAAAACCCTATTTTATTTTTGAAACCCATGTCTCCTTCTCTCCTTCTTCCTCATCCGCGACCACGAGAAACCCGAAACCCACGCCCCTGCCCTCGTCGTCGCCGTCACCGATCCCTCGACCTCGCTCCTCTCCACCTCGTCCTCCTTCCTCTCTCCTCTCCTCCCCCTCCAACCCAAGAACCCTGCAACCGAAACCTATCAACCCGACCAGTACAAGAACCCCGCCTGCACTTCCTACCTCGTCGGAACCGCGACCTCCTTGGCCCTCGTCCTCGTGACGAACTTCTCCTCTCCACAACCACCTCCTCACCTTCCTCTCTCCTTCTTCCCAAGATCCCGAACCCCAAACCCAAGAACCTCGACTGCACAACACCCGCACCCATCACCTCCCATCACCGGCGACCCTTCGCCGTCTCACCACCCTCTTCATCGCCTCCTCTCTTTCTTCCCTTCTTTCCTCTCTCCTGAACCTCTCCCCTGCAAAGGAACCCCGATCACCCGACTTTAAGAAACCCACGGCCGCATCACCATGAAACCTCGCCGGAAACCCATGACCCATCATCGACATCCCCCTTACCTCGCCTCTGTCCCCAAACACCAGCCCAGAGCAACATCCCTCCTCCTCCTCCTCCTCCTTCTTCTTCTTCGTCTCCTTCTTCTTCTTCTCCTTCTTGGTTTCCGTTTTCCGGTCATCGCCGGAATCGTGATCGTCACTGACGATCCGAGAAACCCAGTGGACATCCCCAGCCAGCGTGGTTACCTTCTTACTTTGCCTGGACTTATTCTGTACGCGTGCATGTGCATTGCGACGTTTACCCGACGTCGGACGTGCCGTACGCACCCGTCGTGAGATCCGATCAGGCAAGTTTATCTTGCTACATGCTATACTACTATATTTTGCATTCATGCAAATAATAATATTACATATTGTGTAGTTATGCATCCATATTACCCGTATGCATCCAGACTATTATTTACATATCTATTCGCATGCAAGTTTATCTTGCTACATGCTATACTACTATATTTTGCATTCATGCGAATAATAATATTACATATTGTTTAGTTATGCATCCATATTACAATTTTACAGTTTTTCGATACCCGTATGCATCCATACCGTTATTTACATATCTAGTCGCATGCAAGTTCATCTTGCTACATACAATGTATCTTATTATGCATCCATATGAATAAAAGCATCACATGTTGATTGCATTGTACATCCATACTCATGTGTTACTGTTTTCGGATACCCGTATGCATCCATATCATTTATTATATATGTAGCTGCATCTACATGTCACATTATTTCATATTACTGTTATATTAACACCCTATGTTTGATAATGTGCATCCTATATAGTCATGGAGCTGTAATTGTAACCCCTGATAGATATTTGAGCATCCACGTTTTATTGTGTATCCATACCATTAATTCTGCATATCCAGTTGCATGCCATATTATATTAATTCATATGATTGTTACATTGGTACCCCATGCTGGATAATGTGCATCCTACATAGTCATGATGTAACCCCTGATAGATATTTGTGCATCCATGCTTTCACCGTACATCCGTACCTTTACCGTGATTCGATATTTGCTACATTTTACTGTTGGGCACCCACTTGATACATGTACATTACCTGACATGACCTGATACACCACTACTTGACATGTTACCTGATCCTGTTACTAATGCCGACAATCCTGACATGTTGTTCCTACGGACGTTTCCTGTTGTCTACATAGACAAACCTGTATCTGCTTGATCCTGTGTTGGTATTAGCTCCAGATTTATCAATACCTGACTTGAACACATAACTTGAGGGTAAGGGGAAATCAATAATGAAACCTGACTTGTAACTCAATAGTTTGACGCTTATACTGATCAGTTTTGGGGGGTAGGCCGGTCCCGGGATGATGTTGCTGACATCATTCGTCTGTACATGTTTCCTGTTTGTGCTTAGCGGCACGTCTCGGATTCAGCCCCGAGAGTCTGGACCGTGGTCCCGGGTATGCACGGGATACTATTGAGTTACATCGACGATTCCATCAAATTGATTTCACAGACTTGAGAGTAGCTAACCCAGTAGCTTAGTTCAGGTTACTCACCGCACGTCACATGTGCTTATACACTTCACTATTCCTTATTCGTGATACTGTTATACCCTTATTATATTCATGTTACTATTCATGCCTGCATATATCGTTACATCTTGATTGCTTATGATTATTGATATTATGACGCACTGAAGTCTGTGTTTGCATGGCCCAGATCCTCTATCTCTGTCGCAGGCCGTTCAGGAGTATTTCAGCCAACATGCCGAGTAGTGAGGATCCTGTTAGTATCTAGTTAGTTTAGTTTTATTTTCGTACTTTCATTCCTGATGTGAGCCCGTATTTGGGACGTACTTTCCAGATTGTTATTGTTTATTGGATTATTGCTTCCGCATATTATTTCTTGACTCGTTTATTCTGGCAAATGGACATGTAATAGATAGTTTATTTTATTTTACTGTTTTTAATATCTTATAGACAGCCGTAATGTGACTGTGGAGGGATGATTCCTAGCTACAGATAGCATGGTTGGCTCTGTCATGTGCCGATCTTAGCGCACTCTAGGAAGCGGGGCGTGACAGGGTTTGTTTGGTATCAGAGACATAGGATTTAGGTTAATCGGGTTTGATTCTTTTGTAGTTGGGTATTGGACCCAATACACGAATCGGAATCCGAAATTAGGAACATGTCCTGCCACTTGGTTATCGTGATTCTTGAATTATATCTTTCTCTTGACCCCTGTCTTGACGATATGCAAACAACCTTGCATCTCGACTTGAAACTTTTAGTTCACTATTGTTTCTCTCTAGGATTTGGGTGACTTGAACAGAGTTATGTGATTGTAATTATGAACTGCAGTATGGTTACAATGCGGTACTCTATTTAAGTAACTTGGAGTCCTAGTCTTGATTCATATCCTTGATTTATGGTCATTAATTTTACCTTACTTCTCTCGGTTTCATTGCCTACCAGTTTATGTTCATCGCAAGTTTTGAATCCTGTTTATCATACTAATCCTCTTCGGTGTCTTGGTTTCAGGATCATGGCGGATAGAAATATGCGATTATACCAAAGGCGTATTGATGACGCCGCATTGCTTGGAGTAATTCATGGGATGCTGGAGAACCAGAAGCGGCAAACTGAGCTGAACCAGCGGCAAGCTGAAGCTTTTCAGGAAGGTTTGCAGACCGTCCAGCAGTCCGTAAACAATGTTGCGGCCAAACCAGTAGAGCATGTGGGTACCGTGGCGGATTTCAGGAGACTTGGTCCATCCATTTTCACTGGTTTGGAGGAGCCGTTGCAAGCGGAGCAGTGGCTGGTCGATACGGAGAATCTGCTCGTTGCAGCATAGATTCTGGAGGACAAGAGAGTGGATGTCGTATGCATCCAATTGGTAGACTATGCTCGTGAATGGTGGCTCGTGGAAGAGACCCGTTTGCCCAAGCCGATCAGTTGGGCAACTTTCTCGCAGAGTTTCTTGGAGAAGTTCTTCCCGCAGACTGCACGGGAGAAAATGGAAGAAAGGTTCATCAGTTTGAAGCAGAATGGCGGATCCATGGATGTGCATGCGGCTGAGTGGACACGGCTCAGTTGATTCGCTGGACCTTTGGTGGCCAAAGAAGCTGATAGGGTGTTCAGTTGATAAAACTGCATATTTAATATGACATTTTTCCTACTATTTCTATATAATAAAAGGTGTTTATTATAATATATGATACATATGAGGGTTTATCTGTAAAAATACTATTTTCATGTGTTTATATATTATAAATAACATTTTGTAGGAAAAAGTAAGCATATAATATCCATGTAACATTTGGCCCATTTAAATATGCTTACCTTATTAATACCTTTGACCAATTCTTAATGGTTAAGTTAATATCTCAATAAAACAAACTCTACTAATATTGTTTGTTGAGTTATTGTGCAGAATTTTCAGTGCTAAAATCAAGAAAATCAAAGTTGGCAAATCAAATCTACCAAAGATATTCAAGAAACTAATTCTGGTAGAAATGTAGAAAAGATTTTCAAAGTATAGATACTCAAAAGATTACCAAGTGTTATAGATATGAAGCTACAAAAATTAAAGGCCATGATCTCACCAAAAAGGGGCGGATCCGCGGCCAAACCTATCCAATGGCCGCGGTTCCGCCGCGGATTTGAAGAGTTGAGATATGGGATTGTGGTGGTTAGGATCCTAACAACTATTTTCCATATTAGGAAACGAGGGTTCTGGCTCTGTGACTATAAATAAGGACCGAGAGCCTCTTGGAAAAATTATCAAGCCGACGAGATCACGAAGTCCAAGACGGCTCATGCATCCAGGCTGATCATCAACTGTTCATCTACCTCCTTGGAAGAGATCGAGAAGCAACTAGTTTTGTAATCATTTTCTACGAAATAAAAGTGTAGATTGTTCAAGTTGATTAATAAAGGTAGTTATTTTATTTAATTCTTTTGCATTTTACATTATGTTTTCCCTCTCTATCTTTTCATCTTCTTCTCCCAACATGCGCGAGTAATTCTCCGCTTGTTAGGGTTCGTAGGATTAGGGTAGGCTAATGGATGATGAAAATAACTAAACCCTTTTTAAGTTCTATAAAGTTTAGGAACTTTATTAAAATAACCATTAACATCCTAATCGGGCACGCTAGCAGTTCTTTGCTAGTTCCGACCGCGATTAGAGATTAGATTAATGATTGTTTTGGTAAAGGCTAGATATGAACGGAGTTCCGTGTCGAGATAAGGGTTAAGAGTGGGATTCCTTTTCCCTCCAGAAACCCTAATCTACACGTATCACCGTCGTTCTAGTTTTAAATCTATTAATGGATAAAAAGGGTAACCTTTAATTAATCGTCCATAACTACTAAATCCTAACGAACCCTACAAGCCCCCTTATTATAGTAACTACATCTTTAAAATAATCTAGATCTATATTTTACATTCTTGTTTAACATAGATCTAGAAACCATTCTATAAAATTCTTTATCCCTCCTCTCTTTCAACACATCTAAAGTAAGAGTAAAAGATTCACGTTTCCCAGAGGACGACCCGTACTCATCTCGGTCTAGCTACACGCGACACCGTTATTGATTGCGGTTAACTACTACAAACACACTTTTTCGCAACAATCAAATGGCGCCGTTGCCGGGGATACGTGCGTAATTTTTTATTTTTACTATTTGTGTTGAATTCTTAGACGATTCATATCATTATTAACACAAAACTGCAAATTGCATATTTAACGATTTGTGCATGAATTTTGCGAGGAAATCTGGAGTCACAGAATTGAGGAAAACAGAAGACAGAGACATTTTTAGAGATCCAGAGGAGCACAGAAGACTATACAAAAAATTTCATCAAGTAATCCCTCTGCCACGCGGCGGAACCGCGGCAAAAATACCCTTCCGGCGGCGGAATCGCGGCAGGTTAGAGGGATTAAGGCTACAGAACTCTCTGGTAAGATTCTCAACTCCTTCTCTCTCCTCTCAAATCCAATAAAATCTATCTTTTGCAGGATTCTTTGCAAAATAGCGCCGCTCAAAAATCTTTTTGCAAAAGTTTTGTGATTGGTTTTGTTTTGCATATTTTAATACGGACTTTAAGGGGCAAAGACTAAATCAAGATTAGGTGGGGATTTCATCACCCTTCCTAAGCCCCACAAATCACAAACCGAGCATCTAGATCTACCCTTCATTAATTTAAAAAATATCTAGACCAGACTCTAAGGACTGTCGCGCTCAATAAGGACAGAGGAAGGTCGTGGGTAATCTATCGTTTATCCGCATTACTTTTGTAGTGCCTAGGCAAGTGTGTCAAAGGCTAGTGGTTTTTAATTAGGCCCACTACTGTGGTTCCTTCCCACTTACCTGGCATTTACCTGGCTACAAGGGTAGTACGGAGGCGGTAGAGGATTTATCCTGAGGTTTATCCTTTGGAAGTCTAGGAGCGGTCTAGAGACTGGACCTAGGTGACCTTAGTTCTAGGGTTGCTTGTGCATCTTAGGGTGATTTTTCTTGAGCCCCACATTTTTCAAAACAAGCCAATTTTAAATCACACACACGCTGCCACTTGCACTAAACCCGCTTAGTGCATGCTCGGCTGGACATGGGATCCTAGAGCCCGTCTTGTCCGCGTTCCTGCTATCGACGCCGAAGTCGGTACTTCTTCATCTTCTTTTCCCCCACCACACACCACGACCGAGATGGACGGCACTCCATCAGATTACACCACCACGCTGCCACCGTCCGTAGGTGCGCAGAATCCACCGCGCATCTCTCTCCAAGAGAGATGCTATCCTATCCGTGGTCCTCTTCCCACTTATCTATCTCTTCCACCACCTAACGGGGATAATTTCAAAATTAAGCCCCACTACATCAATCTGCTGCCCAAATTTCATGGGCTTGTCGGAAGACGCGTACGTTTTCATCACCAAATTCGAAAACGTATGCGCAATGATGGGTACTTCACAATTGACTTTAGATGCTATGCGCTTACGTCTTCTCCCATTCACACTGTGCGACTTGGCAGAAAAATGGCTTTATAATACTGCCGCACACTCTATCACTAATTGGGATGAATTTGTCATAGCATTTCTTAAGAAGTTTTACCCAAACCATAAGACTGCCCACATTAGGAGCGAGATCAACCAGTTCACCTAGCTTCCCAATGAACCATTTTGGAAGTGCTTTGAACGTTTCAAAGATCTGCTTGTCCAATTCCCCCATCACGGAATACAAAGATGGGATTTATATCGGATTATATATGAGGGCATTAATCCAGCGACAAAGCAGATGCTTGAAACAATGTGTCAATGCAATTTCATGTCTAAAGATGACGGTGAAGCCTGGAAGCTGGAAGACCTCGCTGAACACACTTTGCAGTGGGAAAGCGTAAGACCACCTTCATCTAGGGGAGGTATTCACCAGCTCGATGTTTCAATCGCAGTAAAAGCCGAAATGGTAGCGATACAGAAGAAACTCGACGCTATTGAGAACAAATTTTCATCATTCTCCTTAAATCAGGTCACGCTTCCTAAGACCGTCTGTGGTTGTTGTTCGGATCCTTCACACTTAACGGAAGAATGTCCTATGAATGCATCGTTTCAAGCTAATGTTGCTTTTCAGCAGCGACCTAGAAACGACCCTTATTCTTCCACGTACAATCAAGGATGGAGGAATCATCCCAGCTTTGCTTGGAACCAAAACCAACAAAGCAATTATCAAAGACCTCCTCCACAGCAACCACAACCACAGAATCAGCCCCCCTTTCAGTCACAGAATTTCCAAAATCCGGCCAACATTTCTACACCACAAGTGGCCGGTACTGACAACTCACTTGCACAAACTTTGGATATGTTCATGAAACAATCCATGCAATTTTCGGCTGAGATGAGGTCTTCTATTGATACCATAACGAAAAACTCCGCCTCCCATGGTGAGAGTATTAAATCATTAGAAAACCAAATCGCACAGTTAAACGCCGCAATGAGTGCGAGAGAGAAAGGGAAACTCCCATCTCAACCCCTACCGAATCCTGGCCATTCACAAAATCATAATGTGAATGCCGTTACTACGTTGAGATCGGGGAGAGTGCTGAATAACCGAGTAGGTGAGCAATTTGATATTAGTGACACATATGATACCCCAGCTTCTTCTTCTTCTTCCCCTAATTCGTCTAGTCTCCCACCTTCATCCGAGCCTATTCTCCGTTTTCCCCAAGGCTCGAATCCATCGCCCATTTTGCCAAATCTATCTAAGTTGATTCCCACTCCAGTTTTGGGATCGAATCCGTCCCCACAATCCTCTCCAATATTGGACCAAACCCTTATTGATAAAGCACCTTATCCAAACAGGTTAAGGGGCAACAGACCAAGTCCACAAATGGAGAAGATTATGGAAATTTTTAAGCAAGTTAACATAAACATTCCTCTCCTAGATGCTATTCAACAAGTTCCGTCATATGTGAAAATCCTAAAGGAGTTATGCACTAGGAAGAGAAAAGTTCAAGTACCTAAAAAAGTTTTCTTTGCGAGTAATGTAAGCACAGCTTTTACACAACAACTACCCAAGAAACGAAAGGACCCCGGAAGTCCTACAATTTCTATTTCCATTAGGGGTAAAAATATCAATCGTGCTCTACTCGATCTAGGTGCTAGTGTAAACTTGCTTCCGTATTCTGTTTATGAGCAATTAGGGATCGGAGAGTTAAAACCTGCGCATTGCACTCTTCAGATGGCCGATCGATCTATCACCCAACCTAGGGGTGAGCTAGAGGATGTGTTAATCAAAGTCGGGGAATTCATATTCCCTGTGGACTTTATCGTTATAGATACACAACCTATAGCAAACCTACGCAATCAAATCCCGGTGATACTCGGTCGACCCTTTTTGGCCACTTCCAACGCAGTAATTAATTGTAGAAACGGCTCTATGACCCTATCCTTTGGAAAGAAGTCAATTGAGCTTAACATTTACAAGTTGGGAAGTGAACCCTCCGAACCCTATACTCATGTGTGTTCTGTCGAATTCATGGATGTTGACAGCAGCGAATTTGATCAACCTCATAATTCTGACTCTTTTCATATGTTGTTGCTTGACACAGACTCTTCCACCGAGTTGTCCGGGTCAACATCTAACGCTGATAAGGAACTTTTTTTTGAGTCTGACGATCACCCCATTTTTTCTGATGACATTATTTTTCGGGGTATCGATGAAAGCTTTGAGGAAATTTTCACTGATGAACTCACATTTTTACAAGACACGGGTGTTGAGACGAATCAACTCCAAGATGAAGAAATTGGACCTCCACCCCTTTTTTTGGACAATCATGATAATGCGAGTAATCCATCATTACTATCACTGTGTCGCCTCTCCAAATTGAGACGCAATCCTTTTCCATTACACCTCGTGTCACCTCCCCACTTCTTCACGTCAAAAGGTGACATGTTCTTCCACCAACCTTGGTGCTTCATTGATAAAATTTTTGAATGGTTGGTGTTGACCTTCGGTCTTTGCAAAGCTTGGCATTGACCAATAACCTTGACCCCCTCTTGTGATTTTAAAAGATTAAAATTGTTTAACTCAAGTTTGGGGGGGGGGTTGGTATATTTTGGCTCTTGAAAGAAAATGATTTTTACAAAATTGTGAGCCTAAAATAAGTTTGGGGGAGGATTTTCACTTCCATATATTCTTGCCCCCATTAATAATTTCCTCCCAAGTCTACAGGTTTTTGAGCTTAACGGATGACATCAGTGAGGACACTGCTGTAAACATGTTTCGGGGAGGTTTGTGCTTATACTTTGCATTATACTATATTAAAGCACAAATTTTTTTTTTTGATAATAAAAGAATAGAAAGTGAAAAATTACATCCAAAAGATAGAAATAGTTTAAGAAAACCAAGAAAATTAGAAGTTTTCTTAAACGAACTAGTAATAAGTAGTTATGAGCTGTTGTCCCAAGGGTTAGTAAGATGAAGGAAGTCATTAATCTGAGGATAAAAATAAGTCTGAAAAATAGTTTCTATTCTGGAAGCCAAACATTTGAACGTTGATACCCTACTATATGCACTTACACACGTCTTGAAACTCGGGATAGTAGAGGATACCTTGAAATGCTCTTGTCTAAAAGCCAAAGTATGAAGGAAATGAAAAAAAAATGAATGAAGAAAATATAAAATTGGTGAAAAGAAAAAAATGAACACTGGTTTTGTATTGCCAAGGCAGCAATAAAAAAAATATAGCGAGGGTGCCTCTTCACCTAGTGCCCTAAGGCCAACTGGTCTGGGAGTCACTGCTAAGTCTTAGGTGGTGCAAGACGAGGAAAATATTATCACCTAATCAGCAAGCACATAAGTAATCGGTTGGTTAGTACCTCAAGAAGTATTAACGGTCGTATGAAAATGTGTGAGCAAATCCATAAATATTCATCAAGTTAAAAAGTACCGAGGTAGATGGAAAAGAGTATGATAGCTTGAATTGAATTCTCCGAGTGTAGGGATGTTCTATTCACACACGTAGGGGTATATGATCGATATTTGGATGAAAGATAGGAATGAAGAATAAAGACGATGTTTTATTGAGGGATGATGTGATTTCTAATATCTTTTCATGACTATTAAGATAGGGCTCATGACAACTGAAAAGCTAGTGTAGTTGGAAACTCTAAATTTTCAAAGTATTTCTTTTATGGTTCGTATCTTTATATGTAAATTTCACCATCCCTCTTTTATTATAGGATTTTGTGGGTGTAATCCGCTGAAAACCCTCAGGAGACAACACTCCTCCTACTAGGGAAACCTAGAGGTTTAACGGCTTGTTGCACGTGCTCAGTGCAATCGTGTTTGCCTACGAAAATGTGCTTATTTTTCTCCTTCTTTTTCTCCTTCTTGAATAAATTATTTTGCTCGGGACGATCAAAGATAAGTTTGGGGGTATTTGTTCAGTTGATAAAACTGCATATTTAATATGACATTTTTCCTACTATTTCTATATAATAAAAGGTGTTTATTATAATATATGATACACATGAGGGTTTATCTGTAAAAATACTATTTTCATGTGTTTATATATTATAAATAACATTTTGTAGGAAAAAGTAAGCATATAATATCCATGTAACATTTGGCCCATTTAAATATGCTTACCTTATTAATACCTTTGACCAATTCTTAATGGTTAAGTTAATATCTCAATAAAACAAACTCTACTAATATTGTTCGTTGAGTTATTGTGCAGAATTTTCAGGGCTAAAATCAAGAAAATCAAAGTTGGCAAATCAAATCTACCAAAGATATTCATGAAACTAATTCTGGTAGAAATGTAGAAAAGATTTTCAAAGTATAGATACTCAAAAGATTACCAAGTGTTACAGATATGAAGCTACAAAAATTAAAGGCCATGATCTCACCAAAAAGGGGCGGATCCGCGGCCAAACCTATCCAATGGCCGCGGTTCCGCCGCGGATTTGAAGAGTTGAGATATGGGATTGTGGTGGTTAGGATCCTAACAACTATTTTCCATATTAGGAAACGAGGGTTCTGGCTCTGTGACTATAAATAAGGACCGAGAGCCTCTTGGAAAAATTATCAAGCCGACGAGATCACGAAGTCCAAGACGGCTCACGCATCCAGGCTGATCATCAACTGTTCATCTACCTCCTTGGAAGAGATCGAGAAGCAACTAGTTTTGTAATCATTTTCTACGAAATAAAAGTGTAGATTGTTCAAGTTGATTAATAAAGGTAGTTATTTTATTTAATTCTTTTGCATTTTACATTATGTTTTCCCTCTCTATCTTTTCATCTTCTTCTCCCAACATGCGCGAGTAATTCTCCACTTGTTAGGGTTCGTAGGATTAGGGTAGGCTAATGGATGATGAAAATAACTAAACCCTTTTTAAGTCCTATAAAATTTAGGAACTTTATTAAAATAATCATTAATATCCTAATCGGGCGCGCTAGCAGTTCTTTGCTAGTTCCGACCGCGATTAGAGATTAGATTAATGATTGTTTTGGTAAAGGCTAGATATGAACGGAGTTCCGTGTCGAGATAAGGGTTAAGAGTGGGATTCCTTTTCCCTCCAGAAACCCTAATCTACACGTATCACCGTCGTTCTAGTTTTAAATCTATTAATGGATAAAAGGGTAACTTTTAATTAATCCTCCATAACTACTAAATCCTAACGAACACTACAAGCCCCCTTATTATAGTAACCACATCTTTAAAATAATCTAGATCTATATTTTACATTCTTGTTTAACATAGATCTAGAAACCATTCTATAAAATTCTTTATCCCTCCTCTCTTTCAACACATCTAAAGTAAGAGTAAAAGATTCACGTTTCCCAGAGAACGACCCGTACTCATCTCGGTCTAGCTACACGTGACACCGTTATTGATTGCGGTTAACTACTACAAACACACTTTTTCGCAACAATCATAAGGCACGAAGGTTTATGCGCAGTTTGGACATGGAAATCCAGAGGCACATTATATCTGTCACGATCCGAAAGTACGGAACGTGACTGGCACTTAGATTACGAGACGTCTAAAGGCGTACCGTAACCTAAGTCAGCCAAAGCCCAGAAAAATCTAAACCAAAATCAAAAGAGAGTGAAGGAAAACCTTTAATGAAAACGATTTTTCAAATCAATTAAGTTGCAAAGAATCCCTTTTTAAAAACATCATAAATTTCTGAAAATTTCGGCAGAGTCTCCCCTGTATTTTCTATCCCCCAAAATGGGTACAACAAGATAATAAACCTGTAATCATAAAAATGGCATCCCCAAGCGGGAGCTAGCTCTTCGCCCAAGGTGGATCACAACCACATGCAATATAATAGTAATATCAAGAAAAGAGCATAAAAGAAACGCAAAATATCAGAAAACACATCGCCGGCTCAAGTGAGCTCGACCCAAAAGAAACCACAAATATACAACCTCTCAGTCTCACCACTAGGTCACATATACAATATAAAGTGGTAGATGGAGAATACTAGATATAATGATAAAGCAAAAGAAATAAAGTGTGCTCGCAACCCACCTACGGGCGATGTCGCGAGTCTGAGCAAAGGGAGCTGATAATAAGATAGCCCGCCGCTACAAGACTGACGGGTCCGACCTGCAAGACACTGTGGCACAACGGGGGTGAGTTGCCAGCTCGTGAGTAAATATAACATCTAATAAGGCAATCGTAAGAATGCACGCAATGCACCACAACATGCATGTCCATATGTGATATAATATCTCTAATATGCATGCACAGGTATGCAATGTCATTATTAAGTCTTTAAGTGTTTTAAATCCTAAGGGTATTGAATTCTTAACTTTAAAAAATGAATATCTGTATAATAGCTAAGTACCATCAAGAAATCATCTGAAAACCCGTGTCAAGCATCGACACCAAATAGGAATCATATCTGTCTCAATATCGGGCTCCGTCAGTCCGGATCGGCCCATATCATAAATCTTACGACAACGGTCGGTATCCTCCGGATATCCGCCGCGCCAGACATCACCGGTAGGTAGTCTTCCCCTGCTAGGCTCATCGTCTACAACTCGATCTTCTTGCCCCGGGGTACCATACCGGGCCCACCATGTACCCGAAACGGTTCATCCACTCCTCGAATCGGGTCTAGAAATCCAACAGAAAACATGAAAACTCATGGTGGACGACACATACATCACGAGAAAACCGCAACTTTGTTTTGAAAATGATAAATATAAGGTTTTGTTAAATTCTTGCGGTTTTCCCCAAAAATCCAGAAATCGCAGCAATACTGAAATCCTCAAGAAAATCATAATGTCCACATGTTATATATGATAAATGTCTATGATATCAATGCATACGATGTGAATTTTGCTAGAAATCTATATAAATATGATGATGATGCGAGGTATACGTATGCTATGCAATTTCATATATCAAGTATGAATGCAAGTGGCGATATTATGATAAACAGGTTCTATAGTGCACGTGGCATGGCAATTACCAAAGGCGTGTGTGTCACATGAATAGTGCGCGTGCAACAGATGCCAATGGTAATGGTGTTCGTGTCCTACAAAGTGATATCGCATAAGTATAGATGAATGTCCATGCAATCTAATATACTGTTCGCTATAAGGGTATACAGTGTACATGAATGGATAAGCTAGCTAACAATATGAATCTTACAAAAAGTAGGGTAATCCTAACTAGGGGGGCGCATCGCGCCATCCAGACGATTCCCCCATAGATGAATACATCTACTCACCTGAAATCCCCGCTAATCCGATCCGACCACCGCCTTGCCTTTACGTGCCGTGTCCGATGTTTCCCCGACCGATCCTATATTTGCACAACACCAAGCATAAGATTACAAAACCTAAAACGATGCAAGTCACAATATACAATTATCGACGCTCTCGAATTAAACATAGCATGCACTCGGTGCGCGGGAAAACGCACGAAAATCGCTAACCTTTAACTAGAATCGTCATTTCGGGGAAATCGACAAAACTACAACCCGACTAGACGAAACCCCGTGTTCGTGCACTCTAATAGTCTTATACGAATCTAATTATATCGCTAACATAACGTAATTTGATCGCATTCTAATTTTCGTAAAAATCTAGTAAGCAAATTCAATACCGATTCGATGCAAACATCGAAATTTTATCGATTTAGCGAGCGTATCATTACACAATTTACCCCTCTAACCAATTAGAAAACCAAACCCTAACTTAACTCTAACAACCATGCTTCAAACCCTAGTTCAACATCAAAACCCATTCTTGAAATTTCAAAACTAACTATTATAATGAAATTAATCACTTTAAAATACTAACTAGCTTTATTAAACTACAAATTAGCAAAAAGATTAGAATCTTTACCTCACAAGCTTGAACCCTAGCTTGATCAAGTCACCAAGAAGCCTCCATTCATCAAGTTTTTGAACTAATTTGGGTTGAGAGAGAGTGGATTAGGGTTTAGCTTTGAATGGGTTAATGAAATTGTGGATTTTTATTGAATTTTGGCATGAAATTTGAAGGAAAAATGAAGTGAGAAGAGGGGGTTGCTGCAGAATTTGGGGTCGGCTGCAGGTTGAGGAGGGAGTGTGGGATTTTTGGGAGAAGTTTCTAGGTCTACAAACCCATCATGTTCTCATTTAATGCTCTCAAATCAACATTTTACAAAAAAAACCCTCATTTTACACCATTTTTCCATTAAATTTCCCACCCTAAAACCAAAAGTTTGCAAGTCATGATATAAATTTATTAACACCATATTTTAGCTTATAAAGATTCCTAATTATGAAATTTACCTAATTAAATTTGTATTTATCCCTAATTTAATGTATTTAAAAAGGCTTAAAATAATAAAAAAAATAATTAATTACGATTTTTTTTTATTTAACTAGAAAATTATAGTGACAAAATTATAGTAATATCTTATCTAAATTTTGTATAATTAGGTCTACAATGAAAAATATCAATTTTGACTTTTTACGGAAAAAGCCGAAAAATTAGCCGATTACCGAAAAACTGCCTAAACGATTTTCGAAGGGTTACAATCTTCCCCCCTTAAAGAAATTCGGTCCCCGAATTTAGAATTTAACTACGCGTACCTTCAAAAAGATGGGGATATCTCTTCCTCATCTCGACCTCGGTCTCCCAGGTGACCTCCTCGCTGTTCGGGCCACGCCAAAGGACCTTGACAGACGGTATGACCTTCGACCTCAATTTCTTCACCTGCTGATCCAAAATGACCACCGGCTGCTCGGTGAAAGAAAGATCACGCTCTAGCTGGATCGTTTGGTGCTGAATCGCCTGGGAAGGATCATGAAGGTACTTGCGGAGCATCGAGACATGGAATACGGGGTGAACATCGGGGAAGCTGGGCGGAAGAGCTAACCGATAAGCGACTGGACCAACACGCTCTAGGATCTCGAAAGGACCAACATATCTAGGACTCAGTTTCCCTTTCCGCCCAAATCTCATCACACCTTTCATTGGAGAGACCTTCAGGAAAACATGATCGCCAACAGCGAACTCGAGTCGGCGACGGCGCCTGTCAGCATATGATTTCTGCCTGCTCTGTGCTGCTCTTATCCTGTCCCGAATCAACTGTATCTTCTCGGTCGTCTCCTATACGATCTGCGGCCCCAAAATACTGCTCTCCCTGAGCTCTGTCCAACATACAGGCGATCAACATCTCCTCCCATATAAAGCCTCAAAAGGTGCCATCTGAATCGTCTCCTGGAAGCTATTATTGTAGGAAAACTCGATCAAAGGCAAATGACGATCCCGGCTACCACCGAAATCTAAAACACAAGCTCTGAGCATGTCCTCAAGAGTCTGAATCGTACGCTCCGACTGACCGTCAGTCTGCGGATGAAAGGCTGTGCTAAAACTCAATCGGGTGCCCAATGCTTCCTGAAGTTTCTGCCACAATCGGCTGGTAAACTGGGTGCCACGGTCGGACACGATGCAAGTCGGAACACCATGCAGTCGCACTATCTCATCAATATAAACCTGGGCGTACTGAGAAAATCCAAAAGTGGTCTTCACTTGCAGGAAGTGAGCCGCTTTCGTCAGTCGATCAACAATCACCCATATAGAGTCGTACCCTCGACTGGTCCTGGGTAGACCCACAATAAAGTCCATGGAGACCTGCTCCCACTTCCACTCAGGGATGGGCAAAGGCTGTAACTCGCCGGCTGGCCTCTGGTGCTCGGCCTTGACTTGCTGACAAGTCAGGCATCTCGACACAAAGCCTGTAATATCCTTCTTCATCCCGTCCCACCAGTAAACCTCTCTCAAATCACGGTACATCTTGGTGGAACCTGGGTGAACACTGTATACTGATCTATGTGCCTCCTCGAGAATATCATGCCTCAGTCCCTCTGAATCTGGCACACACAGTCGAGTCCCAAATCGAAGTATCCCCTGATCATCAATCACGAACTCAAAAACTCTGCCCTGCCGAATCTGCTCAATAATCTCTAATATACGGGCATCGCCGGACTGTGCCTCACGGATACGGTCAAGTAACTGTGGGCGTGCTCTGAAATGGGCCAGCTGTCCCCCTGTAGGAGTAAACTCGAACTGCACTCTGCTGTCACATAACACCTGCCAATCCGCCGTCGACTGCATCTGCACTGCGCTCAAGCAAGATAAGCTACCTCCGGGCCTCCTACTCAAAGCATCTGCCACCACATTCGCCTTGCCCGGATGGTATAGAATCTCGCAGTCATAATCCTTCATCAACTCCATCCATCGGCGCTGTCTCAGGTTCAGGTCTCGCTGCTGGAAGATATACTTCAGACTCTTGTAGTCAGTGAATATCTGGCACGACTCACCGTATAGGTAATGTCTCCAGATCTTAAGTGCAAATACCACTGCAGCCATCTCTAAATCATGGGTGGGGTAGTTCTGCTCGTGTTTCCTCAGCTGCCGAGAAGCATACGCGATAACTCTGTCGTGCTGCATCAACACACATCCCAGCCCCACTCTAGAAGCATCACAATATACCACGAACCCGCCTGATCCTGAAGGCAATGCTAACACTGGTGCAGTAGTCAAACGAGTCTTCAACTGCTGGAAGCTATCCTCACATGCCTGGGTCCAATCAAAAGGAACCCCCTTCCGGGTCAACCCGGTCAAAGGTGCAGCAATGCGGGAGAAATCCTGGACAAAATGTCGATAATAGCCGGCCAGACCTAGAAAGCTGCGAACCTCTGTAACTGATACTGGTCTAGGCCAACGCTGAACTGCCTCGATCTTCTTCGGGTCCACACAAATACCATCTCTCGTCACCACATGACCCAAGAAATCGACACTGTCTAGCCAGAATGCGCACTTGGAGAATTTGGCGAACAGCTGATGCTCCCTCAAAGTCTGCAATGTGATACGTAAGTGCTGCTCATGTTCCTCCCGGCTCCGAGAATAAACCAAGATGTCGTCAATGAACACAATAATGAACTGATCGAGATACGGCCTGAATACACGGTTCATCAAATCCATAAATGCTGCCGGGGCATTGGTGAGCCCGAACGACATCACCAAGAACTCGTAATGACCATATCGAGTACGAAAAGCGGTCTTCGGAATATCCTCCTTCCGAACCCGCAACTGGTGATAACCTGACCGTAAATCAACCTTCGAGAAGAACCCTGCACCCTGGAGCTGATCGAATAAGTCATCAATGCGGGGTAGGGGATACCTGTTCCGCACAGTAACCCGGTTCAGCTGACGATAATCAATGCATAAGCGCATACTTCCGTCCTTCTTCTTAACAAACAAGACGGGAGCACCCCAAGGTGACACACTCGGTCGGATAAGCCCCTTGTCCAGCAAGTCCTGTAACTGATCCTTTAGCTCTCTCAGCTCCGCCGGGGCCATCCGATAAGGCGGTATAGAGATAGGCCCCGTGCCGGGGATCAAGTCAATACAGAACTCAATCTCGCGCTCTAGTGGCAGACCAGGCAGCTCGTCAGGGAATACATCAGGAAACTCTCTCACAACAGGGACCTGGTCCAACGGAACCTCTGTGGAGCTAGTATCACAAACATAAGCTAAGAATCCCTGACACCCTTTCCTTAAGAGCTGACCAGCGCGAAGAGAAGAAATCAAGCTGGGAAGGGTAGCGCTACGATCTCCTTGAATAATAAGAACCGGCTCACCAGGAAAACTGAATCTGACTGCTTTTTCACGGCAGTCCACGGATGCATAATAGGTGGCTAGCCAGTCCATACCAAGAAGAACGTCAAAGTCTAGCATATCGAGGAGAATCAAATCTACTGAAGAATCTCTCTCCCCGATACGAACGGAACACGATCGGTACACAAAACGGGCAACAAAAGACTCGCCTACCGGGGTAATAATGACAAGCGGCTGATCTAACGGAGATGACTCTCGGCCCAACCTCGGTGCAAAATACGTGGATACATAGGAATGTGTGGAGCCTGGATCAAATAATACCCGTGCATCAAAAGAACATACTGGCAGAGTACCTGTCATGACGGCATTGGATGCCTATGCATCCTGAGGAGTCAACACGAACACTCGGGCCTGTTCACCACTAATAGCTGGCTGTCCTCTGCCTCTACCTCGGCCTCTGCCTCTGTCGCCTCTTCCTCTCAGAACTGGACCGCCACGCCCACGACCTCTAGAAGTATCTGGCTGGCGTGGAGCATCGTCAGGAGTAGGAAGTAAAGCTCTCTGAGAAGGTGGTGAGGGTGGTAAAGTCACATGCGGGACTGTCGCTGCGCCCGGACGTCCCATGGTACAGTCTCTGACACGGTGGTACTGACTCCCACACCGAAAACATCCTGGAGACGACTGCTGGGTCTGTGGATATGAACCAAATAACTGACCTCGTCTCAATCCTCTGCCTCCACCATCTCCCGGAAATAATCTATCGCGGTGTCTGCCCATCTGCCGCTGAGCTGGCGTATCAGTACGGATCCTCTTCGGCCCAGAAACGACCGGAGTCTCAGAAATACGCTCCTCCAAAAGTAAGGCTGCATCCATCGCGGCAGCGTATGTATCAAAGCGCTGGGTGCCGATGGCAAGGAATAGCTGTGTATCAAGCCCTCGTACAAACCTCTTTATTCTCTTCTCTTCTGTGTCGACTAGGTACGGAGCATATCGAGACAACTGGGTAAACTGTATATCATACTCCGACACCGTCATCCCAGGAGTCTTGCGCAAAGACTCAAAGCTATGGGCTCGAGCATCTCGGACACTCTCCGGAAGAAAACGGGCAAGAAATGCAGCTGTAAACTCATCCCAGGTCATAGAAGGCAGACCTGCAGCTCGGCCTCTCTCTACTGAGTCGTACCATGTCTGGGCAAGACCCTCCAGACGAAAACTCGCAAACTCCACCAATCTATCATCAGAACACCTCAACGAACGGCAAATCCGAGCCATCCTATCAAGAAATGCCTGTGGGTCCTCTGTCGCATCTGTACCGGTAAAAGCTAGAGGTCTCAATCTCATGAACTCCTGTAGTGAAACAGGGATAGTCTCCGTAGTAACAGCAGGAGTGACCATCTGTACAGCAGGTACGATCGTGGTCTGTGCGGTGGAAGGAACGTCCTTGGATCTCTGTGCCCGGCTGGACTCAACTAAAGATCCCATCATCTGCCGCAACTCTTGCATGCCGGCCTCTAATCTGGCAATACGGTCTGAATAAGGTGGATCAGTATGACCCTGAGGGGTAGGCGTATCCTTCCGCTCAATCCTCGCCTCAGACGGGCCCGCCCGAATCTCATCCCTAGCGGCAGCCCGCTGAGCTCTCGTAGTCTTTGGCGGCATCGAAGCTGGAATAAGAAACATGACTGATAAGGACATTGCAATTGAATTAAGGAATGCAAGGAATCAAGAAAGGAAATACAAGCAATTATGTCCTAAGGTCACTTAGGCGGAGTACCGTATCGTAAGTATGCCGCGGATCATACCCACGGTACGCCACTCTGCTTAAGTCACCTACTCCATCTACCAAGGTCGTCCTACACTCAGAAAGGTAAAACCTACGCTCTGATACCAATTTTGTCACGACCCGAAAGTACGGAACGTGACTGGCACTTAGATTACGAGACGTCTAAAGGCGTACCGTAACCTAAGTCAGCCAAAGCCCAGAAAAATCTAAACCAAAATCAAAAGAGAGTGAAGGAAAACCTTTAATGAAAACGATTTTTCAAATCAATTAAGTTGCAAAGAATCCCTTTTTAAAAACATCATAAATTTCTGAAAATTTCGGCAGAGTCACCCCTGTATTTTCTATCCCCCAAAATGGGTACAACAAGATAATAAACCTGTAATCATAAAAATGGCATCCCCAAGCGGGAGCTAGCTCTTCGCCCAAGGCGGATTACAACCACATGCAATATAATAGTAATATCAAGAAAAGAGCATAAAAGAAACGCAAAATATCAGAAAACACATCGCCGGCTCAAGTGAGCTCGACCCAAAAGAAACCACAAATATACAACCTCTCAGTCTCACCACTAGGTCACATATACAATATAAAGTGGTAGATGGAGAATACTAGATACAATGATAAAGCAAAAGAAATAAAGTGTGCTCGCAACCTACCTACGGGCGATGTCGCGAGTCTGAGCAAAAGGAGCTGATAATAAGATAGCCCACCGCTACAAGACTGACGGGTCCGACCTGCAAGACACTGTGGCACAACGGGGGTGAGTTGCCAGCTCGTGAGTAAATATAACATCTAATAAGGCAATCGTAAGAATGCACGCAATGCACCACAACATGCATGTCCATATGTGATATAATATCTCTAATATGCATGCACAGGTATGCAATGTCATTATTAAGTCTTTAAGTGTTTTAAATCCTAAGGGTATTGAATTCTTAACTTTAAAAAATGAATATATGTATAATAGCTAAGTACCATCAAGAAATCATCTGAAAACCCGTGTCAAGCATCGACACCAAATAGGAATCATATCTGTCTCAATATCGGGCTCCGTCAGTCCGGATCGGCCCATATCATAAATCTCACGACAACGGTCGGTATCCTCCGGATATCCGCCGCGCCAGACATCACCGGTAGGTAGTCTTCTCCTGCCAGGCTCATCGTCTACAACTCGATCTTCTTGCCCTGGGGTACCATACCGGGCCCACCATGTACCCGAAACGGTTCATCCACTCCTCGAATCGGGTCTCGAAATCCAACAGAAAACATGAAAACTTATGGTGGACGACACATACATCACGAGAAAACCGCAACTTTGTTTTGAAAATGATAAATATAAGGTTTTGTTAAATTCTTGCGGTTTTCCCCAAAAATCCAGAAATCGCAGCAATACTGAAATCCTCAAGAAAATCATAATGTCCACATGTTATATATGATAAATGTCTATGATATCAATGCATACGATGTGAATTTTGCTAGAAATCTATATAAATATGATGATGATGCGAGGTATACGTATGCTATGCAATTTCATATATCAAGTATGAATGCAAGTGGCGATATTATGATAAACAGGTTCTATAGTGCACGTGGCATGGCAATTACCAAAGGCGTGTGTGTCACATGAATAGTGCGCGTGCAACAGATGCCAATGGTAATGGTGTTCGTGTCCTACAAAGTGATATCGCATAAGTATAGATGAATGTCCATGCAATCTAATATACTGTTCGCTATAAGGGTATGCAGTGTACATGAATGGATAAGCTTGCTAACAATATGAATCTTGCAAAAAGTAGGGTAATCCTAACTAGGGGGGCGCATCGCGCCATTCAGACGATTCCCCCATAGATGAATACATCTACTCACCTGAAATCCCCGCTAATCCGATCCGACCACCGTCTTGCCTTTACGTGCCGTGTCCGATGTTTCCCCGACCGATCCTATATTTGCACAACACCAAGCATAAGATTACAAAACCTAAAACGATGCAAGTCACAATATACAATTATCGACGCTCTCGAATTAAACATAGCATGCACTCGGTGCGCGGGAAAACGCACGAAAATCGCTAACCTTTAACTAGAATTGTCATTTCGGGGAAATCGACAAAACTACAACCCGACTAGATGAAACCCCGCGTTTGCGCACTCTAATAGTCCTATACGAAGCTAATTATATCGCTAACATAACGCAATTTGATCGCATTCTAATTTTCGTAAAAATCTAGTAAGCAAATTCAATACCGATTCGATGCAAACATCGAAATTTTATCGATTTAGCGAGCGTATCATTACACAATTTACCCCTCTAACCAATTAGAAAACCAAACCCTAACTTAACTCTAACAACCATGCTTCAAACCCTAGTTCAACATCAAAACCCATTCTTGAAATTTCAAAACTAACTATTATAATGAAATTAATCACTTTAAAATACTAACTAGCTTTATTAAACTACAAATTAGCAAAAAGATTAGAATCTTCACCTCACAAGCTTGAACCCTAGCTTGATCAAGTCACCAAGAAGCCTCCATTCATCAAGTTTTTGAACTAATTTGGGTTGAGAGAGAGTGGATTAGGGTTTAGCTTTGAATGGGTTAATGAAATTGTGGATTTTTATTGAATTTTGGCATGAAATTTGAAGGAAAAATGAAGTGAGAAGAGGGGGTTGCTGCAGAATTTGGGGTCGGCTGCAGGTTGAGGAGAGAGTGTGGGATTTTTGGGAGAAGTTTCTAGGTCTACAAACCCATCATGTTCTCATTTAATGCTCTCAAATCAACATTTTACAAAAAAAACCTCATTTTACACCATTTTTCCATTAAATTTCCTACCCTAAAACCAAAAGTTTGCAAGTCATGATATAATTTTATTAACACCATATTTTAGCTTATAAAGATTCCTAATTATGAAATTTACCTAATTAAATTTGTATTTATCCCTAATTTAATGTATTTAAAAAGGCTTAAAATAATAAAAAAAATAATTAATTACGATTTTTTTTTTATTTAACTAGAAAATTATAAGTGACATTTTAGTGACAAAATTATAGTAATATCTTATCTAAATTTTGTATAATTAGGTCTACAATGAAAAATATCAATTTTGACTTTTTACGGAAAAAGCCGAAAAATTAGCCGATTACCGAAAAACTGCCTAAACGATTTTCGAAGGGTTACAATATCTCTGGGATTGACCACTTTCTCGCAAGTTCTTAAAGCAGCCAGAGAGCAGCAGAGCTTATCATTGAAGACAGAGGGTATGCAGCAGCAGGCAGTTGTGGTACGGAAGCCGGCGTTTACGCTGAATCAAGCGCCTATACGCATATGTATCCCGGTGGACAGGCGTGGCATCATACCGATGAAGAAGCCAGTCGTGCCTGAGAAAATAGGAAGGACGATTTGTGGGTACTGCCATCTACCTAGACACATGCAGAGGGAGTGTCGAAGGATGCTGGGACTTTGTTTGGTTTGCGGATCAGCGGATCATACTACCAATGCTTGTCCGTCGAAGCTTCGTGAAGATGTTCAGAGGCCATCGCAGAGGCAGATTCAGGGGCAGAAGTAGATAACTCAGGGACCTAATCAAGCTCGAGCCTTTACTCTGACGGCCGAAGAGGCCAAGGCGTCAGATGAAGTTGTTTCAGGTATCCTACTTGTTTATGATTTTCCCGCATTAGCATTATTCGATTCTGGTGCATCCCATTGTTTATGTCGTCCAAGTTTATTGCTGCACATTCGATTTCTTGTACGACCCTGTCTAGTTGTTGGGACATACACACCGGGAATAGGAAGATCATATCTAGTAGTGAGTGCAAGGATTGTTCTGTTTTTATTTACGGACGAGAGTTATTTGCAGATTTCTTGGTGATCGATACCGGCAGTTATGATGTTGTCTTGGGAATGGACTTTCTCAGCACTTTCCATGCTCACATTGATTGTAGGGCAAAGAAAGTGATTTTCCAGATTCCCGGACATCCGGAGTTTGTTTTTGCTGGAGGAAGCAGTTCTGTCGGGCCAGTTGAGTTTAGAGCTAGGCCGACAAACAATGTTCTTTTGTCAATGGAAGTTGATAAGGATGAAGCGCCAGCTGTAGTGCGAGAGTTCATGGACGTGTTTGAGAACATCTCGGGTTTACCGCCAAAACGAGATGTGGAGTTCGCGATCGATCTTGTTTCTGGTGCAGCGCCAATCTCAAAGGCGTACTATCCAATGGCACCAGTAGAGTTGGAAGAAGTAAAGAAGCAGGTTGCTGAATTGCTAGAGAAGGATTGGATTCGCGGCAGTAATTCACCTTGGGGAGCTCCAGTTCTTCTAGTAAAGAAGAAAAATGGCATAAGGAGGATGTGCATCGATTATCGAGAATTAAACCGGGTAACTATTAAGAACAAGTACCCGATCCCTCGCATTGACGAATTATTCGAGCAACTCAGTGGCGCGAGGGTATTCTCGAAGCCGGATTTGCGATCCAGATATCATCAGGTCCGAGTTAAATCAGAGGATATCTGCAAGACTGTGTTCTGAACTCGGTATGGATATTACGAGTATTTAGTGATGCCATTCGGAGTCACGAATGCACCGACGATATTTATGGACTTGATAAACTAAATCTTTTCACCGTTCTTGGACCAGTTTATAGTGCTATTCATTGATGATATTTTGGTCTACTTGAGGAGCCTTGAACAGCATGCTGAACTCTTGAAGACATGTTGAGGCTTGCATGTTGGACTTCAATGGTTCATGGGAGGATCATCTACACTTGGTGGAGTTTCGTACAATAACGGCTTTCAGGTGACTATTCAGATGGCTCCATTTGAAGTATTGTATGATCGCAAGTGTCGCTCACCCGTTTGTTGGGACGATATTGGAGAACGAAGAATGTTGGGACCGGATTTGATCGTGCAAATAGTAGAGAAGGTTAATACTATCCGGAATCATATGAAGGCAGCACAGGATCGGCAAAAGAGTTGGGCCGATATATCGAGAAGACCTTTAGAGTTCGCTGTTAGTGATCTTGTATTCTTGAAGATATCGCCGACTAAAGGAGTGATTCATTTTGGGAGTCGAGGCAAGCTTAGTCCTCGATTCGTGGGGCCTTTCGAGATTATAGGGTGTATTGGAGAAGTGGCTTATCGATTAGCGTTACCGCCATCTTTGGCTAATGTTCATGCCGTGTTTCATGTATCTCAACTCCGTAAGTATGTTCGAGATGAGACACACGTGCTAGATCATTCGGAGCTAACTGTAAGGGAGGATTTGACCTTTGAGGAACGACCGATATCGATTGTTGATCGAAGAGAAAAGGTTCTTAAGAACAAGGTTATCCCTATCGTACTTGTTTTTTGGGGAAATCGCTCGCACGGAGAATCGACTTGGGAACGAGAAGATGAGATTCGACAGAAGTTTCCAGATCTCTTCCTGTAGTTTCATGTCTGTTTATCTTTTCTTGTTTTGGGAATTTCGAGGACGAAATTCTTTTGTAGTTGGGTATAATGTAATACCCTAGTTCAGTTATACCAGTTCTATTTTGAGTATTTCTTTATTTATGGTATTTTTCCTTATTTATTGTGTTTTGGGTGCGAATAGTGTATTTGACATTTGTATTTGCATCTGACCCGACCCGCTTGCTGAAAACCCGTCTTGATTCCTGTTTATCATTTATCCCGGCTTGTTATGTGATCCGTGCACTTTCATTTTTATATATTGCATACTGGCATTATATCTGGCATCTGCATTTTTTTAATATAACATTTAAACTCAAATAAAATATTTTAAAAGTATATGGCATGGCTTGCATGATACCCCTAACCCTGTCGTAGCGTCCGTACATCGTGTTCTCGTCCCGTTCAGTGAAATGGACCCGTTTGGATAGCTACGTGCATGCTACGCGTATCCGTTCTTGGGGGTATGCATTTTCATTACCCGGATATTCTGTTTTGGTTTTGGTTACTCGTATATTATTCATATTTTCAAACCGTAAACTTAGACCCAACCCGGGCATGTTTTGGACTATTTTTGTATTAGCCAAAATCTTGAATATAATCTATATTATATTCTTTTAAATTTAAACTATTAATATAAACAAAAAAAATATTTTTCCTAACAAAATCAACTGTTTCTTTCTCTCCCCCTTCTCTCTCCTCTCAATCTCTCTCTATCTCTTTCTCTCTCCCTTTCTTGCTCTCCTCTCGGTCTCTCTTTCTCTCTCTGTCTTTCTGCATATATATATATATATATATATATATATATATAATTTCTTAAAACCCTATTTTATTTTTGAAACCCACGTCTCCTTCTCCCCTTCTTCCTCATCCGCGACCATGAGAAACCCGAAACCCACGCCCCTGCCCTCGTCGTCGCCGTCACCGATCCCTCGACCTCACTCCTCTCCTCCTCGACCTCCTTCCTCTCTCCTCTCCTCCCCCTCCAACCCAAGAACCCTGCAACTGAAACCCATCAACCCGACCCCTACAAGAACCCCGCCTGCACTTCCTACCTCATCGGAACCGCAACCTCCTCGGCCCTCGTCCTCTTGACGACCTTCTCCTCTCCACAACCACCTCCTCACCTTCCTCTCTCCTTCTCCCCAAGATCCCGAGCCCCAAACCCAAGAACCCCGTCTGCACAACGCCCGCACCCATCACCTCCCATCACCGGCGACCCCTCGCCGTCTCACCACCCGCTTCGTCGCCTCCTCTCTTTCTTCCCTTCTTTCCTCTCTCCTGAACCTCTCCCCTGCGCAGGAACCCCGATCACCCAACTTCAAGAAACCCACGGCTGCATCACCGTGAAACTTCGCCGGAAACCCATGACCCATCATCGACATCCCCCTTACCTCACCTCTGTCCCTAAACACCAGCCCAGAGCAACATCCCTTCTCCTCCTCCTCCTTCTTCTTCTTCTCCTTCTTCTTCTTCTCCTTCTTGGTTTCCGTTTTCCGGTCATCGCCGGAGCCGTGACCGTCACCGACTATCCAAGGAACCCAGTGGACATCCCCAGCCAGCATGGTTACCTTCTTGCTTTGCCTGGACCTGTTCTGTACGCGCGCGCGTGCATTGCGACGTTTACCCGACGTCGGACGTGCCGTACGCACCCGTCGTGAGATCCGATCAGGCAAGTTTATCTTGTTACATGCTATACTACTATATTTTATATTCATGCGAATAATAATATTACATATTGTTTAGTTATGCATCCATATTATAATTTTACAGTTTTTCGATACCTGTATGCATCCATACCGTTATTTACATATCTAGTCGCATGCAAGTTCATCTTGCTACATGCAATACTACTATATTTTGCATTCATGCGGATAATAATATTACATATTGTTTAGTTATGCATCCATATTACAATTTTACAGTTTTTCGATACCCGTATGCATCCATACCGTTATTTACATATCTAGTCGCATGCAAGTTCATCTTGCTACATGCTATGTATCTTATGTTAGTTATATGTATGCCCTAGAGGCCATTACTGTACATTGGATGTATATTGTAGTGGATGCTGGGACATATATAGGTAGGACTTTCTTGCTCGACATGATAGTACGCTATCTGGTTGCTCTTTGTCTTAACATGTATACTTTCTGTCTCTCTGATTACATGTTGATAAAGCCCTTAGGATGAGTACTCGACTTCCAGGACTATGATGCAGATCATACTAGTGGGGCCTGGGTAGTCAATGAGTACATCCTTCATTGTTCCTAGTCGTGGGAATATCGAGACGGGGCATCGATATTCCAGAGTAGACTAGCGTATATCTTCTCGACCCATGTGATGGGCGATGGATGATCCCATATCCATTGGTGTTTGACATCAGAGATGGTATACGGGTGCTCAGTGGAGACTGGGTACACTGAACGGACTCGCCGAGAACTCCCAGATGGTATTATACCTCACGTCAGATGGCAGTTCTCTGGTGACACTGGTACAGCTTAGTCTGTTGACCCGAGATCGTCATAGAGTCTTGTGTGTCTCCTACTGTGCTTTGATTTCCACCCTACCACGGCTCTACTGAGTCGTGCAAACAGGTGGTTTTTGGGTACAGTCCCGATTCACATGGAGGCAATGAGCGATAGGAGGGGATTCGTCTCTCCCGGTATTGGGGGTTGATGTTGTGCTATGCTCGACTGGCCATAACAGGAAATCCCTGGCCAGGGTTGCAGTGATATACTGGTAAGAGTTATCAGTAGTTTCACGAATGTTATGGACCTCAAGTCGGCATGACTTATCGAGCTACTGGGGTCTGACGTTTACCACCCCTAGGCGAGATATGCGACATATCAGACGAACAGACCGGACTGTACGGTAAGTGTTACTGGTTGGATTCACAGGAGTGTGAGCGGGCTTGCTCGTCGATCTTCTGATCGCTCAATACCCGGGTGGCCGTTACGTTTAGCAGACCGCTTGCGGCTTGTGGGTGTTTGATATGATCATCATCTGCTGCCGGCGTATTGACGAGTCTTTAGAGTCCTACACAGAGATTTCCTAGCTCAAGCGAAACGAAATAGGAGCGCATATGAGATATGTGCGGGACCGAGAATAATGCGTGTATGTGATACTGTATTTCATTCTCGCGATGAATGTGTCGAATGGTTGTATGCGATATGACCTAGTTATCGAATCAAGGATTGATTCGATAAGCCGATACATTGGATACTAGCCGGTTATATGTGACATGACCGGATCATTGAATCAAGTGTTGATTCAATGATTTAATGTATAATTATATATTTGATATATTACTTTACATCAACTAGTATTGGTTCACATTAAATGGATTTTCTCACTTGCATTGTGCAAGTTGTATATGTGATATACATTTGTGCACATGATTGTATCATGTTTGATGATACATGTTTACTTGGTTAAGTGTAAAGAATTAAACCATGGTTAAGTTTATGATTAGGGTTTTCTTTTTTCTTACTTACTTATTTATTTATTTATTTTTGGAAAAGATGAGAAAAGAATGGTTGCTATTTTTGTTTTTAGTTGAAGATTCTTGAAGCTTTGAATTAGTCCACCATTCTTGTCTTATACTTAACCCTAACCATTCAAGTTAACCATGGTCCATTCTCTACAATTAACCAAGGGTTAATATATGATAAGTATTTATTTATTTATCTAATTATTCAACACTTATCATATCTTCTTCTTCTTCTTCATCTTCTTCTTCTATGAAGAAAGCTTGCTACATCAATGGCAAGTGTTGAAAACAAGTGAGAAATCCAATTCTAAAGTGAACCCACTTTCTATTTCTTCATCCTCTACCTCTTGCCAAGTAGTATAGGGTGTTTCCTTCACAAGTTTTCATGGCTTGGTGAAGGTGGAGCTTGATCTAGTGATGCCTCGACGTAGATCATCTTCGGCACGTTGTCGACGACCTAGCCCGCCTTTTTCTCCGATGAAACCACCGTGAGAGTCATGGTTCGATTTGGACAGCGGAGAGGACTTCATCACGGAGCCTAGGAGGTGGAGGACCGGATCTACAAAGGTTGTAGCCCCTTCCCTTTAGCTATATTTCCGTTTACTTGCCTGCATCGCCTATATATCTAGTTGACGATCCGTATTAGGGTTTGTAGGCACCCGTAAAATTTGATTTGTGCATGTTTGATCACTTGTTAGACTCCATTAGAGTGCCTAGGAACCCTACAGTGGTATCAGAGCCTAGCTAGAGCCTTAGGCGATGCGTAGACGGAGTTAGAAGTCCGATCGACCCGAAACCCCGATTTTAACATGCTCTCTGGACATTTTTGAAAAACTGGGTTTTTTCCAGATTAAAAATATGCAGAAACCTCAGTGCAATATTATAAGAGTTACTGTTTAAAACGGGGGCTCTGAATCGTTCATAGTGCGGCGGAACCGCCGCATATGCATGCCTAATGCGGCGGTTCCGCGGCAAGTTTGTCTCCTCTGGCACATTTTTCTGCACAGTAATTCTTATAGTTTATTGTTGGTGTTTCTGGGAATTTTTAATAATTTTTTTAAAGTAGTTGCATTTTCCGGGTTGTATTGGGGACTCGGTGTATCGATCGGGTTGTCTAATTCTGTCTGTGTGCTTTTCCGGATAATCTTAGAATATGTTAAAAAGTTCGACCGGATATAAATACCCACTTTTTCCCCTGCCGGGAAATTTCCAATTGTTGGATTTTCCGTAGTTTAATAACGTTCTAAGTAGTGCAAGTAACGCAATGGACCCTCTAGAAGACAACAAACCTTAACTCGATTATGTGACCATCTTGAACTGCCCTTTGAACCTTCGGGTTTGGGGCAGTACGGCGTGCCACATGTGAGGCATTGGCTTGACCCTTCTACGGCTGGACCATTGGTACTGAGGCACGAACTGAATGTTGTTAGACTTATTTCATGTGTTGAGCTGTTTCGGGAAAACTTGGGTGTTCGAATGTTCGATCGGAAAGTTTAACATTTTCTGTTTATCCGGAATGTGATACAATAATTGGAATTCACAAGTAGTTATGAGATAACGGAATGAATATTATAAACATAGCACTTTAGTCTCACTTGATCGGTTGCCACGGAATTTTGATGTGATCAAAAGTCCGTCGCAATCACGTAGCGTACGCGGATACTCGCCGGGTAAACTTAATAGACAGCCTCACTCCATAGCCCCGACCAAGTGACTGTAGGAGAACCCCGTCGCCGAAAGCATCCGTTCGGGTGCTCGCGGTAGCGGTGTTCCGCCTTGGTGCACTTCGTCGACGGTATCGGGGGTGCGACCGTCTACTAAAGTTTGCGACGAGCATTCGATCAAAATGTCGGGAATCTTGTTGAATTGCCCGACTTGATATTGAAAAGTGTTTTCGATAATGAGACTAAAATGCGGGGTTTATAATTGTTAGGCATGCGATGTCTAAAGAATTCATTTGATCAGGCATGCGATGTCTGAGGTGGTTGCGGATTCCAACTGTTGTAGTTTTACACTTTCTTTTCTGTGACCGTAAGTGTAATATGGGATGTCGCCGGTTTCGTTGCTATATGTCAACGACAATTGGGATGCGCATATTTACTTACGTTGATGACATGTGATGTTATGTGTTGCTGGATATGTTATATTGGATCGTCGTGTTTGAATAGCCGGGGGTTTTTTATGTGAGATAAGTGTTTTTCATTTTCATTCATGTAAAAACTTGTATGTAATATTATTTTATTGGGGCACTTCCAGGTTGCGGAAGATGTCACCGTTGATGTATATTATTTACTTTTCTGCACTAGGATAGACCCAAGGAGGGGAGCACAAGTAACCGGGTTCTGGAGTCCAGTGGGAGACCAACTCGAGGAGTCGAGTCTGGGTCTCCTAACTCTAGAATTGGTAGGGTTGCTTGCCGCTCTCGTAGGGGTCTAGGGGTGTGGGATTGGCTATTCATCACGACCGTGGAATCCGTGTTTTATACTGGCTCGTATTGAAAACACGGACGTCCTAGTATATCCAATATTTCATATGTTTCTTCTGCTGTGATTTATCTGTGATGTGATCATGTGATGTTCTGTGACAGATATAGTATATAGTATATATGATATATTATATAGACGTTGCTTATGTTTTACACCCGCGCTAGCCCTGCCCCGCTCTGCCGTTAGTTACCTAACCTAACGGTGCAGACGGGACATCGAGGCGAATGCGGATGGCATAAGCGTACGTTATATTTATCTGTGATGTTTAGGTGGACTTAAATGATGGGATATTCATTAATGAGATTAATGAAAGAAAATAAACCTAATTGATGTTGTGGAATCGAATTTCAAAATAAAAACAGGTAGCTACAGTTCTTGCTTTGCATCGCGGTGTTCATTATAGAACATCCTGCACCTTATTCGATGAGGAAAGGACCGAGATCCCTTCACCGGGAGTGACTCCTTTAGCAATAACTGGCAGATGCTACAACCCTCGGTTTGTCTTTGATCGCTTCTATAGTTTCTGCTTTGCACAGTGATATATATGATATATCCCGCACCTCATTCGACGAGGAAAGGCCGACGATCCCTTCACCGGGAGTGACCCCTTTAGCAAAACTAGAAAAGCCTCGAAAATATTCATTTAAAAACCATTTGATTCCGCAACGAGATCAAGTTCAAAGCGTTAAAGGTTTTCACAAAAACCATTCGCAACCCTCCATCATTTTAGGAAGTAGAGTACTTAGTATTCGTGCTGTGTTTGTTGACCATAGTCAAGACACAGTGTACGGTAGCTAAGTGATGTCTTCCTACACCGCATATGATGCGATTAGTTAGGACAGTCGCGTGACTTTGTTGACCTTAGTTAAGGGTTATGTGGGTGGGTCTAATTAATCACGAAATGACGGGTAGAACTTGACTAGTACTTATGATTTGTTGACCATAGTTAAGGTCATAGGTGCTAGGGGTAAAAACCTTTATCGGGAGTTTCAAGTGTTGAAATTTGCAATGAGATTGCATACCTTCTATATGATAGTTGGATCCCGATACCCACTGCGAGTAATTGTTACTCCTGGGAGAGTTTTGCACTTTGCAATTAGCCGATCAAGTAGGTGTCTAGAAAGGTGTCAACGGGGTTACGCCTCTGGGAAAACGAGGTTTACTGTAATTAGGTCCGTGCGAAAGCACGGGGAACCTCCCTCAAAGTACCGACACTGGCCTGGCTAAAAGATTGGCGAACTTGTAGAGTGTAATTAATCCCGGCTAGTCTTTCCTTTTAGGGTTTGAAGGAAGATTTGATAAAAACAGTGGGAGCCATCCTGATTAGATAAAATAAATAACCAATCTAATCTTGCAAGAGCGCACGCAGAGTGTTTTCTTCTCTCTCTCTCCTGGTAGCGACCATGTCACGCCTTAATCAAGATAATAATACGGATAATTGACCGAACCCGCTTGTTATACTGAGCTGGGGAACGTTGGTCCCGCTCCAACTTATAATTGTTATAAGACAGAGCAGGAAATTGGGGATTACCAGAATTCCCGTGCCGCCCAAACGAAGAGAGTGCATGCTGATGCATCATCTTCGGGTGTGTTCATTACAAAGAACTGTTTCTCAGTATCCTCTGAATCCAGGGTATTTGATACCGGATCAGGATCCCAGATATGTAATCTGTTACATAGGGCTACAAAAAGGTAGAAAAACTGAGAATGGGTGATAAGTTTCATGAGACAGAAAACGGGGCAAGTGTTGCAGCCAAGTCTGTTGGTCACTGTTACCCTGTATTACCAATACATTGATTCTGAACAAATGCTATTAGATACCGAACCTGATATACAAAATTATATCAGTCTCTTTAGAAGTAAAGAAATGATAAAATTTTGTATTGTTGGATTATGTTTTGAACATTTCCTATATCAAAAGTTGATCGGATCAGGCACGTTATCTAAAAGTATTGATGTTCTAAATCAAACTACAGTTCTTAGTATACGGAACACACACAAGAGGAAGAGTTCAGAAATGAACGAATCCTACTTGAGGCATTGTAGACTAGGTCATATCAATGCGACCCGACTAGCTGAAGTTACATGTAGATGCATATTTAAATCAGTTTGAATTTACATCTTGTGAAACTTGCCAGTCATGTCACAAAGATTAAATGACCATAGCTCTGTTTATTGGAAACAGAGAAAGAGTTAGTTAACTCTTGGGACTGATACATTATGATGTATGTAAGGTCTCCTGTCTGCACATGCCAGGACTGGTTCTTTATACTTCATTACGTTCTCTGATGATCTCTCAAGATTCTGACATATGTTCCTGTTGAAGCACAAGTCCGAACCTTTTGAGATATTCACAGAATATAAGTTAGAAGTAGAGAACCAAAAACCGGGTATAAGTATTATGTCCTATGATAAGATCAGGGAGGAGAATACTTGTGCATCGCATTCCTGGACTATTCTAAAGGAGAATGAGATTCTCTCTCAGTATTACTCCTCTGAATACACCACAGCACAACGGTGTATCGGGGCGGAGCAATCATACAATATTAGATATCGTGTGCTCTATGATGAGTATTACTGAGTTACCTATTTCCTTTTGGATGTTATGCGCTTGAGAAGCTGCATACCTATTGAATTAGGTTCGAATCAGATCACTGCCTACCATTCCATATGAGATATGGTATGGGAAGAGCCCATATCTTAAGTTAGTTAAGATTTGGGGCTGTCCAGCCTATGTCTAAAAAGCAAAATCTGGACAAGCTCGAGGCAAGGTCAGTTATGTAGAACTGGAAGGGTTCCATCTATACAATCAAAAGCTGATGATTTGGTAGAACCAAAGCATTCAATAGAATCCAACGAACCTCAGCCTCTCCGCCGATCTAGTAGGGTTCCTCATCCGCCTGAGAGATACCTCGGTTTCTCGATGACAGTGGGAGTGAGGATTGCATCATGAGATGATGACCCAACCAGTTTTGAGCAGGCCATCGAGAGTAGGGACTCTGTAAGAATGGCTGGATGCTTAACGATCTGAGATGGAATCCACATACACCAGCAAAGTATGGACTTTAGCTGTTATATCTGAAGGGTTAAATCCCCATCAGGAGCAAGTATATCTTGAGAAGATTACTTGGTGTACATGGAAAAGTTGAGACTTTCAAAGCTAGACTTGTTAAAGGTTTTCGTCCTCAACCAGGCACGGATAATGATGAAACCTTTTCCAGGGACTATGTTTAAGTCCATCCAGATCCTACTTGCCACGGCTACATACCATGACTACGATATCTGGTGGTTGGGTGCCATGACTACTTTTCTAAATAATGATTTAGAAGAGAACGTCTATAAGAACACAGTCAGAGGGCCTCGTAGACAGTGGGAGCAGCGGAAACGTGTACAAGATGCTTTATAGGATAAAGCAGGCATCGCGGAGTTGGAACATCTGTTTTGATGAATTAGTCAAAGAAGTTGACATCATCAAAATGGTAGATGAACCTTGTATAAACAAAAGGGTAGTAGGGAGTATGGTGACGATCCTCATAGAGTACGTGGATGACATACTCTTGTTAGGGAAGGAGTTTCCCATGCTACGCTCGATCAATCTCCGCTTATCACAATGATTTTCTATATAGGATCAAAGTGATACCTACTAAATCCTAAGCTTTGGATCTATGAGATAGATCTAATTGGATGTTAGGATACTCACTAGTTGAAGTGAGATGGTATCAATCGATCCTGGGGAGAATCACTGGAAGGGTTCCAGAGTGATAAAGACGACTGAATGTCAGTCACAGGCATTGTATTTACCCTCAGTAAAGGGACGATATGTTGGAAGATTTTCAAGCTAGATACCGTGACAAACTAGACGATAAAGGATGGTAACATCGCTATTAAAGATACTACCAAAGAGGCAGTTTGGGTGTATATTGGTTCATGAGATGAACTAGGTTCCTACCATTGTGTGACAATGGAACTGTGGCTTTGGCCTAGGAACCCTGGTCCCATCAGTGACCCAGACATAATCTGAGGCAGCATCACCTGATCATGGAGATAGTTGATCTCCAGGGTGATCGAGGTTAGGAGAGTAGACTCAGAGGACAACACGGCGGATCCACTCACGAAGGCCTTTTCCCAAAGTGAGACTTTTAAGGGGATGGTTGAGTATTAGATACTACAACTACTGCTACAGATGGCCCTAGTGCAAGTGGGAGATTGTTAGTTATATGTATGCCCTAGAGGCCATTACTGTACATTGGATGTATATTGTAGTGGATGCTGGGACATATATAGGTAGGACTTTCTTGCTCGACATGATAGTACGCTATCTGGTTGCTCTTTGTCTTAACATGTATACTTTCTGTCTCTCTGATTACATGTTGATAAAGCCCTTAGGATGAGTACTCGACTTCCAGGACTATGATGCAGATCATACTAGTGGGGCCTGGGTAGTCAATGAGTACATCCTTCATTGTTCCTAGTCGTGGGAATATCGAGACGGGGCATTGATATTCCAGAGTAGACTAGCGTATATCTTCTCGACCCATGTGATGGGCGATGGATGATCCCATATCCATTGGTGTTTGACATCAGAGATGGTATACGGGTGCTCAGTGGAGACTGGGTACATTGAACGGACTCGCCGAGAACTCCCAGATGGTATTATACCTCACGTCAGATGGCAGTTCTCTGGTGACACTGGTACAGCTTAGTCTGTTGACCCGAGATCGTCATAGAGTCTTGTGTGTCTCCTACTGTGCTTTGATTTCCACCCTACCACGGCTCTACTGAGTCGTGCAAACAGGTGGTTTTTGGGTACAGTCCCGATTCACATGGAGGCATTGAGCGATAGGAGGGGATTCGTCTCTCCCGGTATTGGGGGTTGATGTTGTGCTATGCTCGACTGGCCATAACAGGAAATCCCTGGCCAGGGTTGCAGTGATATACTGGTAAGAGTTATCAGTAGTTTCACGAATGTTATGGACCTCAAGTCGGCATGACTTATCGAGCTACTGGGGTCTGACGTTTACCACCCCTAGGCGAGATATGCGACATATCAGACGAACAGACCGGACTGTACGGTAAGTGTTACTGGTTGGATTCACAGGAGTGTGAGCGGGCTTGCTCGTCGATCTTCTGATCGCTCAATACCCGGGTGGCCGTTACGTTTAGCAGACCGCTTGCGGCTTGTGGGTGTTTGATATGATCATCATCTGCTGCCGGCGTATTGACGAGTCTTTAGAGTCCTACACAGAGATTTCCTAGCTCAAGCGAAACGAAATAGGAGCGCATATGAGATATGTGCGGGACCGAGAATAATGCGTGTATGTGATACTGTATTTCATTCTCGCGATGAATGTGTCGAATGGTTGTATGCGATATGACCTAGTTATCGAATCAAGGATTGATTCGATAAGCCGATACATTGGATACTAGCCGGTTATATGTGACATGACCGGATCATTGAATCAAGTGTTGATTCAATGATTTAATGTATAATTATATATTTGATATATTACTTTACATCAACTAGTATTGGTTCACTTTAAATGGATTTTCTCACTTGCATTGTGCAAGTTGTATATGTGATATACATTTGTGCACATGATTGTATCATGTTTGATGATACATGTTTACTTGGTTAAGTGTAAAGAATTAAACCATGGTTAAGTTTATGATTAGGGTTTTCTTTTTTCTTACTTATTTATTTATTTATTTATTTTTGGAAAAGATGATAAAAGAATGGTTGCTATTTTTGTTTTTAGTTGAAGATTCTTGAAGTTTTGAATTAGTCCACCATTCTTGTCTTATACTTAACCCTAACCATTCAAGTTAACCATGGTCCATTCTCTACAATTAACCAAGGGTTAATATATGATAAGTATTGATTTATTTATCTAATTATTCAACACTTATCATATCTTCTTCTTCTTCATCTTCTTCTTCCATGAAGAAAGCTTGCTACATCAATGGCAAGTGTTGAAAACAAGTGAGAAATCCAATTCTAAAGTGAACCCACTTCCTATTTCTTCATCCTCTACCTCTTGCCAAGTAGCATAGGGTGTTTCCTTCACAAGTTTTCATGGCTTGGTGAAGGTGGAGCTTGATCTAGTGATGCCTCGACGTAGATCATCTTCGGCACGTTGTCGACGACCTAGCCCGCCTTTTTCTCCGATGAAACCACCGTGAGAGTCATGGTTCGATTTGGACAGCGGAGAGGACTTCATAACGGAGCCTAGGAGGTGGAGGACCGGATCTACAAAGGTTGTAGCCCCTTCCCTTTAGCTATATTTCCGTTTACTTGCTTGCATCGCCTATATATCTAGTTGACGATCCGTATTAGGGTTTGTAGGCACCCGTAAAATTTGATTTGTGCATGTTTGATCACTTGTTAGACTCCATTAGAGTGCCTAGGAACCCTACATCTTATTATGCATCCATATGAATAAAAATATCACATGTTGATTGCATTGTACATCCATACTCATGTTTTACTGTTTTCGGATACCCGTATGCATCCATATCATTTATTATATATGTAGCTGCATCTACATGTCATATTATTTCATATTACTATTATATTAACACCCCATGTTTGATAATGTGCATCCTACATAGTCATGAAGCTGTAATTGTAACCCTTGATAGATATTTGAGCATCCATGTTTTATTGTGTATCCATACCATTAATTCTGCATATCCAGTTGCATGCCATATTATATTAATTCATATGATTGTTACATTAGTACCCCATGCTGGATAATGTGCATCCTACATAGTCATGATGAAAACCCTGATAGATATTTGTGCATCCATGCTTTCACCGTACATCCGTACCTTTACCGTGATTCGATACTTGCTACATTTTACTGTTGGGCACCCACTTGATACATGTACACTACTTGACATGACCTGATACACCACTACTTGACATGTTACCTGATCCTGTTACTAATGCCGACAATCCTGACATGTTGTTCCTACGGATGTTTCTTGTTGTCTAAATAGACAAACCTGTATCTGCTTGATCCTGTGTTGGCATTAGCTCCAGATTTATCAATACCTGACTTGAACACATAACTTGGGGGTAAGGGGAAATCAATAATGAAACTTGACTTATAACTTAACAGTTCGACGCTTATACTGATCAGTTTTGGGGGCTAGGCCAGTCCCGGGATGATTTTGCTGACATCATTCGTCTGTACATGTTTCCTGTTTGTGCTTAGCGGCACGTCTCGGATTCAGCCCCAAAAGTCTGGACCGTGGTCCCGGGTATGCACGGGATATTATTGAGTTATATCGACGATTCCATCAAATTGATTTCACAGACTTGAGAGTAGCTAACCCAGTAGCTTAGGTCAGATTACTCACCGCACGTCACATGTGCTTTTATACTTCACTATTCCTTATTCGTGATACTGTTATACCCTTATTACATTCATGTTACTATTCATGCCTGCATATATCGTTACATCCTGATTGCTTATGATTATTGATATTATGACGCACTGACGTCTGGGTTTTGCATGGCCCAGATCCTCTATCTCTGCGCAGGCCGTTCAGGAGTATTTCAGTCAACAGGCCGAGCAGTGAGAATCCTGTTAGTATCTAGTTAGTTTAGTTTTATTTTCGTACTTTCATTACTGATGTGAGCCCGTATTTGGGACGTACTTTCCAGATTGTTATTGTTTATTGGATTATTTCTTCCGCATATTATTTCTTGACTCGTTTATTCTGGCAAATGGACATGTAATAGAAAGTTTATTTTATTTTACTGTTCTTGATATCTTACAGACAGCCGTAATGTGACTGTGGAGGGTGTTGGGGTCAAAATTTGCACCCCCCGTTGACCGAGTCAAAGTCAAGATCAACCCATAACCAGGTGGGCCCAAGCCCAGGTCAAGCGGGCCCATGCCCAAGTCAAGCCCGCGGCCAGCCTCCTCCATGCCAAAACATAGATCATGTAATAAATAATTTTTATAATTTTTTATACATGAATGTATGGAAAATGGGCATAAAGCCAATATTTTGTAAGCCCGTGGCTTATGTGCAAAAATAAAATGGCACATGAGCCATGGGATGGGAAAAATGCTATTTTTGCAAAGCCCAAGGGGCTATATGTAAATATGTAAGCCTATATATGAAAAAATGATGATGAATAAGATAACAACTTTTCATTCTCTCAAAAAAAACCTAGGGTTTGTATTTCTTTCTCTTTTCTGAAGGTCTCAAACCTTCTTCTTCCTTTTGAATTAAATCAAGAGTTTTACTCTTCCTTTTAAAAAACAAGATAGTTTTTCACCACCAAACCCACAAAGGGGAACTTGGATCTGTCTTTAGATCCCAAAAATGAGAGATTTTGAGATCTCACATCTCTTGATCTTCAAGATCCATCTAACAGAGGAGGAAGAAGAAGAGCCCATTCCATTAACCCCAAAAACACACTTAGGAGTCCAACTTCTCTCTGATTTCTCTTCCGAGAAATTTTTTTAGGCTAAAAGCCTCTTTTTCTCGCCGGCGCTCAAATGCAGAGCGCCCGCGTGCCGACACATGGCGCGCTTGCGCTTAAACGCTCGAGCGCAAAGCGCCCACGTGCCGACACGTGGCGCGCTTGCGCTCAAGCGCAAGCACTCAAGCGAAAAGCGCCTACGTACCGACACGTGGAGCGCTTGCGCTCCAGCGCAAGCGCTCGAGCGCTTGCGATCCAGCACAAGCGCTCGAGCGCAAGTCGCCCCGGTGCCGACACGTGGAGCGCTTGCGCTCAAGCGCAAGTCGCCCCCCTGCCGACACGTGGCGCACTTGCGCTCGAACGTCAGGCGCTGAAGCGCAAAGCGCCCACGTGCCGACACGTGGTGCGCTTGCGCTCAAGCGCCCAACGCTCAAGCGCAGAGCGCCCACGTGCCGACACGTGGCACTCTAGCGCCTGAGTGCACAGCACCTAGGCACACAACGCCCAAGGTGCTGCCCCCATGCATCCTTTGGATGCCTTTCCCCCCTTTTTTTCTTATGTATATACATATACATATACATATACATATATATATATATATATATACATATGTATACATACGTGTATACACACATACTCCACGACACTGTCCCTGTTAGAAATTTTTTTTTAACGGGGCGCTGCCCCGCACCCCGCATCCCACAAGGGGGCTGCTAGCCCCCTTGACCCCCAACCCGCTATCCGGATAGCGGGACCCCTGCAAAAACTCTACGTGGCTCCCGATATATTTAAACCCACCCTCCAAAACAGAACACACGTACACTGCACATTGAGTTCGCATGACCAGTTTAACCCGTTAATCGGAGGTTCCCTCGCCCCAAAGGCGAGGGGTAATTAACGGCAGCTTAGTCCACGGCTGCCGGAGATTCGGATCCCCACAATCAATAAACCTCGGCTTACCCTAGGCAGGAGGAATCTGTAGTATACGCCTGACAAGCGCGTGCGTATTCCCATCTCAATAGGGTGACGAAAAACACCCTACAGATTCTGGCACGCCCGGTGGGACGAATCTCTCCTCCCATATTTCGGGTTAAGCATTCATGCGAATTCAATCATTATACATACCTGTATTTATTCTAAAATAATGCTCTTTCATACAGATTTTCAAGCAATCACCTTCCGACGATGTCTTCGATGATGAACTCAGCTCCCGTCTCCTACACGATGAAGATAGACTCCAGGACGGTCCTTCCGGCCAGTCTCGGGCAACAATGGGAGGAGCCGCTGCTACCATTCGGCTCTATTATGTTCGTACCTGTTGGCGCCATCCCGGCTCCTCAAGCCCCGGTGGCAGACAAACCGGTCTTGAAAGGCAGGAGACCAAATGTGGTGGTCGCGAGGGCACCTCAGCCCAAGCGCAAGTCCGTTTCCAAACGACTCTCTGTAGGGTGTTTTTCGTCACCCCATTGAGATGGGAATACGCGTGCGCTTGTCAGGCGTACTACAGATTCCCTCTGCCTAGGGTAGGTCGGGGTTTAATGATTATGGGGATCCGAATCTCCGGCAGCCACGGACTAAGCTGCCGTTAATTACCCTTCGCCTTTGGAGCGGGGGAACCTCCGATTAACGGGTTAAACTGGTCATGTGAACTCAATGTGCGGTGTACGTGCGGTGTGTTTTGACAGGGGGTTTTGGATATGTCGGGAGCCACGCAGAGTTTTTACGGGGGTCCCGCTACCCGGATAGAGGGCTGGGGGTCAAGGAGGCTAGCAGCCCCCTTGCGGGGTGCGGGACAGCGCCCCGTTAGAAATTTTTTTCTAACAGGGACGGTGTCGTGGAGCACGTGAGTGTGCAAATATGTATACATATGTATATGTATATATATATATATATATACATAAGAAAAAAAAGGAGGGAAAAGCATCCAAAGGATGCGTGGGGGCAGCACCTTGGGTGCTGTGCGCCTAGGTGCTGTGCGCTCAGGTGCTAGAGTGCCACGTGTCGGCACGTGGGCGCTGGGCGCTTGAGCGCAAGTGCGCCACGTGTCGGCATGGGGGTGAATTACGCTCGAGCGCCTGCGCTTGAGCGCAAGCGCGCCACGTGTCGGCACGGGGGAGACTTGCGCCTGAGCGCTTGCGCTTGAGCGCAAGTGCGCCACGTGTCGGCACGGGGGCGAGTTGCGCCCGAGCGCTTGCGCTTGAGCACAAGCGCGCCACGTGTCGGCACGGAGGAGACTTGCGCTCGAGCGCTTGCGCTTGGGCGCACGCCACATGTCGGCACCGGGGCGACTTGCGCTCAGGCGCTTGCGCTTGAACGCAAGCGCGCCACGTGTCGGCATGTGGGCGAATTGCGCTCGGGCGCTTGCGCTTGAGCGCAAACGCGCCATGTGTCGGCACGCGGGCGCTCTGCGCTTGAGCGCCGGCGAGAAAAAGAGGCTTTTAGCCTAAGAAACAGAAGCTATGCTTCGGAAAGGAAATATTTGTTATATATATATGTATGGAGTTAAACTCCTGGGATGTTTTGAAGCTGATGAAGGGGGTTCTTCTTCTTCCTTTTGTTGTTTGGTCGGATCTTGAAGATCAAGAAGTAGGAGATTTAAAAATCACTCCTTTTTGAGATTTGATGGGAGATCTGAGTTCCCCTTTGTGGGTTTTGTGGTGGAAAACTACTTAGTTTTGGAAAAGAAAGAGTAAAACTCTTGATTTAATTCAAAAGAATTGAGAAGGTTTAGAACCTTGGAGAAGGAGCAGGAGGCATAAAGAACCCTAGTTTTTGGGGGAATGAAAAAGTGTATCCTTTATTCATCATCATGTTGCCTTATATAGGCTTACATATTTACATATAGCCCCTTGGACTTTACAAAAATAGCATTTTAGCCATCCCATGGCTCATGTGCCATTTCATTTTTGCACATAAGCTATGGGCTTGCAAAATATTGGCTGTATGCCCATTTTGTTTACATTCATGCATAAACAATTACATAAAAATTATTTATTACATGATTTTGTTGTTGGCATGGGGAGGCTGGCTGCGGGCTCGACTTGGACATGGGCCCGCTTGACCTGGGCTTGGGCCCACCTGGCTTGGGGTTGATTTTGATTTTGACTTGGTCAACCGGGGTGTAAATTTTTACTCCAACAAATTGCCCCCCATTAATAAATGTACACAGCATATGTGGGTCGTGTGCATGAAATTGATGGATCTTCTTTCACGTGGAGGCGACTTGCTTTGGTTCCCAGTTTTGGGGATGCACTGCCCTTTTTACGACGTGGACGGTCGACGCTTGACGCGTCTCCGAGACAGAGTGTCCGTGGTAGACGTTTCCCTTGCCCGGAGCAATCCAGTTCCTGCTTTGTAGGAAGCCTGCACTGCCCTTTTTGCGACATGGACGGTCGACGCTTGACGCGTCTCCGAGACGGAGTGTCCGTGGTAGACGTTTCCCTGATCCGGAGTGATTTGGTTCCCGATTTTCGGGGAGCCTGCACTGCCCGTTTTACGACGTGGACGATCGACGCTTGACGCGTCTCCGAAACGGAGTGTCTGCTTGACGTTTCCCCGTTACAGAGTGTCTGTTGTCGATGTGCCCTCGGCACGGAGTGTCTGGTTGACGTTTTCCCGAGGCAGAGTATCGGCTGGTTGACGTATCCCCGAGACGGAGTGTCTGCTTGACGTTTCCCCGATACAGAGTGTCGCTGGTTGACGTGTCCCCGGCACGGAGTGTCGCTGATCGACTTTTCCCTGGCGCGAAGTGTCGGTGGTTGAATTTTCCCTGATGCGGAGTGTCCGTGTTGGACGTTTCCCCGATGCAGAGTGTCACTGGTTGACGTGTCCCCGGCACGGAGTGTCGCTGATCGACTTTTCCCCGGCGCGGAGTGTCAGTGGTTGACTTTTCCCCGGCACGGAGTGTCGCTGATGGACTTTTCCTCGGCGCGGAGTGTCGGGTTGACTTTTCCCCGGCACGGAGTGTCGCTGATGGACTTTTCCCCGGCGCGGAGTGTCGCTGGTTGACTTTTCCCCGGCACGGAGTGTCGCTGATCGACTTTTCCCCGGCACGGAGTGTCGGGTTGACTTTTCCCCGGCACGGAGTGTCGCTGGTCGACTTTTCCCCGGCGCGGAGTGTCGGGTTGACTTTTCCCCGGCACGGAGTGTCGCTGATGGACTTTTCCCCGGCGCGGAGTGTCGGGTTGACTTTTCCCCGGCACGGAGTGTCGCTGATGGACTTTTCCCCGGCGCAGAGTGTCGCTGGTTGACTTTTCCCCGGCACGGAGTGTCGCTGATCGACTTTTCCCCGGCACGGAGTGTTGGGTTGACTTTTCCCTGGCACGGAGTGTCGCTGATGGACTTTCCCCGGCGCGGAGTGTCGCTGGTTGACTTTTCCCCGGCACGGAGTGTCGCTGATCGATTTTTCCCCAGCGCGGAGTGTCGGGTTGACTTTTTCCCGGCACGGAGTGTCGCTGATGGACTTTTCCCTGGCGCGGAGTGTCAGTGGTTGACTTTTCCCCGGCACGGAGTGTCGCTGATGGACTTTTCCCCGGTGCGGAGTGTCGGGTTGACTTTTCCCCGGCACGGAGTGTCGCTGATGGACTTTTCCCCGGCGCGGAGTGTGGCTGGTTGACTTTTCCCCGGCACGGAGTGTCGCTGATCGTCTTTTCCCCGGCACGGAGTGTCGGGTTGACTTTTCCCCAGCACGGAGTGTCGCTGATCGACTTTTCCCCGGCGCGGAGTGTCGGGTTGACTTTTCCCCGGCACGGAGTGTCGCTGATGGACTTTTCCCCGGCGCGGAGTGTCGCTGGTTGACTTGATTCCGAGGCGGAGCATAATTCCGGCAGGGAAGGTAGATATCCCGAGGCGATGCATGATTTCGACACGGGGTAAATTCTGGGACGGAGCATGATTCCGCCATAGAGGTTGGCTTGATTTGATTTGGGTTGACATCAGCATCGCTACACTGGAATATGGTACCAGGAGCGAATCATCATCTGTCTTGAGAGGATTTGGGAATTGGTTTTCTGTCGGCATCTGCATTGCTGCACTGGAATAATGCCAGGAGCAACTCATCATTTGCCCCGAGAGGATTTGGGGATGGGTTTTTGTTTGGCATCTGCATTGCTGCACTGGAATAATGCCAGGAGCAACTCATCATTTGCCCCGTGAGGATTTGGGGATTTTTTTTTTGTCGGCATCTGCATTGCTGCACTGGAATGATGCCAGGAGCAACTCATTATTTGCCCCGAGAGGATTTAGGAATGGGTTTTTGTTTGGCATCTGCATTGCTGCACTGGAATAATGCCAGGAGCAACTCATCATTTGCCCCGGAAGGATTTGGGAATTGGTGGCTTAGGAGACAGGTTTAGGTTCCTATCACCTAAAGCTTTTCAATTTTATGGGCCGTGAGGGTCCCATAAAAGCATTTTCTCCCTACGGGTCGTAAGGATCCCGTAGGTGTATTTTCTCCCTAGGAGTCGTGAGGACTCCTAAGTGTGTGGCTCCTTTGTGAGTCGTAGGGATCTCACGCGGGAATTTTCTCCTCACAAAGTCGAGAGGACTTTGCGAGTGCATTTCATCTCTTTTTCACGAGTTTGCGCCCTTTCGGGTTTTCACAAACTCGCCGGCAGTCCTGCTGTTTTTACTCACGGAGCCCTTTCGGGTTTTCATCCGTGCCCATTTTGCTTGTGGACATACCTTCTTTTTTTTCTTCTTCTCTTTTTTTTCTTATTTTTTGAATCTTCCCTGCCGGTGGGACTTTGAATGTGGTCTCGCTGGTAGGACTTGGGAGAGATTGGGATCGTTTTACGCCCGTGGATTGTATATGGTTTTGCAGGATGTATGATCCAGACCGTAGGGCCAAAAACATTTCGGGACTTTGTTGGCGTCTGCATCGCTGCACTGGAATATGGTACCAGGAGCGACTCATCATTCGCCGTTGGGGTATAGGATTTGGAATTTGGTTGGCGTCTGCATCGCTACACTGGAATATGGTACCAGGAGCGACTCATCATTCGCCACTTTGGGGTTGGGGAGCGATGGCTTAGGAGACAGGTTTAGATCCCTGTCACCTAAGGCTTTTCAATTTTATGGGCCGTGAGGGTCCCATAAAAGCATTTTCTCCCTACGAGTCGTAAGGATCCCGCAGGTGTATTTTCTCCTTAGGAGTCATGAGGATTCCTAAGGGTGTTTTTCCTTTGTGAGTCGTAAGGATCCCACAAAGGTTTGTTCTTCTCATGTATCGTGAGGACACATTAGTGGATTTCCCTCGTTCCCAGTTTAATGACTTAGAGGTCGACTGTTTCCAGTTTAACGACTTAGAGATCATCTGTTTCCAGTTTAACGACTTGGAGGTCATCAGTTTCCAGTTTAACGACGTAGAGGTCATCTGTTTCCAGTTTAACGACTTGGAGGTCATCTGTTTCCAGTTTAACGACTTAGAGGTCATCTGTTTCCAGTTTAAAGACGTAGAGGTCATCTGTTTCCAGTTTAAGAGGTCCTCTTTTTCCAGTTTAACGACTTGGAGGTCATCTATTTCTAGTTTAACGACGTAGAGGTCATCTGTTTCCAGTTTAACGACTTGGTGGTCATCTGTTTCCAGTTTAAAGACGTAGAGGTCATCTGTTTCCAGTTTAAAGACGTAGAGGTCATCTGTTTCCAGTTTAAAGACTTGGTGGTCATCTGTTTCCAGTTTAACGACGTAGAGGTCATCTGTTTCCAGTTTAAAGACGTAGAGGTCATCTGTTTCCAGTTTAAAGACGTAGAGGTCATCTGTTTCCAGTTTAAAGACTTAGAGGTCATCTGTTTCCAGTTTAACGACGTAGAGGTCATCTGTTTCCAGTTTAAAGACGTAGAGGTCATCTGTTTCCAGTTTAAAGACTTAGAGGTCATTTGTTTCCAGTTTAAATACTTAGAGGTCGTCTGTTTCCAGTTTAAAGACGTAGAGGTCATCTGTTTCCAGTTTAAAGACGTAGAGGTCATCTGTTTCCAGTTTAAAGAGTAGAGGTCATCTGTTTCCAGTTTAAAGACTTAGAGGTCATCTGTTTCCAGTTTAAAGACGTAGAGGTCATCTGTTTCCAGTTTAAAGACGTAGAGGTCATCTGTTTCCAGTTTAAAGACTTAAAGGTCATCTGTTTCCAGTTTAAAGACGTAGAGGTCATCTGTTTCCAGTTTAAAGACTTGGTGGTCATCTGTTTCCAGTTTAACGACGTGGTGGTCATCTGTTTCCAGTTTAACGACTTGGTGGTCATCTGTTTCTAGTTTAACGACTTGGTGGTCATCTGTTTCCAGTTTAACGACTTAGAGGTCTATTGATGGCGAGCTTAGAATTTTGGGGTAGGGGCCGGCATCAGCGTTGCTAACACTGAAGCAGAGGTGCCAGGAGCAATTCATCATTTTCCTACTCTTGTTGGCGGAGCGATGGCTTAGGAGACGGGTTTAGGTCCCTATCGCCTAAGGCTTTTCAATTTTATGGGCCGTGAGGGTCCCATAAAAGCATTTTCTCCCTGCGAGTCGTGAGGATCCTGCAGGTGTATTTTCTCCTTAGGAGTCGTGGGGACTCCTAAGTGTGTTTTTCCTTTGTGAGTCGTAAGGATCCCACAGAGGTTTGTTCTCCTCATGTATCGTGAGGACACATGAGTGGATTTCCTTAATGGAGCATAATTCCAAAGGCGGAGACCAGCCGCGTAACTGGTGATTACGGTGGGGCATGAGTATGATGAGAATTATTTGAGCCCGTGGATTGTATACAGTAGTCAACTTGGGGACCAATCGTAGGGCCGGGAGAATTTTGAAAAATTGGATTTTGGTTGGCGTCTGCATTGCTACACTGGAATATGGTACCAGGAGCGACTCATCATTCGCCATTGTTTTGTTTTTTTTTGTTTGTTTTTTTTTGTTTTTTTTTACCGCGATTGCTCTATCATTTCAGCTTTTCTTATCGCGAAGGTCGCGATTGCCCTATCTTTTCGGCTTTTATTCGCGGTTGCCCCATCATTTCGGCTTTTATTTTTTTCTTTTATTTACACTTTTTTTTTACATTTTTTTTACATTCCCAGTTTAATGACGTGGTGGTCGATTGTTCCCAGTTTAATGACGTGGTGGTCGATTGTTTCCAGTTTAAAGACTTGGTGGTCTGTCATTCCCAGTTTAACGACGTGGTGGTCCTCTGTTTATCCCAGCTCCTTGAACTTTGTTCTTGGCGGAGCTGTGTTGATGACCTAGCCCCGTGGCTTGCCGATACATCCGAGGATTGTGAGGTTTTTCCAAGCTTATATTGGTCCTCTGCCCAATCTTTGAAAATATAGCAGTCTTCGATGGTATGACCCAACACTCTATGATATGGGCAGTACACGGGATTGCCGGTCATGTTCATTTCCTGTGGCCTCTTTGGAACAGGTAGTTGCAGACCGTTGTTCAAGGCGTCCATGAATATTTTGCGGACTTCATCCCTCCTGAAGGAGTATACCTTCTTCTTTCTCTCCATTGGAGTAGATGCCTTTACTGATGCCGATCCTCGAGGCCGATCGGTCTTTGGTTCGCCCTTTTCAGATAATGGCACATGTCTGGGCGGATTAGGCTCCCGAAAGGCTTCGGTCTCTATTTGCATGAAATCGGCGGTCGTAGCTTGACTGTTTGCTAACGCGCCTTTAGACAGTTCTATCTCTCCCGTCTTGTATTGCCGTTCGACCCAATCTTTGAAGACAAAGCAGTCCTCAATGGCATGACCTATCACCCTGTGATAGGGGCAATATTCTGGGTCGTCGGTCATATTCGCTTCTTGCGGTGTCTTTGATTCCGGCAGTTGTAGACCGTTTCTTAGGGCGTCCCTGAATATCTTGTGGACTTTTTCCCTTTTGAAGGAATAAACCTTTTCCAGCTTCTCTTTCAGAGGTGATTCCCCCCGGCGTATGTATCGGAGGGACTGGAGGCTGATTGCGGACGTTTTTCACGAAGGCGCTCCGCTGTTAGGTTGAAGGGGATATCAGTTGGCTGCCTCCGGGTATCAATCCCTGGCTCATGAGCCAAAATTTGATTCTGCTGTAATTGCAATCGGGCGACTTGGGTCGCAAGATCTACCACGGCGTTTGCCAGCTCGTCGACTTTGGAATATACCTCGGCCATCTTTTCATCCCTGTCCTGAAATTGCCTTTGAAGCCATTGGAATAATGCTTGTTCTGTAGTTCCGGCTATGACAACCGGGTAATCTTTATTGCCTGAGCTCAATTCCGTAGGAACCACGGGCTCCTCTGGCTTATCGGCCTGAGCGGGTTCTTCATCATTTAGATTGAGCCAATGCTGGGTAGCGTCAACCATATCATCACCATGGCTGTGAAGAAGAGGAGGGTTCGTTTCTTCATGTTCGGCCATGTAGACAGTGTGGATAACACATTCAGCCATTCTTTCATCACTGGCAGCTGGTTTCGCGGAGCGGTCCGGGCTTTGGAAATTCATAAATTTTAACATGGCCAGAGCCCTAGCCCTTTTGTTGGCTCTATATCTGAGCCGCTTCTGCCTCAGCTTCTCTTCCTTAAGCGCTTGGCAGGCTTCTGCTCTTTGGGAAGCCGCCATAGGCTGAGTGATGGGGAGGCTTGAGAAGACACCCAATCGAGCAGTTGTCGGAGGCGCCGCTGGAGATTGCTCAAGACGCGTTGTAGCTTTGTTGGTGTTGATAGCCTTGCCCCCAGTTGGGGCCAAGGAAAATCGTTCAGAAACCGACTTGCGTTTGGGTTGGGGCGCCTTCGAGACCACCACATTTGGCTTATTGCCTTTCGAGACCGGTTTGTCTGTCACCGGGGCTTGAGGAGCTGGGATGGCGTTAGCTGAAACGAACAGGATAGAGCCGAATGGTAGCGGCTCCTCCTCCCATTGTCGCCCGAGACTGGCCGGAAGGACCGTCCTGGAGTCTATCTTCATCGTGTAGGAGATAGGAGCTGAGTTCATCATCGAAGACATCGTTGAAAGGTGATTTCTTGAAAATCTGCGTGAAAAGAGCATTATTTTAGTATAAGTACAGATATGTACATTGATTGAGCTCGCATGAATGCTTAACCCGAAATATGGGAGGAGAGATTGGTCCCACCGGGCGTGCCAGAATCTGTAGGGTGTTTTTCGTCACCCCATTGAGATGGGAATACGCGTGTGCTTGTCAGGCGTACTACAGATTTCCCCTGCCTAGGGTAGGTCGTGGTTTAATGATTGTGGGGATCCGAATCTCCGGCAGCCGCGGACTAAGCTGCCGTTAATTACCCTTCGTCTTTGGAGCGGGGGAACCTCCGATTAACGGGTTAAACTGGTCATGTGAACTCAATGTGCGGTGTACGTGCGGTGTGTTTTGACAGGGGGTTTTGGATATGTCGGGAGCCACGCAGAGTTTTTACGGGGGTCCCGCTACCCGGATAGCGGGCTGGGGGTCAAGGGGGCTAGCAGCCCCCTTGCGGGGTGCGGGGCAGCGCCCCGTTAGAAATTTTTTTCTAACAGGGACGGTGTCGTGGAGCACGTGAGTGTGCAAATATGTATACATATGTATATGTATATATATATACATAAGAAAAAAAAAGGAGGGAAAAGCATCCAAAGGATCCGTGGGGGCAGCACCTTGGGCGCTGTGCGCCTAGGTGCTGTGCGCTCAGGTGCTAGAGTGCCACGTGTCGGCACGTGGGCGCTGGGCGCTTGAGTGCAAGTGCGCCACGTGTCGGCATGGGGGTGAATTGCGCTCGAGCGCCTGCGCTTGAGCGTAAGCGCGCCACGTGTCGGCACGGGTGAGACTTGCGCTCGAGCGCTTGCGCTTGAGCGCAAGTGCGCCACGTGTCGGCACAGGGGCGAGTTGCGCCCGAGCGCTTGCGCTTGAGCGCAAGCGCGCCACGTGTCGGCACGGAGGAGACTTGCGCTCGAGCGCTTGCGCTTGGGCGCACGCCACATGTCGGCACCGGGGCGACTTGCGCTCAGGCGCTTGCGCTTGAACGCAAGCGTGCCACGTGTCGGCACCGGGGCGACTTGCGCTCGGGCGCTTGCGCTTGAGCGCAAGCGCGCCACGTGTCGGCACGTGGGCGAATTGCGCTCGGGCGCTTGCGATTGAGCGCAAACGCACCACGTGTCGGCACGCGGGCGCTCTGCGCTTGAGCGCCGGCGAGAAAAAGAGGCTTTTAGCCTAAGAAACAGAAGCTATGCTTCGGAAAGGAAATATTTTTTATGTATATATGTATGGAGTTAAACTCCTGGGATGTTTTGAAGCTGATGAAGGGGGTTCTTCTTCTTCCTTTTGTTGTTTGGTCGGATCTTGAAGATCAAGAAGTAGGAGATTTTAAAAATCACTCCTTTTTGAGATTTGATGGGAGATCTGAGTTCCCCTTTGTGGGTTTTGTGGTGGAAAACTACTTAGTTTTGGAAAAGAAAGAGTAAAACTCTTGATTTAATTCAAAAGAATTGAGAAGGTTTAGAACCTTGGAGAAGGAGCAGGAGGCATAAAGAACCCAAGTTTTTGGGGGAATGAAAAAGTGTATCCTTTATTCATCATCATGTTGCCTTATATAGGCTTACATATTTACATATAGCCCCTTGGGCTTTACAAAAATGGCATTTTAGCCATCCCATGGCTCATGTGCCATTTCATTTTTGCACATAAGCCACGGGCTTACAAAATATTGGCTTTATGCCCATTTTGTTTACATTCATGCATAAACAATTACATAAAAATTATTTATTACATGATTTTGTTGTTGGCATGGGGAGGCTGGCTGCGGGCTCGACTTGGGCATGGGCCCGCTTGACCTGGGCTTAGGCCCACCTGGCTTGGGGTTGACTTTGATTTTGACTTGGTCAACCGGGGTGTAAATTTTTACTCCAACACTCTCCATAGCCCCAGCTGGGGGCAAGGCCATCAACACCAACAAAGCTACAACGCGTCTCGAGCAAGCTCCAGCGGTGCCCTTGACCATTGCTCGATCGGGTGTCTTCTCTAGGCTCTCCTTTGATCAACTCACAATGGCTTCCCGGGTAGCGGATGCCCGCCAAGCCTTCAAAATCGAGAAGCTGAGGGAGAAAAGCCTCAGATATAGAGCCAACAAAAGGGCTAGGGCTTCTGCTAGGCTAAACCTCATGAGGTTCGAAGAACAGGGTTACCCTGCCGAAGATGAGGAAATGGCTGGGTATGTCGTCCACACTGTCTACACGGTGGGCACGCGTAGCAAGAGCAAAAACGGGGCCACCACATCTCAAATCTAATCTGGCTTGAATGTGGTTGCCACTTCCCAAGAACAGCCGCCTCCGCTGGATGATGAAAACCCTCTCGATGAGGCTGATAGGCAGAGAGAGCCCTCAATTCATGAGGAGTTAGGCTCGGAAAGCGAAGATGAGCCAACTTTCCGTCCTAAGACCGCAGAGCAGCAACTTCTCCAAGAGCTACGAAAGCAGCTCAGAAACAAAGACAAGGATATGGCCAAGCTCTACTCAAAAATTGACAACTTGACGAATGTCGTGATGCAGCTCACAGCTCGGCTTGCCTCTCAGTCGCCCAATCAGGCGGAGGGCTCTGCTCGTGAACCGGGAAATGGTGTCCTAAAGCAGCCGACGCCTATTCCCTCAAATCCAAAAGTGGGCGAACTACATGAAAATCAGTCGCATCCTATCTCGGGAAATGTCTTGGCTACGGATGACAGTAGCCCACTAACTCAAGATCAAATCATGGACTTGGTTGCCAGCAAAGTCAAGACATTGGTGGCCGAAGCCGAAGCGCAAAAAGATATCAGCAGTAGTGGGAGACCATATCCCGCTCAGTATGATCTGGTAGAATTTCCTAACGGCTATGTCATCCCCAAATTCGCAAGGTTCGATGGGACGGGAAATGCGAATCAGCACATCGCCCACTTCAAAGCCTCATGCGGGAATACTGGGGGCAATGATGCGCTTCTCCTCTGCCAGTTCGTTAATAGCTTGACCGATGTTGCATTCGACTGGTACGCGAGCATACTGGATGGCTCCGTCACAACTTTTGTCCAAATGGAGTCTCTGTTTCGGCAGAGGTTCATGAGCGTCAGCGATAAGATTACCATTGCCGAGCTCGTAAGGACCAAGCCCAAGAGCGACGAAAGCAGCACGGATTTTATAACCCGATGGCGCAATCTCTCCGTCAAATGCGAATCGCCAATAGAGCAGGACCAATCTGTCAGTCTCCTCGTCGGAAATCTCAACAATTGGATGGCCCCATTTCTATGCACCGCGGGTCTTAAAACATTCCAAGAGCTGACCAGGAAAGTTCAGATGCTGGAGCGCTCAAAACAGGAGTCCTCCTCGGATTCCCAAAATAACAATAGGTCCTGGAGAAACCGAAAGGACGATAATCGCAAAGGCGGAAACTCCGATGATTCTGAATCTTTCAACACTTCGGCTAACCGAAATAAGCAAGGGATGAACGGGCCTAGCACCAACCAGCCTTGGAAGCCAATGTTCGGAGAGGGAGGAGAATCTCCACTGAAAGAGAAGCTGGATAAGGTCTATTCCTTCAGAAGGGACAAAATCCGTAAAATATTCAAAGACGCCCTGAAGAACGGTCTACACTGCTAGAGTCAAAAAGACCGCAGGAAGTGAATAGGACCGACGACCCCAAATACTGCCCCTATCACAGAGTGATAGGTCATGCCATTGAGGACTGCTTCGTCTTCAAAAATTGGGTCGAAAAGCAATACAAGGCAGGAGAGATAGAACTGTCTAAAGGCGTGTTAACAAACAGTCTAGCCGCGACCGCCAATTTCATACAAACGGAGATCGAAGTTCCTCGTGAAACTGATTCTCTCAGACATCTGCCTTTCTCTGAAAACAATTGACCACCATGTCACTAAACTGGGAACAATCGACCTCTAAGTCGTTAAACTGGGAATGTAAAAAGAAATATGTGAATAAACAAAAAAATGTGTAAATAAAAGAAAAAAATAAAGCCGAAATGATTAGGCAACTCGTAATAAAAATCAGCGAGTGAAAATAAAAATGAGAATAAAGCCGAAATGATGGGGCAACCGCGAATAAATAGCCGAAATGATATGGCAATCGCGATCTTCGCGATAAGAAAAGCTGAAATGATAGAGCAATCGCGGTAAAACAAAAACGGAACAAAAAAAAATCCAGTTTCCCAAAATTCTTTCGGCTCTACGGCTAGTCCCCAAATTGACTGCCGTATACAATCCATGGGCTCAAATAATTCTTAGCATACCCATGCCCCACCGCAACCACTAGTTACGCGGCTTGTCTCCGCCTTTGGAATTATGCTCCATTGAGAAGACCCACTCATGTGTCCTCACGATACATGAGGAGAACAAACCTTTGTGGGATCCTTACGACTCGTAAAGGAAAAACACACTTAGGAGTCCTCACGACTCTTAAGGAGAAAATACACCTGCGGGATCCTTACGACTCATATGGAGAAAATGCTTTTATGGGAGCCTCACGGCCCATAAAATTGAAGTCTTAGGTGATAGGGATCTAAACTTGTCTCCTAAGCCATCGCTCCCTAATCCACAAGCGGCGAATGATGAGTCGCTCCTGGTACCATATTCCAGTGCAGCGATGCAGACGCCAACCAAATTCCAAATCCCATACCCCAACGGCGAATGATGAGTCGCTCCTGGTACCATATTCCAGATGCCAACCAAATTCCAAATCCCATACCCTAACGGCGAATGATGAGTCGCTCCTGGTACCATATTCCAGTGCAGCGATGCAGACGCCAACCAAATTCCATACCCCAACGGCGAATGATGAGTCGCTCCTGGTACCATATTCCAGTGCAGCGATGTAGACGCCAACAAAGTCCCAAAAATTTTTATAGCCCTACGGTCTGGATCATACATCCTGCAAAACCGTATACAATCCACGGGCGTAAAACAATCCCAATCTCTCCAAAAAAATAATAAAATAAAAATAAAAAAAAGGTATGTCCACAAGTAAAATGGGCACGAATGAAAACCCGAAAGGGCTCCGTGAGTAAAAACAGCAGGACTGCCGGCGAGTTTGTAAAAACCCGAAAGGGCGCAAACTCGTGAGAAAGAGATGAAATGCACTCACAAGGTCCTCTCGACTTTGTGAGGAGAAAATTCCCGCGTGAGATCCTTACGACTCATAAAGGAGCAACACACTTGGGAGTCCCCACGACTCCCAAGGAGAAAATACACTTACGGGATCCTTACGATCCGTAAGGAGAAAATGCTTTATGAGACCTTTACGGCTCACAAAATTGAAAAGTCTTAGGTGATAGGGATCTAAACCTGTCTCCTAAGCCATCGTTTCCTAATAAGCAAACGCAAATGATGATTCGCTCCTGGTACCATATTCTAGTGTAGCGATGCTGATGCCAAACAAAAAAAAAACCAATCCCCAAATCCTCTCACGCAAATGATGATTTGCTCCTGGTACCATATTCCAGTGTAGCGATGCTGATGCGAAACAAAAAAAACCAATCCCCAAATCCTCTCATGACAAATGATGATTCACTCCTGGTACCATATTCCAGTGTAGCGATGCTGATGTCAACCCAAATCAAATCAAACCAACAACCTCTACGGCAGAATCTTGCTCCGTCCCGGAATTTACCCCGTGTCGAAATCATGCTTCGTCTCGGGATATCTACCTTCCCTGCCGGAATTATGCTCCGCCTCGGAATCAAATCAACCAACCAGCTCTGCGTCGGAATCAAGCTTCGTCTCAGAATGTGCACCCCATGTCGAAATGATGCTTCGCCTCGGTGTACCTTTCTTCCCTGTCGAAATTATGCTTCGTCTCGGAATCAAGTCAACCAACAAGCTCTGCGCCGGAATCATGCTCCATCTTAGAACGTACCCCGTGTCGAAATCATGCTTCGCCTCGGGATATCTACCTTCCCTGCCGGAATTATGCTCTGCCTCGGAATCAAGTCAACCAACAAGCTCTGCGCCGGAATCATGCTCCGCCTCAGAATGTACCCCGTGTCGAAATCATGCTTCGCCTCGGAGTATTTGCCTTCTCTGTCGGAATCATGCTTCCCCTGCGAATCAACTTCCGCATCGAAATTATGCTTCGGTCAGAATGTCTGCCGCTCATCGGAATGATTCTCCGATCTCTGGAATTATTCTCCGCCCTTCGAAATAATGCTCCGATCCTCGGAATGATGCTCCGAATTCTTGAATTATGCTCCGCTCATCGGAATGATGCTCCGATCTCTGGAATTATGCTCCGCTTTTCGGAATGATGCTCTGAATTATGGAATTATGCTCCGCTCATCGGAATGATGCTCCGATCTCTGGAATGATACTCCGCCCTTCGGAATGATGCTCCGATCCTCGGAATGATGCTCCGAATTCTGGAATTATGCTCCGCTCATCGGAATGATGCTCCAATCTCTGGAATTATGCTCTGCCCTTCGGAATGATGCTCCAATCCTCGGAATGATGCTCCGAATCCTGGAATCATGCTCCGCTCATCGGAATGATGCTCCGATCCCTGGAATCATGCTCCGCTCATCGGAATGATGCTCCGACCCTGGAATCATGCTCCGCTCTTCGGAATCCGAATCCTGGAATCATGCTCCGCTCTTCGAAATTATGCTCCGAATCCTGGAATTATGCTCCGCGCTTCAGAATGATGCTCCGATCCCTCGAATTATGTTCTACCCTTCGGAATGATGCTCCGATCCCTGGAATCATGCTCCGCCCTTCAGAATGATGCTCCGATCTCTGGAATCATGCTCCGCCCTTCGGAATGATGCTCCGATCTTGGAATTCTGCTCCGCTCATCGAAATGATGCTCCGATCCCCGGGAATCATGCTCCCCGAGGGATACTCCTTCCCGGGAATGATGTTCCACCTCGAAGTCCAACTTCAAGATCCATCAATTTCATGCACACAACTCAAATGTGCTGTGTGCATTTATTGATGGGGGGCACTTTGTTGGGGTCAAAATTTGCACCCTCTCCGTTGACCGAGTCAAAGTCAAGGTCAACCCCAAGCCAGGTGGGCCCAAGCCCAGGTCAAACGGGCCCATGCCCAAGTCAAGCCCGCGGCCAGCCTCCTCCATGCCAAAACATAGATCATGTAATAAATAATTTTTATGTAATTTTTTATACATGAATGTATGCAAAATGGGCATAAAGCCAATATTTCGTAAGCCCGTGGCTTTTGTGCAAAAATGAAATGGCACATGAGCCATGGGATGGGCAAAATGCCATTTTTGCAAAGCCCAAGGGGCTATATGTAAATATGTAAGCCTGTATAAGGCAAAATGATGATGAATAAGATAACAACTTTTCATTCTCTCAAAAAAAAAACCTAGGGTTTGTATTTCTTTCCCTTTTCTGAAGGTCTCAAACCTTTTTCTTTCTTTTGAATTAAATCAAGAGTTTTACTCTTCCTTTTAAAAAACAAGATAGTTTTTCACCACCAAACCCACAAAGGGGAACTCGGATTTGTCTTTAGATCCCAAAAAGGAAAGATTTTGAGATCTCACATATCTTGATCTTCAAGATCCAGCTAACAGAGGAGGAAGAAGAAGAGCCCCTTCCATTAACCCCAAAAACACACTCAGGAGTCCAACTCCTCTTTGATTTCTCTTCCGAGAAATTTTTTTACGCTAAAAAACTCCTTTTCTCACCGGCGCTCAAGCGCAGAGCGCCCGAGTGCCGACACGTGGCGCGCTTGCGCTCAAGCGCTCGAGTGCAAAGCGCCCACGTGCCGACACGTGGCGCACTTGCGATCAAGCGCAAGCACTCAAGCACAAAGCGCCTACGTGCCGACACGTGGAGCGCTTGCGCTCGAGCGCAAGTGCTCGAGCGTAAGTCGCCCCGGTGCCGACACGTGGCGTGCTGGGGCTCAAGCGCAAGCGTTCGAGCGCAAGTCGCCCCGGTGCCGACACGTGGCGCGCTTGTGCTCAAGCGCAAGCGCTGCCCCGCACCCCACAAGGGGGCTGCTAGCCCCCTTGACCCCCAGCCCGCTATCCCGGTAGCGGGACCCCCGTAAAAACTCTGCGTGGCTCCCGATATATTTAAACCCACACTCCAAAATAGAACACACATACACTGCACATTCAGTTCGCATGACCAGTTTAACCCGTTAATCGGAGGTTCTCTCGCCCCAAAGGTGAGGGGTAATTAACGGCAGCTTAGTCCGCGGCTGCCGGAGATTCGGATCCCCACAATCAATAAACCCCGGCCTACCCTAGGCAGGGGGAATTATAGTATACGCCTGACAAGCGCGCGCGTATTCCCATCTTAATGGGGTGACGAAAAACACCCCATAGAGGGATGTTTCCTAGCCACAGGTAGCATGGTTGGCTCTGTCACGTGCCGATCTTAGCGCACTCTGGGAAGCGGTACGTGACAGCCGAGCAGCTACCCTGCTTGGTCATCCCTGGCTGGTAGCTCCTTACCCCCAACGTTAGGGATTAAAGCCCTCATCAAGAGGCAGCCAAACAGCTATCCTGCTCGGTCATCCAAGGCTGGTAGCTCCTTACCCGCAATGCCAGGGATCAAAGCCCTCATCGAGAGGCGACCGAGCGGCTACCCTGCTCGGTCATCCTTAGCTGGTAGCTCTTTACCCACAGCGCCAGGGATCAAAGTCCTCATCAAGAGGTGGCCGAGCAGCTACCCTGCTCGGTCATCCCTGGCTGGTAGCTCCTAACCCGCAACGCCAGGGATCAAATTCCTCATCGAGAGGCGGCAGAGCAGTTACCCTGCTCGGTAGCTCCTTACCCGCGGCTCCAGGGATCAAAGCCTTCATCAAGAGGCGACTGAGCGGCTACCCTGCTCGGTCATCCCTGGCTAGTAGCTCCTTACCCGCAGCATCAGGGATCAAATCCCTCATCAAGAGGCTGCCGAGCAGCTACCCTGCTCGGTCATCCCTGGCTGGTAGCTCCTTACCTGCGGCGCCAGGGATCAAAGCCCTCATCAAGAGGTGACCGAGCGGCTACCCTGCTCGGTCATCCCTGGCTGGTAGCTCCTTATCCGCAACGCCAGGGATCGAAACCCTCATCGAGAGGCGGTCGAGCAGCTACCCTGCTCGGTCATCCCTGACTGTTAGCTCCTTACCCGCAAGCCAGGGATCAAAGCCCTCACCAAGAGGCAGTCGAGCGGCCACCCTGTTCGGCTATCCCTGGCTGGTAACTCCTTACCCGCAACGCTAGGGATCAAAGCCCTCATCGAGAGGCGGCCGAGCAGCTACCCAGCTCGGTCATCCCTGGCTGGTAGCTCCTTACCCGCAGCGCCAGGGATAAAATCCATCATCGAGAGGCGACCAAGTGACACCCTGCTCGGTTATCCCTAGCTGGTAGCTCCTTACCCGCAGCGCCAGGGATCGAAGCCCTCATCAAGAGGCGGTTGAGCGGCTACCCTGCTCGGTCATCCCTGGCTGGTAACTACTTACCCGCAACGTCAGGGATCAAAGCCCTCATCGAGAGGCGACCGAGTGGGTACCCCGCTCAGTCATCCCTGGCTGGTAGCTCCTTACCCGCAGCGCCAGGGATCGAAGCCCTTATCAAGAGGCGGCTGAGCGGCTACCCTGCTCGGTCATCCCAGGCTGGTAACTCTTTACCTGCAACGCCAGGCATCGAAGCCCTCATTAAGAGGTGGCCGAGCGGCTACCCTGCTCGGTCATCCCAGGCTGGTAGCTCATTACCCGCAACGCCAGGGATCAAAGTCCTCATCAAGAGACGACCGAGCGGCTACCCTACTCGGTCATCCCTGGCTGGTAGCACCTTACCCGCAACACCAGGGATCAAAGCCCTCATTGAGAAGCGACCGAGCGGCTACCCTGCTCGGTCATCCCTGGCTGGTAGCTCTTTACCCGCAGCGCCAGGGATCGAAGCCCTCATCAAGAGGCGGCCGAGCAGCTACCCTGCTCGATCATCCCTGGCTGGTAGCTCGTTTCCCGCAACGCCAGGGATCAAATTCCTCATCGAGAGGCGGCCGAGCAGCTACCCTGCTCGGTAGCTCCTTACCCGCGGTGCCAGGGATCAAAGCCTTCATCAAGAGGCGACCGAGCGGCTACCCTGCTCGGTCATCCCTGGCTGGTAGATCCTTACCCACAGCGTCACGGATCAAATCCCTCATCAAGAGGCTGCCGAGCAGCTACCCTGCTCGGTCATCCCTGGCTGGTAGCTCCTTACCTGCGGCGCTAGGGATCAAAGCCCTCATCAAGAGGCGACCGAGCGGCTACCCTGCTCGGTCTTCCCTGGCTGGTAGCTCCTTATCCGCAACGCCAGGGATCGAAACCCTCATCGAGAGGCGGTCGAGCAGCTACCCTGCTCGGTCATCCCTGACTGTTAGCTCCTTACTCGCAAGCCAAGGATCAAAGCCCTCACCAAGAGGCAGTCGAGCGGCTACCCTGCTCGGCTATCCCTCGCTGGTAACTCCTTACCCGCAACGCTAGGGATCAAAGCCCTCATTGAGAGGCGGCCGAGCAGCTATCCTGCTCGGTCATCCCTGGCTGGTAGCTCCTTATCCGCTGCGCCAGGGATAAAAGCCATCATCGAGAGGCGACCGAGCGGCACCCTGCTCGGTTATCCCTGTTCCCCTCCGAAAGACGGCGCACAAGACTGCGGTGTCTTGGCACTGAGATTCGGGGCAGATGCTAATTGGTGCTATCCGTTCACCTCTCCGAAGATGCCAAGTTGATTTATGGCACCATGTATCGAAGGTTTAAACGGATGCGTCCGATGTAGCAGACTTCGTCAGATTCCCCCTCGCTTGAGGGGTTTTTTGATTGTGGGGACGCTCTTCCCTGCAGGCGCAAGCCCCTGCAGTTAATTACGCTACCGCATTGCGGTAACAACTTTCTCCTTCTCCAGCTGGTCACTTCGTGTCGTGGGTGTTTGTTTTGTGTTTTGTTGCCCGTGGATTGTTTACGGAGACTGAGTTATGTCGTCGCCCGTAGGGCGTGGACTAGTCCAAATCCGTATTATCTTAGATTTGGGTTTGGGGGTTTGGTTTGAGGATACGTCAGCCATACTTGAGGCTAAGATCAACTCAAACGTTTGTTAAGGATACGTTAGTCTAACTTTGTGACTAAGATCAACTTAACGGGATCGCTTGGATCCGATAAAGGAGTGTTTGGACTCCATTGTTCCAGTTTAGGGACCTAGAGGTCCAACGTATGTATGACCGTCAGGACCCGTCACCTCTCTGACGACGTTGAAGAATTACAACGACGGATGTCAGAGGAGTTCAGAGATGTACCCTTGAGCCAGAGTTAATTGGGGGGATTTATAGTCCACTCTGTTTGAAGGCTTAAGGATACGTTAGCCATCTTTGAGGCTAAGATCAACTTAAACGGGACTGTTTAGATCTGACAAAAGAGCATGCGGGGCTCTATTGTTCTAGTTTAAGGACATTGCGGTCCATGGGTAGTTTAAGGACATTGCGGTCCACTGTTAGTTTTAAGACATCTCGGTCAAGGTTAAGGACGTCGTAGTCCATGGGTTTAAGGACCCCACAGTCCGTTGTTAGTTTTAAGACATCTCGGTCAAGGTTAAGGACGTCGTAGTCCATGGGTTTAAGGACCCCACAGTCCATTATGTGCTCTGGATGCTTCACACGGGTTCGCTGCCGTGCTCTGCGAGGACCAGGCTCCGCTCTGGACGTTTCCCACGGGGTCAAAGAGTGACATTATCCGTGTTCCACGTAACCAGGAATTTTGCATTAAACACGGGTTTAAGGACCCCGCAGTCCGTATCAATGTGTGGTCGTCGGGACCCGTCACCTCTTTGAAGACATTGAGGGATTACAATGCCAAGTATCAAAGGAGTGAAGAGATGTACCCTAGAACTGGAGTGGATTAAATAGTCCTTGGCCCAATTTGGGATCAAGACGAATTAATTATGTTATGAGTCCATTGGCCCAGTTAATCACAAATTGAGGACTTATGGCCATCTTGGGCTAAGTCCAATCAGGAGAGGCTTTGCCTCCATCCATTTAGTCAATTGGGTCTAAGCCTAGTGTTAAACACTACAGAGCAATCAGTGTTGAACGCTGGGAATGAGGTTGACAAGTTAGTGTTTAACACTAAGAGATAATTGGTGTTAAACACCAGCAACAAGGCTTTTTCAAATTAGTGTTAAACACTAAAACAGATCAGTGTTGAACACTGCAGATAAAGCTTTTTAATTAGTGTTGAACACTAAGGCCCAACAGTGTTTTAACACTGGGTTCGAGAGTTTTAATTTAGTGTTAAACACTAAGGCAAGAGGGGTCACGTGGCAGCACGTGAGAGCGCCCTCCCTTCATTTATTCTGCTGAGATTATCGCGTCTTTCAGAGCATCACGTGCCATCACGTGATGGGCATTCAAATGCCTATGTATTAGAGCTTCTGCCAAGGGTCACGTGGATCATGTGGGGTGCTGTCTCAAAGGGACTTTCTGTAGATCTCTTGGGGGGTCACGTGATGACACGTGACCCTGCCTCTATGTATTTTGTTTAGAGGCTTTGTTAATCTTTTTTCAGGAATTAAATTCCTCGAGCTGTAAATTTCAGAGGAATTAAATTCCTACTTCCTTTTGAAGGTTTATATTCTGAATAGAGTTGAACTCTAAATCTTCCGTAGGAATTAAATTCCTCGTATATGTGAAGAACTGAATAGGGTTAAACCCTAATAAAAGCTTTTAAGGAATTGAATTCCCATTCCCTGTTAAATGATGATTAAGGGAATTAAATTCCCGTTGTTTCGACAGAACTAAGTTCTTAATTAGGGTTAAACCCTGTTTCTTTTGTTCTGAAGGAATTAAATTCCCATGATACAGGGGCAGACCCTAATTTTATTTTAAAGGAATTAAATTCCTATAGTTCTGTGAGAATTAAATTCTCGTGCTTGCATTCCTTCTCTATGTTTTGGATCTGCATGGTAGGATCTCAACCCATTGAGAATTAAATTCTCAACCTTAAGGAGAGATGTGCACTTTGCAGATCCTCTATCAAAGAGAGAAGAAATATGTTCTTCTGTTTTTACATTATCAGAGTTAAACTCTGTTGAGAATTAAATTCTCTTTTTCTTTCAAGGAGCTTTTCCCTTTCTTACCTAGGGTTTTTGCAGAAGATCCAAGTTTCTCCAAGTATCGAAGCTCTCTTCTTTTTCTTTTTCTCTCCCTGTCTCTGTATATATATCTCTCCTTTTTTGTATCTCTTGGCTCCTATTTATAGGAGAAGCAGCCGAGTCAATTAGTTTTTGACGAATCTTCGTGAAAGATTTGATTTGCATCCATCATTCATTTTGGACCTTTAGATTGTTGGGTGAATTTTATTCACCATTGGATTTCAAATCCAGGGGTTTTTCCTTTGTTGTTTCGGTTAGATTTAAAGGGGAAATCTTTCCAAACCCGAGATTTTCCCATAGATAGATGATATTTCATCACCTCTGAATCTTTAATTCGATCGTTTCCAGATAGCCGCTTTCCTTTGGAAAGATTTGATTCTCCTTCAGAATTTAACTCTGTTTGACAAAATGGGCTTTGAAAGCCGGTCACGTGTGACCACGTGACTCATGGTCACGTGTGGGCACGTGACCCCCTTTGGAATGAGCCTTTTCCTTTCTTTTGCGCTCCGTCTTCTTATTGCTGCTTAAACGTCACGTGCTGCCACGTGACCCCTGGTCACGTGTGAGCACGTGACCCTTGTTTGAACTCTCTCTTTCCTTGGTTCAACTGGAGAACGAGTCTGCTGTCTTGAACGTCACGTGGCAACACGTGACCCTGGTCACGTGGGAGCACGTGACCTCTTCTGAACCCTTTTCCTTGACTTGATCAGGGAACCGGTTTGCCTTTTGACGCTTGCATTTAAATGTCACGTGTCGCCACGTGACCCGGGTCACGTGGGAGCACGTGACTCTTTCTGAAGCCCCCTCTTCGTCAACGTAGTCAGGAAACTGAACTTGCCTTGACGATGTTTTTAGGTGTCACGTGCCAACACGTGACCGCTAGTCACGTGTAAGCACGTGACCCTCTTCTGAAGCTTTTCCCAGAAGCTTTCCTGATTTTAAATCAGGAAACAAATGCCCCCACAGCGTTGTTCTCACGTGTCTGCACGTGAGTGCAACGCTGTCACCTCTTGTTACCGTTGGATTCCTCTAGGGATCTGGGGAGACGAAACGTTTTCATTGCCTTCTATAAATACCTCTGTCTCTTCATAGGAGCCTTCACTTTGTTCATCTTCTTCTTCTGAGAACTTCTTCTTTGAGAATTTAATTCTCGCTTTCAGATCTTAGTTCTCTGTCCTGAAACAATCTTCAGAGTTTAACTCTGTTCGAAAAGAATCCTTTTTCCTCAGGTAATGTCCTTGGACAAACGATGGACCTTCACATTCCTCTGGATTTTAAATCCAAAACAAGGGTTTTTACCCTTTTTTCTTCATATTTTCCATAAGAACATGAAACCGCTTAACCTTTCAACTGTAGATCTCTTAGGGTTTAGATGATCTTTGGGGAGATGATGATGGCGGTTCAAATCCATGGAATTTAATTCCATCAAAAAATGTTTCTGGGAATTTAATTCCCTTTTCTTAATAAGGAATTTAATTCCAATGAAGGACTTGATTTCTTCACACGGAGGCTTCCTGAGGTCTCTTGGCCCTAGGTTGTTCTTCCTGCAATTAATGCAATGGGGGCTTTGTAATGATGTCTTTTTGTGGGAATTTAATTCCTTTGATTTTATTGGATTCACTGTAGAGCCCGAGATAGATCCTGTTGGGGGGATGTGCATGGTCATCATTCTTTATTAAATGAGGATATTCCCTTTGTTTTATTGAAACTATTTGGCCTCATCATTAATGAGCCGTCATCCGGATTCTGTGGGGCCCATGTGTTTCGTAGCCAATGGTCCCAGGAAACTTTGCTGTTGTTTTCTTCAACTAGTCTTCATGTTCGTGCATGAATATATATTGCTAACTTTTCTTTTAACGGTCTTCCTTTACCGGATTTCAGGTGCAATGGCTTCTGTTTCACGCTTTCCCTTTTCTCGCTCGGAGGCTGCTTTTCCTCAGTCACCATCTGATGAGGAGGCGATGGCGATGATTCGGGCCCATGACCCGAACTGCACCAACCTTCTTCAATGGGGACCTTGGTACAGTCAGATTATTCAGGGTCGCCGGAGTTTTCTTTGCGCGGTGCCGACGGAGCCCACTTTCCCATTCTTACCGATGGATCCTCCAAGGACAGCTTTTGCTGTGGAAATGCCCAACTGGACTCCAACGGGGAGGCTTGAGCTTTCGACGACCGGTATTCCGAACCATCCGATTCCGGCCATAGACATCTTGGGGCGGCGTATCTGCCAGGGTGAGGCCCACTCGTGGGGGCAAATTTATAAGATAGGGCTCACTCCCCGGCATCCTACGGGCTATCTTCTCTGGGCTCGCTACATCCTTTCTGCCCATCGTGCGCGGTTGCAGAAAGTCGGGCTTTATCAGGCCATATACGCGTCACTATTCCATTATAAGTCCCCGCATGCCTGGTGGGTTAAGGCGTTTTTGAACCAAGGGAATCTTCCCACCAACACTTTCATTCTAGGAGATCGTGAGGTCTCGATCTCTCTTGCAGAATTTTATGAAATCTCGGGATTGCCAATCAGGGGCGCACTGTATGAGGAGTTATTGCCTCCTGACGAGTATGTCTTCGAGCCCGAGTCTGCACCGGTTGACGGCCTGTCCGCTGAGAATGCTGTTCGCCATAAGTGCCCCAGTTTAATTAAGGCCCTAGGCATCTTCGACCGATTATTCACCGAGTCCGAGGAGCAGGGTGTCACTTTCAAGAGCTTCATTGCTTGTTTCCTTCGTAAGGACGCCTTATCGAAGACAGCCCCGAAGTTTGCCAACATTGGGGACCCCTTTGGGTTTGGTCCGAAGAGGTTGCCGACCAACGAGTCAGATTTACCTCAATATTACATCCCTATTATATCGCCGATATCTTTTGAATCCATTGCTGTCCCGGGCATGGACGAGGAGACGTTCTTTGTGGGGTTTGTTAGCGTCTGGCTTAGTTGGTTCGTTATCCCCATGCATCGCCGCTTCATGAGAGCCTCGGTCATCTACCCGGCTCATCGTATTACTGAGGGGATGCGGTTGGCCATCGGCATCCCGGCCTTGGCGCACCTCTATAATGGATTGGGCACCGCGGCTAATACCTCTACTCCTGGTATGGACGTAGTGAACTTTTCGCTTCATTATTTCACGTCGTGGATCGAAATGCATGTGCTGGGGTCTTTTGCTATGCATCAGAGCCCGCCTTTTACGACGCCTATCCCTTCCCGCGACTTATGCGGCTGGTGGGTGCTTCTGCTGCCGACCCGACTCAATTTGGGGCCATTCGGGTGCTGATTTCTCCTCATGCCACCGCTGGCGGGTTGGTTTTTAATGATCGGGTTTTGTCTACTCCTTCAGGTCCCGTTCAACAACTCTGGGACCAGTCGAAAGACAACGCACCTTCTCTGAAGCCCCGGGAGGCCACGCATTTGTATGCAATTAGACCGGGCTACTTGGTGTTTCGCCAAGACAGTGCGGCTCTTTTTATGCGGTACAATCCACATCGATTTGCCCGGCAGCTTGGATACGACCAGGGTGTTCCTTTTGAGGCTTTTATAGTCGCCCCAATCCCTTCGCTTGATGCTGTTCGCGATGCCGCTCATCATTTCATGAGGCTGAACACCGGCTCTTATTTCATGGTCCCTGAAGCTGAGTACATGCCCCGATGCATGGGCGCGTTTACGGGTTGGTATCTTCATCGGGTCAGCCCAATCATTCTCGAGGAAAGGAGGGTGCTTCTTGGCCACGATGCCCCTCCTCTGGTTCCTGGGGCTAAGCTACGGCCGAGGGCTCCGGTCCGCTTCCCTTTGAGGGAAATCGGCACCGCGCTCATTCCGGGGGAGTCAGGGGTAGACCTTACTCCAACGGCTGGTATGCCCTTGGGTTCCCGATCACGGGGTAAACGGGCCCCAGTAGTAGCACCCCTGCCTGTGGCGGCGCCGCCTCCTGTGGCGTCGATAATGGCGATGTCATCCTCGGTTGTGGCACCGAGCGAGAGTAACAGGAATGAGGGCGCCGAGGGCGATGTGGGCCAGCGCCGCCCTAAGGCTTTGCGAGGGAGGAAGCGGTCATCCTCAGCGACCGGCTCTGGGTCTAAACGGTGGAGGAAAGCGGCTACTCCCCCGCTTGATTCTGTGGTGGAGTCTGAGCCTATCCTTGAAGACGAACCATTGGCCCTGCAAGGGTCAGACGCTGGACTTCTCTTCCCGAGTTCAGCTGATGAGGAGGCTGCACAGTTGGCCGAGGCCATACGGCGCTCAAAAGACGCGTCTCATAACGCCAAGGTTCCGAAGAAGTCTTATCCCGCTGTAATTTTCTACGAAGACCCTTCGTGGATTCGGCGGAGATTTATCGGCCCTTTGGAGGAATGGGGGGAAAGGGCTCTGAAGCAGGCCGCTTCAGAAGACGCGGCTGATGCACTCTCTTTGTGGACCGGCGGTCATGAGTCTACCCTTGAACCCCGGCGATCCCACCTCCTTGAGAAGGAGCAGCGGCTTGAAGAAGCCATATTGAGGGCTTCTTTGCGTATAGGTACGTTGTGCTTCCTTGTAGTCTTTCCGATTATTTATGCCTGCGCATCTGTATCATTATTCTTATTTGAATCGTGCAGAATCTTCGACGCTGGGGGAGCTCCCTACGGGCCCATTAAAGCTAAAGCCCGCCGAAATTCTCAATGAAGCCTTGCTGGATGTGGAGGGGGCTGACGAGGCTGCTCCTCTCACGGTGGAACTTCCAGCGGCGGTTCTTGACCAGGGAATGCCTGCCCCTCTGGGGGAGGCTCCTTTGGAGGCCGCCGCCCCAATGACTCTTACTGAGAGCGGCCCAAAGGCTGGGAGCGAGGTAATCGGGACTACCCTCTCTTTGTTGGAGCCTGAGGTCATGGCGGAGAACGTTGAAGCTGCTATCCCCCCGGCTCAGAATGGGAGGACTGTTGAAGGTATTCCTCTGTGTTTTAATTTAGCAACCCCTTCATAGTCTGAATTCTTTTATCTTTCCCAGATTTGCGCGGTTTGGCGGCTATGATCGCGGATCTATCGCCCCGACAGTCATTTCAGCGTTTATTGGAGAGGGCAGCTCCGCAGGCGATCTCCCCTCAACGCATTGTCCTCTCGTCTGGGCAAGGTTGGTGTCGTCCATCCTTTTTCATAGCATCGTCGTTATTTTGTGTACTGACATTGATGTTTTCTACAGTTCTGGAAGCCGATGATGAGGTCGAGGTTCTTGAAGGGCCAGGGGAGCCTTCAGCTCCTACTTGCACGACTGTCGGTGAGTAACATCTCATTGCACTCTCACTCGTTCTTTGATTAATAATTTTGCTGACGTCTTCCAAATTTGAACAGCTCTGCCAGTCTCCACGGCGTTGGAGTCGCGCATCGTGACGCCACCCGGCCCTTATGCCTTGCGGGCTTCAGAACGCTTGGCCCAATTAAGCCTCGTCTCCTTGTCGTCTCTGATCGAGGAGCTTCGTGCTGGCAGCACGACCACGGCTGAAGCATTCGCTGCCGAGGCTAACGGTTCTCTTCCTTTTCTTGCCACCTACCACAGCGAAGAGGTGGTGCGAGTCTGGGTGGAGTTCTGCCGGCGAGTGGAGGCTTGCCTGCACACTCTCGAGTGTTCTCGCCTTTCCTCGGAGGCCGTGGCTGCAAAGGCGGAGTTACGAGGGCTGATAGCACGGTGCGCGGCCAACATGACGTCATGTGAGAAGAGGCTCGGTCGCAAGTTCTCAGAAAGGGAGTTAGCCTCCAAGGCGCTGAGCGAGCTTCAAGCCAATCTCACAGCCAGGGCCAACAAAGCGTATGAACTCTGGCGGGTGCTTCAGGAGTCCATCAAAGAGGTGGTGGCTCTCGACAAAGCTGCCACGTTTACTCGTGAGAGGGTTGAGGCTCATAAGGCCACTGAGAAAGAGCTTGAAGCCCGGCTCGCTTCGTATCAGGCTCAGCAAGCTCAAGCGGAGGCTCATCTTCTGGAGATCTTACGTCATGAAGCCGTGGTCCAGCAAAAGCAGGATGAGCTGACCAAGCTGCTGAATCGCCCGCCGGCTTGAAACATTTGTATCTTTTTCTTCCTTTTTGTACATACTCATGGATGAGAGTATTTTCTTTTTGTTTCTTTCATGAATTGTACTTTGCACCCATTTTGGTTTATGAATAAAAGATACATTTTTCTTCTCAATGATGTGTCTCCTTTTCATTGAATGTATTCTGCGGATATTCTATCTTGATTTCCTTGCAGGACAGCAATGGCTCAGGACTCAGGGTTAAGATCTGCTTCCTAAGACTTTTGCATTTCATGAGCCACGAGGGTCTTATAAAGAGTTTTTCTCCCTACAGGTCGAGAGGATCCCATAGGTGTAAGTTCTTCTTAAAGATCGTGAGGATCCTTAAGCGGGTCTTCCCTTGAGAGTCGTAAGGATCTCGCAAGAGGGTTTTTCTTCCTTACAGGTCGTGAAGGCCTGCAAGTGTCGGATGTGATCACCCTTGTCCGTGTTTTACGGAGTCAGGGGTTTCTCAAGGTATCGTAGTTTAAAGACGTCACGGTCAAGGTTAAGGACCTCATAGTCCGTGGATTTAAGGACTCCACAGTCCGCTGTTAGTTTTAAGACATCACGGTCAAGGTTAAGGACCTCATAGTCCGTGGATTTAGGGACTCCACAGTCCGGTGTTTGGTTGCAGGGACCCGTCACCTCTTTGAAGACGTTGAGGAATTACAACGCCGGGCATCAAAGGAGTGAAGAGATGTACCCTTAGACCAAGGCAGAATCCGTAGGGAATCGGGGTGGTTGATCGTTAGTTTTTAAGACATCACGGTCGAGGTTAAGGACGTCATAGTCCGTGGATTTTAAGGACTCCACAGTCCGGTATTTGCTCTGGATGCTTCACACGGGTTCACTGCCGTGCTTAGCGAGGACCAGGCTCCGCTCTGGACGTTTTTCACGGGGTCAAAGAGTGACATTATCCGCGTTCCACGTAACCAGGAATTTTGCACTAGATGCTTCACACGGGTTCACTGCCGTGCTCGGCGAGGACTAGGCTCCGCTCTGGACGTTTTTCACGGGGTCAAAGAGTGACATTATCCGCGTTCCACATGACCAGGAATTTTGCACTAGATGCTTCACACGGGTTCACTGCCGCGTTAGGCGAGGACTAGGCTCCGCTCTGGATGCTTTGCACGGGTTCACTGCCATGCTCTGCGAGGACCAGGATCCGCTCTGGACGTTTTCCACGGGGTCAAAGAGTGACATTATCCGCGTTCCACGTAACCAGGAATTTTGCACTAGATGCTTCACACGGGTTCACTGCCGCGTTAGGCGAGGACTAGGCTCCGCTCTGGATGCTTCGCATGGGTTCACTGCCATGCTCTGCGAGGACCAGGATCCGCTCTGGACGTTTTCCACGGGGTCAAAGAGTGACATTATCCGCGTTCCACGTGACCAGGAATTTTGCACTAGATGCTTCACACGGGTTCACTGCCGCGTTAGGCGAGGACTAGGCTCCGCTCTGGATGCTTCGCATGGGTTCACTGCCATGCTCTGCGAGGACCAGGATCCGCTCTGGACGTTTTCCACGGGGTCAAAGAGTGACATTATCCGCGTTCCATGTGACCAGGAATTTTGCACTAGATGCTTCACACGGGTTCACTGCCGCGTTAGGCGAGGACTAGGCTCCGCTCTGGATGCTTTGCACGGGTTCACTGCCATGCTCTGCGAGGACCAGGATCCGCTCTGGACGTTTTCCACGGGGTCAAAGAGTGACATTATCCGCGTTCCACGTGACCAGGAATTTTGCACTAGATGCTTCACACGGGTTCACTGCCGCGTTAGGCGAGGACTAGGCTTCTCTCTGGATGCTTCGCACGGGTTCACTGCCATGCTCTGCGAGGACCAGGATCCGCTCTGGACGTTTTCCACGGGGTCAAAGAGTGACATTATCCGCGTTCCACGTGACCAGGAATTTTGCACTAGATGCTTCACACGGGTTCACTGCCGCATTAGGCGAGGACTAGGCTCCGCTCTGGATGCTTCGCACGGGTTCACTGCCATGCTCTGCGAGGACCAGGATCCGCTCTGGACGTTTTCCACGGGGTCAAAGAGTGACATTATCCGCGTTCCACGTGACCAGGAATTTTGCACTAGATGCTTCACACGGGTTCACTGCCGCGTTAGGCGAGGACTAGGCTCCGCTCTGGATGCTTCGCACGGGTTCACTGCCATGCTCTGCGAGGACCAGGATCTGCTCTGGACGTTTTCCACGGGGTCAAAGAGTGACATTATCCGCGTTCCACGTGACCAGGAATTTTGCACTAGATGCTTCACACGGGTTCACTGCCGCGTTAGGCGAGGACTAGGCTCCACTCTGGATGCTTCGCACGGGTTCACTGCCATGCTCTGCGAGGACCAGGATCTGCTCTGGACGTTTTCCACGGGGTCAAAGAGTGACATTATCCGCGTTCCACATGACCAGGAATTTTGCACTAGATGCTTCACACGGGTTCACTGCCGCGTTAGGCGAGGACTAGGCTCCGCTCTGGATGCTTCGCACGGGTTCACTGCCATGCTCTGCGAGGACCAGGATCCGCTCTGGACGTTTTCCACGGGGTCAAAGAGTGACATTATCCGCGTTCCACGTGACCAGGAATTTTGCTGAATATATCCGCATTTCACGGGGTGAAGGTTTGACTGTTGGCGATATGTATACCACCGAGCCATGGAACTGGGAGTTGCCGCCGTTCCGCTTAGCTTGAAGTTGTGTCTGTTGTTACGAGACGAGTGTTGGGATGATCACTAGGTTATTTGTGGCCCGTCGAGATTCGGCTCCTTCTTCTAATGAAACCTGGGGAGGAGGAGTGCGACTCCTTCTTTGTTTGCGCCCCTGGATTGTATACAGGGATTGATGTAGCATCACCTGTAGGGCAAAAAGTTTCATTCTTTCATCATTTTTTTTATTCTTTCCGCGATGCTCTATCATTTCAGCTTTTTATATCGCGAAAATCGCGATTGCCCAATCATTTCGGCTATTTTTTGCGGTGCCCAATCATTTCGGCTATTTATTTTATTTTTACTCGCTGCTTTTTATTGCGAGTTGCCCAATCATTTCGGCTATTTTTCATGCATACATTTTTTTTACTTGCTGATTTTTATTGCAAGTTGCCCCATCATTTCGGCTATTTCGTATGCACGTATGGCTCGCTGTTTTTTTTATCGCGAGTGTGGAACTTGGAATCTGGTGCCAATCTCAGCATCAGCATCGCTACAACTGGAATATTGCCAGGAGCGAATCATCATCTGCCATGAAAGGACTTGGAATTTGATACCGATTTAGGCATCAGCATCGCTACAACTGGGATATTGCCAGGAGCGAATCATCATTTGCCTCTGTCGATGTCGAACAAAGGTGGCTTAGCGACAGGGTTAGGGTCCCGTCGACTAAGGCTTTTGACTTCGTGAGCCGTAAGGGTCTCACAAAGGTATTTCTCCCTACAAGTCGTGAGGATCTCGTAGGTGTGTTTTCTCCTTAGAAATCGTGAGGATTCCTAAGTGTATGTTCCCCTGTAAGTCGTAAGGATCTTACAAAAGGGTTTTCTCCTTATAAGTCGAGAGGACTTACAAGTGTTGTTTGCTGTACAAGCATATCCCTAGTCACGGATGGGACTTTATTAGGGAAATATTTATTCGTGCCCGTGGATTGTATACAAGGGTCATTATGAGCCGCTTGTAGGGCCAAAAGGTTGTGGGGGTTGCTTAAGAACAGGTTCAGGTCTCTGTAACTTAAGACTTTCAAATCTTATGAGTCGTGAGGGTCCCATAAGAGAGTTCTCCTTACGAGTCGTGAGGATCTCGCAAGTGTAATTTCTCCTTAGGAATCGTGAGGATCCCTAAGTGTATTGCTCCCTTGTGAGTCGTAAGGATCTCACGCGGGTGGTTTCTCCTTACAAGGTCGAGAGGACCCTGTAAGTGTCTTTTAACGAGGTTGCGCCCTTTCAGGTTTTCACAAATACTCGCCGGTAGCCCTGCTGTTTTTACTCACGGAGCCCTTTCGGGTTTTCATCCGTGCCCACTTTGCTTATGGACATACCGTTTTTTTTTATTCTTTTTCACTTTTTTTCTTCTTTTTTTTTATTTTTTTTTTCTCTCCTCTTTTTTTATCTCTTCAGCCTAAAGATGCTGCGGTAGTAGTTTTAGGGACGTTTCGGTCCGTTGTTAGTTTAAGGACGTTTCGGTCCGTTGATAGTTTAAGGACGTTTCGGTCCGTCGTTAGTTTAAGGACGTTTCGGTCCGTCGTTAGTTTAAGGACGTTTCGGTCCGTCGCTATGGGAAGGCCGGCTGCTGCTTGTAAAGTCTGAGCCTAGGAAGATAGCGAGCGGACATAGTCGTCGTCATCTATCATTGACCCAGGCTGGGGCTTATCAAGCGTAGTATTTCTTTAAGAAGCGGCCGTTTATTGGCCTGAAAGGCCTTTCACCGTGCATGTCCATGAGTAGGTAGGCTCCACCCTGGTAGACCTTGTCTATGACGTACGGGCCTTCGTAGTTTGGCTCAAATTTTCCTCGCTTGGCACGATTGAGGATCATAGGCCTTTTGACCACTAGTACAAGTTCGCCTTGGCGGAATGTCCTCGGCCTGGTCAATCTTTCGTATGAGCGCGTCATCTTTGCTTTGTAGGCCTCTAGATGTTGTTGCGCTATGAGCCGGGTTTCGTCGAGGGCATCAAGCTCCTCAAGCCGAAGGTGAGCATTTTCTTCGTTCGTCAGCTCGTGGTAGACTGCTACTCGTAGAGAGGGTAACTCTATCTCGAGGGGGAGCACTGCCTCCGTCCCAAATACCAACGCGTACGGCGTTGTGTTCGTGGCCGTCTTGAATGTAGTTCGATAAGCCCAAAGGGCTTCTTGCAGCCTTTCGTGTCAGTCTCTCTTATTCCTGGAAACGGTCTTTTTTATAATCTTCGTCAAGGTCTTATTGAAGGCCTCGGCCAGACCGTTAGCTCGTGGATTGTAAACCGAAGAATATCTCCAGTCTATATTGTGCTGCTGTGCGAAGCGGCTAATCTTATGGCTTCGGTAGGCCGGCCCGTTATCAGAGATAATCCGCCGTGGAGTTCCGAACCGATAGATGACGTGCGTCTTGAAGAAATGGAGGACATTCTCCGTCTTCACTTCCCTCAATGGTACTGCTTCTGCCCATTTGGAGAAGTAATCAGTTGTCGCCAGAATAAAACGGTGTCCCCGGGATGATGCTGGCTCAATGGGGCCGACTATGTCAGTCCCCCACATTTCGAATGGCCAACTAGCCAGCGTCGGGTGCAGTGGGTTCGGATGTTGGTGGATGAAGTCTCCATGAATCTGGCATGAGTGGCATTGCTTCGCATACTCGAGGCAGTCCTGGATCATCGTGGGCTAGTAGTAACCCATCCGTTTAATTTTTAACTTCATCTTTGGGCCTGCTTGGTGAGAACCGCAAAGTCCATCATGAACTTCCTGAATGACTCTTTCTGCTTCGTCAGGTCCTAAGCATCTCAGCCATAGAGAATCAAACGATCTCTTGTATAGAATATCGTTGACAAAAGCGAAAGATAAAGCTCGTTTCATGAGCTGATGTCTTGAGGACGCTTCTTCGGGCATTCGGTGGGACTTAAAGTAGTCTATGAAGACTTCCCTCCAGTCTTCGGCCTTCTCATGGTCTTTTATTTGTAGGGTCGTCTGCTCAGTCGTTCCCTTTTCTTCGCATGATTCCGGGGATATTTTTGCTGGGGCGAGCACTCGACGGCTTTGTACCACGATTCTGACGTCATCGAGGTTCTCGTCAGCCAGTTCTTTAGCAAGTTTAGCCAACGCGTCTGTTTTGCTGTTTTCCGCGCGCGGTATGTTCTCCAAAGTATAGGAGGGAATTTGTGTCAATAGTTGTTGCACCCTTTCGCCGTACTTCACCAACTCCGGCTTGCACGTTTGGTAGTCACCATTTACTTGACTAACGACCAGCTGAGAATCCCCGTATATGAGGAGGTCTTCAATTCCCATGTCGATGGCGATATCGAGGCCTGCTATCAGAGCTTCGTATTCGGCTTCATTGTTTGTCCTCGGTTCTGTTAAGGAGAAGGCGAAGCGCATTATCCCTCCTTGTGGAGTTGCAAAGATGAGGCCTATCCCTGATTTGATCATTGGGACACCTTGTTTCTGTTTCTTTATGGAGGATGCTCCATCGAAATAGAGTTCCCATCGGGCGCTTCCGCCGCTAATCGCATCAAATGCATGCTCGTCCGGCAAATCACAGTTCAGAGGAGAATCGGCCGGTATCGGGTGCTCGGCGAGGAAGTCGGCAATGGCCTGGCCTTTCACTGCCTTGAGAGGTTGATATGTTATCGAGAACTCCATCAAGAGCAGGGCCCACTTAGCGAGTCGTCCCGTCAATATGGCTTTCGACATCAGATATTTGAGAGGGTCCACCTTCGAAATAAGACGGACTTCATGTGCTAATGCGTAATGTCTAAGCTTTGTTATTGCGAAGACCAACGCCAGGCAGTGCTTTTCAATGGGGGAATAGTTGCTTTCTGCCCCCAGCAGCACTCGACTTAAGTAGTAAAGTGCTCTTTCTTTCCCCTGATCGTTCTCTTGTGCCCATAGTGCGCCCAAGGAACCTTCGAGGGCGGTCGTATAAAGAATGAGGGGTTTTCCCTTGACCGGCGTGGCCAACACCGGAGGGTTCTGTAGGTACTGTTTGATCTCATCTAGTGCACCTTGGCATTTGTGATCCCAAACGAATGGAGTTCCCTTCTTCATCAGGTGGCTGTAAGGACGGCATTTGCCTGAAAGATTGGCGATAAACCGCCAGATGTATGCGAGCTTCCCTTGGAGAGACCGCAACTGTTTGAGGGTTCTCGGCGGAGGCATTTCCATGATCGCCTTAATCTTTGACGGATCTATTTCAATACCTCGGCGTCGAACGATGAATCCTAGAAATTTGCCCGAGGAGACTCCAAACGCGCATTTGAGGGGATTCATTTTCAAATTATATTGCCGAAGGCGTCGAAATACAGTCTCCAGATGCTTTAAATGATCTTCGTATGACATGCTCTTTACTACGAGGTCGTCGATATAGCACTCGACGACGTCGTGTATGAGGTCATCAAAGATCTTTGTCATGGCCCTTTGATAGGTAGCGCCAGCGTTCTTAAGACCAAAGGGCATAACCCTGTAGCAAAATATACCCAAAGGGGTCCGGAAAGCGGTGTGCTTCTGGTCTTCGGGATGCATTTTTATCTGATTGTATCCTGACGAACCATCCATAAAGGAGAAAACCTCGTGAGTGGACGTGTTATCTATCATTAGCTCGGTTACCGGCACCGGGAAATCGTCCTTTGGACAGGCTTTATTGAGATCCCTGAAATCCACACATATGCGTACCGTCCCATTCTTCTTCATTACCGGGACGATATTGGCGATCCAGTCGGGGTATTGGACTTCTTGGATAAATCCAGAATCGATCAACTTCTTGACTTCGGCGTTGATGCTCATTTCAAGCTCGAGTCGCATCCTCCTTGGCGCCTGCTTGACTGGCTTGATATCTGGGGATATTGCTAATCTATGCACGGCAATCTCCGGATCCAATCCTGGCATCTCGGAGTAGTTCCACGCGAAGCAGTCTTTATGCCGTAGAAGCACGTTCTTTAACGCCGCCACCCTCTCTTCGGATAACAGCTCGCTGACAAATGTCGGTCGCGGGTCGTCTGCCGATCCCAACTCAATCTTCTTGAGGTTATCTGCAGTAGTATGTATACCATCTTCCAGTTCTTTCGGAGCGGGCGGAAATTCCGAGATCACCTCATCATCTCTGTTCTCAAAGCACCGGTAAAGGTCATCTACGTTCTCGGGCTCTTCTCCTAATATCGTAATCGTATAACAAGTGCGAACCTGCTCCCTGGACTGAAGTGGACCCGGTTTTGCTCTTGCGGCCTTGGGCTCATGCTTTTGCGGTGGCGTCACATTCCAGCCGTCGGATAAAGAGAATCTGCCCCGTCGGTACTGGTCCTCGACCCAGTTCTTGAAGGCGAAGCAGTCTTCGGTAGGATGTCCTATGGCTCGGTGATAAGAGCAATAACTCGGATGAGAAGCCTTGCTAGCTTGCTCAGGATGTCTAGACTCTGGAAGCGTGATCATTTGATGTTTTATGGCGAGGTTAAGTAACCTCCCCGTTTTGTCTCGGGGGAAGGAGTACGCTCGACTCATCTTCTTCATGAGGGACAAACCCGAGCCGCTTCTTGATTTATTTCCGTCTCTGCGTCGGGCCTTTCGTACAACGGATTGACGAGGATAAGCGTCTTTGTCTTTTGCAGCACGTTGAGATAGACGTTGCGTCCTGGCCTTCTCGTAGATGGCCATTTCGCGGTTGTGGTCTTCCCGAGCTTCCTGACCCATTTTCCTGATAGGCTTGCCCACTCGCTCTTCAAACGACGGACTCGGCGCTTTAATTGCGGGGTCTAGTTTTGATGGGTGGTTGGCATCTCCTGACAGGGCGTCCTCCTCTTCATCAAAGGTATATATAGCGTAGCTATTGTGAGCCCGTTCCCGTTTTCCGGCTCTTGCGTATCCAAGCCCGAGTGTTTCCATCTTCCCGTTGGGCAATTTGCGTTGAGTCCCGGGGACATCCCAAATCCTGTTGTAGAACCGCGCCTGCCGAACGGTCTGTTCTAAGGGTACTCCTTGGCGCTTCAATAGCTTCTTTAATCCATTTGTATAGTATCTGGGCAGACGGATGGGTTGGAGCCTGTCAAGTGTAGCATCCGCGCCATGCCAGATTTCTTTCTCTATTTTCGACTCTGAGGATCGGTAGAATAGGATCACCTTCTCACCCCTTCGCCTGGGAGGGACGTAGAATGTTTGCAGGTCCTGCACATTGTGAGCCTGAAGCGTGTCGAGATCCTTGTAGTGTTCTCGCGTTACCATGGTGATTTGCAAACTATAGTCATCGCCAGGGGGTGCTTGTATTGACAGCCGATTGGAGAACACAGCATTAACTTCATCTTCTGAATCACTTCCGAAGACCAACACGGGGGCGGGCGTCCCCAGGTTGTTGCGTTGAGATGGCCCTGCATAAACTATCTCTTCCTCTTCTTCGGTGTCGCTTCCGAAAACGGGGATGGTGGCGGCGGCTTTGTTCTCCGGATTGCGACACCTTTCTGTATCCTCGAAATCTGGCAAAAAGTACTTCGCATCTTCGTATTTGCGGACTTCGTTCACGGAAAATGGGTTTAACTCACCTGTTACGGTATACTCGAAACCATCCTTAAAGTACTTCATACACTGATGTTGTGTAGAAGGGATGATATTGTACTCGTGTAGCCAAAGACGGCCGAGTAAGGCGTTGTAGCAGGTCTTGGCGTCAATGACATGGAATTTGATGTCTGTGACAAGAAGTCCAAAGCGTAATGTTAATATCACAGATCCGAGAGTCCGTGACGATTGTGAATCGAAACCGGGGATAGTGATTTTGTCACGAGCGAGGTGTTGCACGCTCATGCAAATTTCCTTCAACACCCGAACATTAAGGAGGTTGACGGAGGATCCATTATCCACCAGGATCTTGCCTATCTTGATATCATGGCAGTATCCGGAGACATATAGGGGACGGTTATGGTCGCATGTCCCGAGAAGGAGGTCTTCATCACCGAAAGTGATGTCGGCTGTATGCACTTCCTCCAGTTCATCCTTCATCTTTTCAGTGGCGAGGAAGGCTTGGAATTGCTCAGGTTCTTGTAACGCCTTAATCAGTGAGTCTCGCGCTTCTTTTGATAATAGGAGGGCATCGAGAATGCTAAGCTGAGAAGGTAGCTTCCTTAGGTGCGCGAGGATGTTATAGTCCACTTTACTCTTCCTAGGAGGGTCTTTGGCAGCCAGCTCTCTCATGACTTGGTCATCTAAAGTGATATCTTCAGCGACCTTTTCTTTTCCCTTATCCTTTCTATTCCCGGGCCCGAGATTCTTCTCTGGGAGTGTGCGATTGCGCAGCTGAATGTTCTCGCAGGCCTCTGATTCCTCCTCTTTCCCCAAAACGGATTCTTTAAAGAGAGGGCCCAAAGCCATTTCTTCATCAGATTCGCTCCCAAAGGTGAGAACTTGTGACCCCCTGGCGTTAACCATGTAACAGTTGCCAGTCGTTCTGTTGTGCCCATCGACAGTACTTCTTCGCTCCCGACGAATCTTGCGTTTCATGCGCTTAACATGTTGCCGACGAGCGACATATCCTTGCCACCATATCTTAAAGGCGTCACACTCCTCCGTGGGGTGTGAGATTTTCCGGTGATATGCGCAATAATCAGGGTGCCTCTCCACCCCATCGTGTGTGTTTCCTTCCGAGGGCGGTAGCTTCATCCCCAGTGACATGGCTTTGGCAAACCTTTTTCTCGTCTTGAATATCTTCCTGTTTACTTCGGATGCCTTTCGCTCTGGTAGTTCAACTCTTTCGTTCAGCTGCCCGCATTTGGCTCCTTCAGATGTGGCCATTTCACGCTCCTGGTCCGCTTTACATTTTAGACGAATCTCGTCTAGAAAAGCGTCGATCATTTCATCTGTTGGCCATGCACGCTCTGGTACAGGCTCTGTCTCCAGCTTTTCAATGCCAGGAGTTTTCCCATCATCGGTAAACGAGTGGGAGATTACGTTACAACTCGCCACATATCCTTCGGATTCATCCGACGAGCTCTCTCCATCATCTTCCTCTTGAAAGATGTGGTTGAGGAACTCTTGGAGTGTGACAGGAGTTCGCGCCTTCTGATTGTATTCTTCCAACGCGTCGATTTGCTTCTGCAAGTTCGTGTGTTCGTTTTCAAGCTTCACGGGCCTCTTGGATTTCTTCTTCTTTTTCCTCGAAGATTTTGACGGTTGGGCGTGAGTATTTGGGCCCTTATCGCGAATCTCCGTAATTGGGCGGGGCTTCAACATTCCTTTGATAATTTGAGGTTCAAGAGGGTCCTTCCATTCGATCGCAGGGCACGCATGAAGGTCTCTCAGCATTCTTTTGGTTTTAGTTGATAGCACGACCTCCCATGGAGCTTCTTCAATAAAAGAACATGTTGCTCCCGGTGTATCCGCTTTCCTGGGAGCATGTGGCTGTGGTGGGTTCACCTTCCACTTTTCGGACAGTACAAACTTCCCCTGGAGGTACTGGTCTTCAATCCATCCTTTGAAGACGAAGCAATCTTCGATCGGATGGCCTACCGTTTGATGGTAAGGGCAATAGTTAGGGTTATTCACTTCGGTGGGTTGCGGCGGTCGCCTTGGATTTGGCAGGTTTATAAGTCTGTTGCGTATTGCCAGCTCGAATAGCCGTTTCGTCTTGTCCCGTGGGAACGAGTAGGGATGCTTCATCTTCTCATTATAATACCGACGCCTTTCCTCGAGTTGATCTGCCGGTTTTAGGGCGTTAGGTTGCTGCTGGGCATTCGCAACAAAGGTTGCCCTCCCTTTACCCTTGTCATTCCGAGGTTCCGACTTCGGGGGAGGCGGTCTATGACCCATCTGGTCCATCTGAGCCAACTTGTCGATTAAAGCCTGGAATGTGGTTGGCTTAAAGAACATCATAAACTGGGAGATAGTTGCGTGAGGGTCTAGAGTTCCTACGAACATGCCCACCGCAGGTGCTTCCTCAATGCGTTGCTCACATCTCGACCACAAGTTCCGCCAGCGTATAGCGTACTGGACCCAGGTTTCGCCCGGTTTTACCCTGGCGTTAATCAGTGCAGTTATTGGAGTGCGTTCGCTGGCACTTGCGAATCGCTGAGTGAACAACAGCTCTATTTCAGCGAACGTTTTGATAGAATCGTTCGGGAGTTCCGAATACCATTCGAACGCAGTTTCTGATAAGCTGCCCACGAACTGGCGGAGCAACAGTTTATCATCACCGCCGGTGTTACCGCAGAGGGCCCGGAACTGGGCGACATGCTGATGGGGATTGCCGGTCCCCTTATACACGTGGAATTTTGGTATCGTATAGCCTTGCGGGTATTTGATTTGGTCGTACCAGCTCGGATACGGCCACCCCGTTTTCACGACTTGACCAGCTGCCTCAGTCGCGTGATGAACCCGGATTTGCTGGGCTATGTAGTCAGCCAAGTCAGCCTTAGAGATTGCCTCCTCCTTGGCCGTTGAGAGGGCTGGTGGTGGATTTGACGTTTCTCCTCGGTCGTCTTCAAGAACGATTGGGGGATCCTCGGCGGGTAAGTCCTGCTGGATCATCATTCCTATCATATCTTGGAAGAGAAGGCCCATCCGTTGTATGTTGGCCGCTTGTTCAGCAGCCTCTTTGTCCCTTTTCTCCAGTGTCCGGCGAAGGAATTCAGCATCGGTTTCTTCCTCCCGGCGTGCGTCTGAGGACGTTTCTGGGTTTTCTTTTGGCCCGGTGAGCGCGGCCATAGCATTCATCATTTCTTGAAGCTTTTGTTGCTGCTCTTGAGCCTTCGTCACAGATCGGGTTAGCGGTCGGTGGCCCGTAGAAGTGCGGCTTTCCTCTTTTCCAGAGGCCATGTAAACAGTGTGCACCACCATGCCCCCAGACTTAGGGCGTCTGGGCTCAGTGCTTTTAGCCGTCGTTGCATGCTGTGGGGTTTTCTCTGGCCTCCTCCTTTTATGAGCCATGGAGGTTGAGGGGGCCGTTGAGGTGGGCGTCCAGACAGCCTTTTGGGGTTTAGCCTGGTGACCAGCTTCCGGTTGGATTTTCAGCTTCTTGTGTTGGCGGGAGAAGTTTGGATCGATGATCGAGTCCCGTGCCTGCCGCCAAACCTTATAGATTTTGGAAGACAGCCGTTGAGGAGATCGGGGTTGTTCGGGTTTTATTTCGACAACCTTTTTTAATGAGGGAGGAGACCTCTTCAGCACTGCCGTAGGAGAATTCTTTCGCACCTTATTTAGCATTTCAAAGCTGTTCCCAGTTGGAACGGCAGCATTAACCTCTGCCACCGGGGCCGATGGAGTCAACCCGGAGGGGGAGTTGCCCCCAGCCTTCCTTACTCGGCGCCAATGGCGACGTCGAGCGTGTCGAGCGGACGGTGTAGGGTCAGCGGTAAGAATGGTTTCGTCTTGCCCCCTGTCTGGGTGGGGGGTCGCAGTTGGTATTAGCCTGTCAAAGACCGACGTCCTTTGGGCAGCAGGAGCGGGAGCGGGAGCCGTCAATCTTGTAAAGACCGACCTTTTGGCCGGAGAAGCCGCCTTGACGATTTCGGGAGCAGGAGCAGCCACTTTCTTAGAAGCAGCCTTCTCTGAGATTGTAGGCCCCATGATGGGTTTGCAGGATTTCTGGCCCAATCTAGAGAAGACCGAGGCGTTGACGTTGGGCGACTCGTTGAGAGGAGCCGCGACAGGGGTAAGACGATCAAAGACCGACTTCTTAAGAGCTTCCGTTGTCAGTACTGGCGCGGTGAAGTTTGTCGGCGGGAGCATGGTCCCAAAGAACAATCCTGTGGTGGCGCGAGTGACCTGTTCCACGGGCATTGTGAATAGCGAAGCAGCTTGGGGTCCGTAGGCTATACCTCCTGGCGAGGCAGAGCGTTGGTTGCAATTGCAGTCTGAGCAGTTGGAGAATTTCATGGAAGTAGAAGCCATCGATCCTTTGCTTTCTGCAATAAGCAAGACGCCAATTCTTAGTATCTTGAAACCCAAGGGCAACCATTGGCGAACCGCGATTGGTTCGCGAGTCACGACACACGAAGTGTGGAGTGGAAAGAGGAAAAGGTCCCACCGGGCGTGCCAGAATCTGTTCCCCTCCGAAAGACGGCGCACAAGACTGCGGTGTCTTGGCACTGAGATTCGGGGCAGATGCTAATTGGTGCTATCCGTTCACCTCTCCGAAGATGCCAAGTTGATTTATGGCACCATGTATCGAAGGTTTAAACGGATGCGTCCGATGTAGCATACTTCGTCAGATTCCCCCTCGCTTGAGGGGTTTTTTGATTGTGGGGACGCTCTTCCCTGCAGGCGCAAGCCCCTGCAGTTAATTACGCTACCGCATTGCGGTAACAACTTTCTCCTTCTCCAGCTGGTCACTTCGTGTCGTGGGTGTTTGTTTTGTGTTTTGTTGCCCGTGGATTGTTTACGGAGACTGAGTTATGTCGTCGCCCGTAGGGCGTGGACTAGTCCAAATCCGTATTATCTTAGATTTGGGTTTGGGGGTTTGGTTTGAGGATACGTCAGCCATACTTGAGGCTAAGATCAACTCAAACGTTTGTTAAGGATACGTTAGTCTAACTTTGTGACTAAGATCAACTTAACAGGATCGCTTGGATCCGATAAAGGAGTGTTTGGACTCCATTGTTCCAGTTTAGGGACCTAGAGGTCCAACGTATGTATGGCCGTCAGGACCCGTCACCTCTCTGACGACGTTGAAGAATTACAACGACGGATGTCAGAGGAGTTCAGAGATGTACCCTTGAGCCAGAGTTAATTGGGGGGATTTATAGTCCACTCTGTTTGAAGGCTTAAGGATACGTTAGCCATCTTTGAGGCTAACATCAACTTAAACGGGACCGTTTAGATCCGACAAAAGAGCATGTGGGGCTCTATTGTTCTAGTTTAAGGACATTGCGGTCCATGGGTAGTTTAAGGACATTGCGGTCCACTGTTAGTTTTAAGACATCTCGGTCAAGGTTAAGGACGTCGTAGTCCATGGGTTTAAGGACCCCACAGTCCGTTGTTAGTTTTAAGACATCTCGGTCAAGGTTAAGGACGTCGTAGTCCATGGGTTTAAGGACCCCACAGTCCATTATGTGCTCTGGATGCTTCACACGGGTTCGCTGCCGTGCTCTGCGAGGACCAGGCTCCGCTCTGGATGATTCCCACGGGGTCAAAGAGTGACATTATCCGCGTTCTACGTAACCAGGAATTTTGCATTAAACACGGGTTTAAGGACCCCGCAGTCCGTATCAATGTGTGGTCGTCGGGATCCGTCACCTCTTTGAAGACATTGAGGGATTACAATGCCAAGTATCAAAGGAGTGAAAAGATGTACCCTAGAACCGGAGTGGATTAAATAGTCCTTGGCCCAATTTGGGATCAAGACGAATTAATTATGTTATAAGTCTATTGGCCCAGTTAATCACAAATTGAGGACTTATGGCCATCTTGGGCTAAGTCCAATCAGGAGAGGCTTTGCCTCCATCCATTTAGTCAATTGGGCCAAAGCCTAGTGTTAAACACTACAGAGCAATCAGTGTTGAACGCTGGGAATGAGGTTGACAAGTTAGTGTTTAACACTAAGAGATAATTGGTGTTAAACACCAGCAACAAGGCTTTTTCAAATTAGTGTTAAACACTAAAACAGATCAGTGTTGAACACTGCAGATAAAGCTTTTTAATTAGTGTTGAACACTAAGGCCCAACAGTGTTTTAACACTGGGTTCGAGAGTTTTAATTTAGTGTTAAACACTAAGGCAAGAGGGGTCACGTGGCAGCACGTAAGAGCGCCCTCCCTTCATTTATTCTGCTGAGATTATCGCATCTTTCAGAGCATCACGTGCCATCACGTGATGGGCATTCAAATGCCTATGTATTAGAGCTTCTGCCAAGGGTCACGTGGATCACGTGGGGTGCTGCCTCAAAGGGACTTTCTGTAGATCTCTTGGGGGGTCACGTGATGACACGTGACCCTGCCTCTATGTATTTTGTTTAGAGGCTTTGTTAATCTTTTTTCAGGAATTAAATTCCTTGAGCTGTAAATTTCAGAGGAATTAAATTCCTACTTCCTTTTGAAGGTTTATATTCTGAATAGAGTTGAACTCTAAATCTTCCGTAGGAATTAAATTCCTCGTATATGTGAAGAACTGAATAGGGTTAAACCCTAATAAAAGCTTTTAAGGAATTGAATTCCCATTCCCTGTTAAATGATGATTAAGGGAATTAAATTCCCGTTGTTTCGACAGAACTAAGTTCTTAATTAGGGTTAAACCCTGTTTCTTTTGTTCTGAAGGAATTAAATTCCCATGATACAGGGGCAGACCCTAATTTTATTTTAAAGGAATTAAATTCCTATAGTTCTGTGAGAATTAAATTCTCGTGCTTGCATTCCTTCTCTATGTTTTGGATCTGCATGGCAGGATCTCAACCCATTGAGAATTAAATTCTCAACCTTAAGGGGAGATGTGCACTTTGCAGATCCTCTATCAAAGAGAGAAGAAATATGTTCTTCTGTTTTTACATTATCAGAGTTAAACTCTGTTGAGAATTAAATTCTCTTTTTCTTTCAAGGAGCTTTTCCCTTTCTTACCTAGGGTTTTTGCAGAAGATCCAAGTTTCTCCAAGTATCGAAGCTCTCTTCTTTTTCTTTTTCTCTCCCTGTCTCTGTATATATATCTCTCCTTTTTTGTATCTCTTGGCTCCTATTTATAGGAGAAGCAGCCGAGTCAATTAGTTTTTGACGAATCTTCGTGAAAGATTTGATTTGCATCCATCATTCATTTTGGACCTTTAGATTGTTGGGTGAATTTTATTCACCATTGGATTTCAAATCCAGGGGTTTTTCCTTTGTTGTTTCGGTTAGATTTAAAGGGGAAATCTTTCCAAACCCGAGATTTTCCCATAGATAGATGATATTTCATCACCTCTGAATCTTTAATTCGATCGTTTCCAGATAGCCGCTTTCCTTTGGAAAGATTTGATTCTCCTTCAGAATTTAACTCTGTTTGACAAAATGGGCTTTGAAAGCCGGTCACGTGTGACCACGTGACTCATGGTCACGTGTGGGCACGTGACCCCCTTTGGAATGAGCCTTTTCCTTTCTTTTGCGCTCCGTCTTCTTATTGCTGCTTAAACGTCACGTGCTGCCACGTGACCCCTGGTCACGTGTGAGCACGTGACCCTTGTTTGAACTCTCTCTTTCCTTGGTTCAACTGGAGAACGAGTCTGCTGTCTTGAACGTCACGTGGCAACACGTGACCCTGGTCACGTGGGAGCACGTGACCTCTTCTGAACCCTTTTCCTTGACTTGATCAGGGAACCGGTTTGCTTTTTGACGCTTGCATTTAAATGTCACGTGTCGCCACGTGACCCGGGTCACGTGGGAGCACGTGACTCTTTCTGAAGCCCCCTCTTCTTCAACGTAGTCAGGAAACTGAACTTGCCTTGACGATGTTTTTAGGTGTCACGTGCCAACATGTGACCGCTAGTCACGTGTAAGCACGTGACCCTCTTCTGAAGCTTTTCCCAGAAGCTTTCCTGATTTTAAATCAGGAAACAATCCCTAGCTGGTAGCTCCTTACCCGCAGCGCCAGGGATCGAAGCCCTCATCAAGAGGCGACCGAGCGGCTACCCTGCTCGGTCATCCCTGGCTGGTAACTCCTTACCCGCAACGTCAGGGATCAAAGCCCTCATCGAGAGGCGGCCGACTGGCTACCCCGCTCGGTCATCCCTGGCTGGTAGCTCCTTACCCGTAACGCCAGGGATCAAATTCCTCATCGAGAGGCGGCAGAGCAGTTACCCTGCTCGGTAGCTCCTTACCCGCGGCGCCACGGATCAAAGCTTTCATCAAGAGGCGACCGAGCGGCTACCCTGCTCGGTCATCCCTGGCTGGTAGCTCCTTACCCGCAGCGTCAGGGATCAAATCCCTCTGTTGGGGTTAAAATTTACACCCCGGTTGACTAGGTCAAAATCAAAGTCAACCCTAAGCCAGGTGGGCCCAAGCCCAGGTCAAGCGGGCCCATGCCCAAGTCGAGCCCACGGCCAGCCTCTCCGTGCCAACCACAAAATCATGTAATAAATAATTTTTATGTAATTGTTTATGCATGAATGTAAACAAAATGGGCATAAAGCCAATATTTTGTAAGCCCATGGCTTATGTGCAAAAATGAAATGGCACATGAGCCATGGGATGGCTAAAATGCCATTTTTGTAAAGCCCAAAGGGCTATATGCAAATATGTAAGCCTAATAAAAAGCAAAATGATGATGAGTAAAATAATATACTTTTCCTTCCCCTCACAAAAAAACCTAGGATTTTTTGTGCCTCCTGCTCCTTCTCCAAGGTTCAAAACCTTATCATTTCTTTTGAATTAAATCAAGAGTTTTACTCTTTCTTTTCCAAAACTAAGTAGTTTTTCACCACAAAATCCACAAAGGGGAACTCAGATCTCCCATCAGATCTCAAAAATGAGTGATTTTTTAAAATCTCCTACTTCTTGATCTTCAAGATCCGGCCAAACAACAGGAGGAAGAAGAAGAACCCCCTTTATCAGCTTCAAAACATCCTAGGAGTTTTAACTCCATAACATATATATATATATATATAACAACAAATATTTCCTTTCTGAAGCATAGCTTCTATTTCTTAGGCTAAAAGCCTCTTTTTCTCGCCGGCGCTCAAATGCAGAGCGCCCGCGTGCTGACACGTGGCGCGCTTGCGCTCAAGCACAAGCGCCCGAGCGCAAGTCACCCATGTGCCGACACGTGGCGCGCTTGCGCTCAAGCGCAAGCGCCCAAGCGCAAGTCACCCCTGTGCTGACACGTGGCGCGCCTGTGTTCAAGCGCAAGCGCTCGAGCGCAAGTCTCTCGGGTGCCGACACGTGGCGTGCTTGCGCCCAAGCGCAAGTGCTCGAGCGCAAGTCTCCCCCGTGCCGACACGTGGCATGCTTGCGCTCAAGTGCAAGCGCTCAGGCGCGACTCGCCCCCGTGCCAACACGTGGCGCACTTGCGCTCAAGCGCAGGCGCTCGAGCGGAAGTCACCCCCGTGCCGACACGTGGCGCACTTGCGTTCAAGCGCCCAGCGCTCAAGCGCAGAACGCCCACGTGCCGACACGTGGCGCACTTGCGCTCAAGCCCCCAGCGCTCAAGCGTAGAGCGCCCACGTGCCGACACGTGTCCCGCTAGCGCCTGAGCACACAGCACCTGGGCGCACAGCGCCCAAGGCGCTGACCCCATGCATCCTTTGGATGCCTTTTCCCCCTCTTTCTTTTATATATATGTACATATATACATATATATATATACACACAAATGCATACATATGTGCACACACATATACACTACGACACTGTCCCTGTTAGAAAAAAAATTCTAACGGGGCGCTGCCCCGCACCCCGCAAGGGGGCTGCTAGCTCCCTTGACCCCCAGCCCGCTATCCGGGTAGCGGGACCCCGTAAAAACTCTGCGTGGCTCCTGATATACCCAAAACCCCCTTTCAAAACACATCACACGCACACTGCACATTGAGTTCGCATGACCAGTTTAACCCGTCAATCGGAGGTTCCCTCGCTCCAAAGGCGAGGGGTAATTAACGGCAGCTTAGTCCGCGGCTGCCGGAGATTCGGATCCCCACAATCATTAAACCCAGCCTACCCTAGGCAGGGGGAATCTGTAGTACGCCTGATAAGCGTGCGCGTATTCCCATCTCAATGGGGTGACGAAAAACACCCTACACCCTCATCAAGAGGCTGCCGAGCAGCTACCCTGCTCGGTCATCCCTGGTTGGTAGCTCTTTACCTGCGGCACCAGGGATCAAAGCCCTCATCAAGAGGCGACCGAGCGGCTACCCTGCTCGGTCATCCCTGGCTGGTAGCTCCTTATTCGCAACGCCAGGGATCGAAACCCTCATCGAGAGGCGGCCGAGCAGCTACCCTTCTCGGTCATCCCTGACTGTTAGCTCCTTTACCGCAACGCCAGAGATTAAAGCCCTCATAAAGAGTCAATCGAGCAGCTACCCTGCTCGGCTATCCCTGGCTGGTAACTCCTTACCCGCAACGCTAGGGATCAAAGCCCTCATCGAGAGGCGGCCGAGCAGCTACCCTGCTCGGTCATCCCTGGCTGGTAGCTCCTTACCCGCAGCGCCAGGGATAAAAGCTATCATCGAGAGGCGACCGAGTGACACCCTGCTCGGTTATCCCTAGCTGGTAGCTCCTTACCCGCAGCGCCAGGGATCAAAGCCCTCATCAAGAGGCGGCTGAGCGGCTACCTTGCTCGGTCATCCCTGGCTGGTAACTACTTACCCGCAACGTCAGGGATCAAAGCCCTCATCGAGAGGCGATCGAGTGGGTACCCCGCTCGGTCATCCCTGGCTGGTAGCTCCTTACCCGCAGCGCCAGGGATCGAAGCCCTCATCAAGAGGCGGCTGAGCGGCTACCCTGCTCGGTCATCTCTGGCTGGTAACTCCTTACCTGCAACGCCAGGGATCAAAGCCCTCATCGAGAGGTGGCCGAGCAACTACCCTGCTCGGTCATCCCTGGCTGGTAGCTCCTTACCCGCAACGCCAGGGATCAAAGCCCTTACCAAGAGGCAGTCGAGTGGCTACCCTGCTCGGCTATCCCTGGCTGGTAACTCCTTACCCATAATGCCAGGGATCAAAGCCCTCATCAAGAGGCGGCCGAGCAGCTACCTTGCTCGGTCATCCCTGGCCGGTAGCTCCTTACCCGCAGCGCCAGGGATCGAAGCCCTCATTAAGAGGCAGCCGAGCGGCTACCCTGCTCGGTCATCCCTGGCTGGTAGCTCATTACCTGCAATGCCAGGGATCAAAGTCCTCATCAAGAGACGACCGAGCGGCTACCTTGCTCGGTCAGCCCTGGCTGGAGCACTTTACTCGCAACGCCAGGGATCAAAGCCCTCATCGAGAAATGACCGAGCGGCTACCCTGCTCGGTCATCCCTGGCTGGTAGCTCCTTACCCGCAGCGCCAGGGATCGAAGCCCTCATCAAGAGGCGGCCGAGCAGCTACCCTGCTCGATCATCCCTGGCTGGTAGCTCGTTTCCCGCAACGCCAGGGATCAAATTCCTTATCGAGAGGCGGCCGAGCAGCTACCCTGCTCGGTAGCTCCTTACCCACGGCGCCAGGGATCAAAGCCTTCATCAAGAGGCGACCGAGCGGCTAGCCTGCTTGGTCATCCCTGGCTGGTAGATCCTTACCCGCAGCGTCACGGATCAAATCCCTCATCAAGAGGCTGTCGAGTAGCTACCCTGCTCGGTCATCCCTGGCTGGTAGCTCCTTACCTGCGGCGCTAGGGATCAAAGCCCTCATCAAGAGGCGACCAAGCGGCTACCCTGCTCGGTCATCCCTGGCTGGTAGCTCTTTATCCGCAACGCCAGGGATCAAAACCCTCATCGAGAGGCGGTCACGCAGCTACCCTGCTCGGTCATCCCTGACTGTTAGCTCCTTACCCGCAAGCCAGGGATCAAAGCCCTTACCAAGAGGCAGTCGAGCGGCTACCCTGCTCGGCTATCCCTGGCTGGCAACTCCTTACCCGCAACGCTAGGGATCAAAGCCCTCATCGAGAGGCGGCCGAGAAGCTATCCTGCTCGGTCATCCCTGGTTGGTAGCTCCTTATCCGCCGCGCCAGGGATAAAAGCCATCATCGAGAGGCGACCGAGCGGCACCCTGCTCGGTTATCCCTAGCTGGTAGCTCCTTACCCGCAGTGCCAGGGATCGAAGCCCTCATCAAGAGGCGGCCGAGCGGCTACCCTGCTCGGTCATCCCTGGCTGGTAACTCCTTACCCGCAACGTCAGGGATCAAAGCCCTCATCGAGAGGCGGCCGACTGGCTACCCCGCTCGGTCATCCCTGGCTGGTAGCTCCTTACCCGCAGCGCCAGGGATCGAAGCCCTCATCAAGAGGCGGCTGAGCGGCTACCCTGCTCGGTCATCCCTGGCTGGTAACTCCTTACCTGCAACGCCAGGGATCAAAGCCCTCATCGAGAGGAGGCCGAGAAGCTACCCTGCTCGATCATCCCTGGCTGGTAGCTCCTTACCCGCAATGATAGGGATCAAAGCCCTTACAAAGAGGCAGTCGAGCGGCAACCCTGCTCGGCTATCCCTGGCTGGTAACTCCTTACCCGCAACGCCAGGGATCAAAGCCCTCATCAAGAGGCGGTCGAGCAGCTACCCTGCTCGGTCATCCTGGCCGGTAGCTCCTTACCCGCAGCGCCAGGGATCGAAGCCCTCATAAAGAGGCGGCTGAGCGGCTACCCTGCTCGGTCATCCCTGGCTGGTAGCTCCTTACCCGCAATGCCAGGGATCAAAGCCCTCATCGAGAGGCGACCGAGTGGGTACCCCGCTCAGTCATCCCTGGCTGGTAGCTCCTTACCCGCAGCGCCAGGGATCGAAGCCCTCATTAAGAGGCGGCTGAGCGGCTACCCTGCTCGGTTATCCCTGGCTGGTAACTCCTTACCTGCAACGCTAGGGATCAAAGCCCTCATCGAGAGGTGGCCGAGCAGCTACCCTGCTCGGTCATCCCTGGCTGGTAGCTCGTTACCCGCAACGCCAGGGATCAAAGCCCTTACCAAGAGGCAGTCGAGCGGCTACCCTGCTCGGCTATCCCTGGCTGGTAACTCCTTACCCGTAACGCCAGGGATCAAAGCCCTCATCAAGAGGAGGCCGAGCAGCTACCCTGCTCGGTCATCCCTGGCTGGTAGCTCCTTACCCGCAGCGCCAGGGATCGAAGCCCTCATTAAGAGGCAGCCGAGCGGCTACCCTGCTCGGTCATCCCTGGCTGGTAGCTTATTACCCGCAACGCCAGGGATCAAAGTCCTCATCAAGAGACGACCGAGCGGCTACCCTGCTCGGTCATCCCTGGCTGGTAGCACCTTATCCGCAATGCCAGGGATCAAAGCCCTCATCGAGAAGCGACCGAGCGGCTACCCTGCTCGGTCATCCCTGGCTGGTAGCTCCTTACCCGCAGCGCCAGGGATCGAAGCCCGCATCAAGAGGCGGCCGAGCAGCTACCCTGCTCGATCATCCCTGGCTGGTAGCTCGTTTCCCGCAACGCCAGGGATCAAAGCCCTCATCAAGAGGCGGCTGAGCGGCTACCCTGCTCGGTCATCCCTGCCTGGTAGCTCCTTACCTGCAGCGCCAAGGATCGAAGCTCTCATCGAGAGGAGGCCGAGCAGCTACCCTGCTTGGTCATCCTTGGCTGGTAGCTCCTTACCCACAGCGTCAGGGATCAAAGCCCTCATCAAGTGGCGACCGAGCGGCTACCCTACTCAGTCATCCCTTGCTGGTAGCTCCTTACCCGCAGTGCCTGGGATCGAAGCCCTCATCGAGAGGCGGCCGAGCAGCTACCCTGCTTGGTCATCCCTGGCTGGTAGCTCCTTACCCGCAATGCCAGGGATCAAAGCCCTTAACGAGAGGCGGCCGAGCAGTTACCCTGCTCAGTCATCCTTGGCTGGTAGCTCCTTACCCGCAGCGCCAGGGATTAAAGCCCTCATCAAGAGGCTGCCGAGCAGCTACCCTGCTCGGTCATCCCTGGCTGGTAGCTCCTTACCTGCGGCGCCAGGTATCGAAGCCCTCATCGAGTGGTGGCCGAGCGGCTACCCTGCTCGGTCATACCTGGCTGGTAACTCTTTACCCGCAATGCCATGGATCAAAGCCCTTATCGAGAGGCGACCGAGCAGCTACCCTGCTCGTTCATCCCTGGCTGGTAGCTCCTTACCCACAATGCCAAGATCAAAGCCCTCATCGAGAGGCGGCCGAGCAGCAACCCTGCTCGGTCATCCCTAGCTGGTAGCTTCTTACCCGCAGCACTAGGGATCAAAGCACTCATCAAGAGGCTACCGAGCGGCTACCCTGCTCGATCATCCCTGGCTGGTAGCTCCTAACCCGCATTGCCAGGGATTGAAGCCCTCATCGAGAAGCGACCGAGCAGCTACCCAGCTCGGTCATCCCTGGCTGGTAGCACCTTACCCGTAGTGTTAGGGATCAAAGCCCTCATCAAGAGGGGGCCGAGAAGCTACCGTGCTCGGTCATCCCTGGCTGGTAGCTCCTTACCCGCGGCGCCAGGTATCAAAGCCCTCATCAAGAGGCGACAGAGCGGCTACCCTGCTCGGTCATCCCTGGCTGGTAGCTCCTTACCCGCAGTGCCAGGGATCGAAGCCCTCATCAAGAGCCGGCTGCGCAGCTACCCTGCTCGGTCATCCCTGGCTGGTAGCTCCTTACGCGCAACGCCAGGGATCAAAGTCCTCATTGAGAAGTGGGCGAGCAGCTACCCGGCTCGGTCATCCCTGTCTTGTAGCTCCTTACCCGTAACGCCAGGGATCAAAACCCTCATCGAGAGGCGACCGAGCGGCTACCCTGCTCGGTCATCCCTGGCTGGTAGGTCCTTACCTACAGCGCCAGGGATCGAAGCCCTCATCAAGAGGCAGCCGAGCAGCTACCCTGCTCGGTCAGCCCTGGCTGGTAGCTCCTTACTCGCAACGCCAGGGATCAAATTCCTCATCGAGAGGCGGCCGAGAAGCTACCCTGCTCAGTCATCCCTTACTGGTAGCTCCTTACCCGCGGCGCTAGGGATCAAAGCCTTCATCAAGAGGAGACCGAGCGGCTACCCTGCTCGGTCATCCCTGGCTGGTAGCTCCTTACCCGCAGTGTCAGGGATCAAAGCCTTCATCAACAGGCTGCCGAGCAGCTACCCTGCTTGGTCATCCCTGGCTGGTAACTCCTTACTTGCGGCGTCAGGGATCAAAGCCCTCATCAAGAGGCGACCGAGTGGCTACCTTGCTCGGTTATCCCTGGCTGGTAGCTCCTTACCTGCAACGCCAGGGATCGAAACCCTCATCGAGAGGCGGCCGAGCAGTCACCCTGCTCGGTCATCCCTGACTGTTAGCTCCTTACCCGCAACGCCAGGGATCAAAGCCCTCACCAAGAGGCAGTCGAGTGGCTACCCTGCTCAGCTATCCCAGGCTGGTAACTCCTTACCCGCAACGCTTGGGATCAAAGCCTTCATCGAGAGGCGGCCGAGAAGCTACCCTGCTCGGTCATCCTTGGCTGGTAGCTCCTTACCCGCAGTGCCAGGGATAAAAGCCCTCATCGAGAGGCGACCGAGTGGCACCCTGCTCGGTTATCCCTGGCTGGTAGCTCCTTACCTGCAGCGCCAGGGATCGAAGCCTTTATCAAGAGGCGGCCGAGCGGCTACCCTGCTCGGTCATCCCTGGCTGGTAACTCCTTACCCGTAATGCCAGGGATCAAAGCCCTCATAGTGAGGCGGCCGACTGGCTACCCCGCTCGATCATCCCTGGCTGGTAGCTCTTTACCCGCAGTGCCAGGGATCAAAGCCCTCATCAAGAGGCGGCTGAGCGGCTACCCTGCTCGGTCATCCCTGGCTGGTAACTCCTTACCTGCAACGCCAGGGATCAAAGCCCTCATTGAAAGGCGGCCGAGCAGCTACCCTACTCGGTCATCCCTGGCTGGTAGCTCCTTACCCGCAACGCGTGGGATCAAAGCCCTTACCAAGAGGCAGTCGAGTGGCTACCCTGCTCGGCTATCCCTGGCCGGTAACTCCTTACCCGCAACACTAGGGATCAAAGCCCTCATCAAGAGGCGGCCGAGCAGCTACCCTGCTCGGTCATCCTTGGCCGGTAGCTCCTTACCCGCAGTGCCAGGGATTGAAGCCCTCATCAAGAGGCATCCGAGCGGCTACCTTGCTCGGTCATCCCTGGCACAGTGCGCTATTTAGAAGTGCAAAGCGCAAGTTGTATATGTGGTTGACACGTGGCACATTTTGGCGCTGAGCGCCGGTCCAAAGAGCGCAGAAGCGCAGTTCAAGAGTGCAAGGAACTTTTCAATAGCGCAAAGCGCATTTGATCAAATTTATGATCTGTGAACAAATTTATGTTCTTTTTAAAAGAGCCTTTGCCTCAAGTTTCAAGAACAACAGTTCTTATTTTTGAAAAGGTTTTGCCTTTATAGATCAATGATCTGTGTGAAGAATATGTTCTTCTTTATTATGTGATGAGATATTTTGATCTCTTTTATGAAAGATCTTAGTCTTTATAGATCTATGATCTTTTTAAGAAGATAGTTCTTCTTTTTAATTATGAGATGAATCCATCTCTTTGTTCATCATCATTTTTTTACCTTGAAGAAAAAATCTTCTTTCAAAAGCTTGGTCTCTTTCTTTTGAGTTTTCTCAAAGTTTTTAGGAGGGTTTCTCTATATCAGACTTGAAGTCTTGGGGCCTTTATATAGGGAAAATTGATTTTTAAATCAGTTAAAGAGATCTTTCTTTGATTGATTTGGGGATATTTCCCCACCGTTGGGTCTTTGATCCTAGAGTTTCTGTTTTACAGAAGGCAATCTTCTTGTTTTTAACAAGATTGGACAAATCTTTCTATAACAGAATTTAATTCTGATTAATTAATGATTTATCATTATTAGATCTTTTGATCTAACGGTGGGGAATTTTTTAATTCCAGCGCTGGCACACCCGTGCTTTGCACGTGGTGCGCTGCTCAGAGCGCAGCGCCCCTAGCGCACCTACGTTTGACACGTGGCGCGCAGCGTAGAGCGCAGCGCAGCCTGCGCTAGCGCACCTGTGTTTGACACGTGGCGCGCAGTGCGCCTAGCGCTAGCGCACTCATGGTGCACTGCTTAGGGTGCAGCGCACCTGGCGCTAGCGCATCCGTGTTTGACACGTGGCGCGCAGCGCGCCTAGCGCTGGATCTGAAGCGTTATTTTAATTTTTGAATTTTAAATTTCAAAACAGAGCTTTGCTATGATTGGGGGAAACAGAAGCGTCGCTTCATTTCAAATCTCGGAATTTGAACAGAGCTTTGCTCTGATTGGGAAAACAAATGCCCCCCCACCGTTGCGCTTATGTGGCCCATACGTGAGTGCGGCGGTGGTAGCATCTCAGCTGTTGGATCAACTTTTGGAAGTTGAAACGGCTCTTAATACCTATAAATAGGGCCTTTGGCCCTCTGCGATAACCATTGTTCATCTCCTTCTTGTTTTCTGAGATTCTCTCACAGAGTATAGCTCTCTTATTTTAGGACTCTTTTAAGAACCAAAACTTTGTTAGAACTTAGGTAAAGTTTAAAACTTTTAATAAATTAGGGTTTTACCCGTCAATAGAGCCTTGCTCTTCATGGATCTTTGATCTAAAGAAAACCTTTTTAGGGATTCAATAATAGAGCTTTGCTCTCTTCAGACCATGAGCCTATAGATCTAAGGAGATCTTTTCATAGGGTTTCTTAGCCCATGAATCAGAGCTCTGCTCTTTTGATAACATGTAGATTTCTTAATTTTTGATGAAGAACTCTTAAGATTTTGTTTATGGATCTCGAAGATCCTAGAATTTTTTTAATTCATAAAAATTAATTTTAATTAATTCTCTTCTGATGGATTTTTCCATCATCATTATAGAGCCAGGCTCTTGACATTCTCGGGATATATTTTTTTTTAAATTCCCCTCATAATTAACTTTGACAGGTGTCACTCCTGTCTGCAGAGCATTGCTCTCGAGGAGTTTAACTCTTAGACCCGAGAGGTTGCTCATTAAATGAGATTCCTCTTATTTTTTTCTTTTTAGGATTTCTCACAAATTCAAATTTGTTAGGTGTCATAACTAGAATTTGTTTTCTCCATGGGGATATCAAGAGTTGTTTAAATTCTGCGCCTCTTTTTTTTTCCCTCATTACTAATCTTTTAATGATGTTTCTTTTCAGGCACTATGGCTGTTCATTTATACAGTCTGAACGAGTTCATTATTTATGAGGATATCCGCGTACAGGACCATTGCCAAAACCAAGAGTTTACATATGCCCAATATGCGGAGATTATGGGTCGTCTGTATGCACGCGTCGGTTGGATGCTTCCTCGCCGTTCCGCTCTCTTGAAAATCGTAGTGGGAGAAATTTGGAGAGCACTTCCGGGGTTTCACGAGGCCATGCTTCTTAATGAGCTGGATGATGCCAAAAACAAGGTGCATTCAGTGTTCCTGTCGGGGTTGATCTCGAAGAAGCGGCGAGATAACCTCATTGATATTCTGCATCAAACTTTTCAACAGACGACGAAAATCGCTTCTTATCAAAGGAGGGGGACATTGTCGAGGATCTTGACACTCGTGACCGCAAGAGGATGCACACGGGAATGGTCAGAAAGGCCAGAAAGATTCTAGACGGCCTTACTTTCGAATTTCTCAATCCATGCCCTGGATTTGAGGTTTTACCATTGTAATCATCTTGATGATGTTTCCGTTTACTGCTTTTATGATTGTAAAAAACTTTTTGAAGTATGAATGGTAAATTTCTCATTTCAGCGTGTTTTATTTTATGTACTAAATCTTTTGCACATGCATGAACGGGTATGCTTCGCACGCTTAATCAAATGCACATCAAATGTTCTCCTTGTCGCTTTCTTCTCTTTTTTGTGTTATTGGTGTGTCACCTTAACAAACATAGCCGGCAGATGATAGGGTGAACATCTTGTTTTGGCTTCTTCGAGGGGTAGTGATGGCTTAGGAGCCAGGTTCGGATCTGTTACCTAAGACTTTCCAACTTTATGAGCCATGAGGGTCTCATAAAGACTTTTCTCCCTACGGGTCGTGAGGATCTCGTAGGTATCTTTTCTCCTTAGGAATCGTGAGCACTCCTAAGTGTGTTTTCCTTTATAAGTCGTAAGGATCTTATAAGAGAGTTTTCTTCCTTACGAATCGAGAGGATCCGTAAGTGTTTAATGAGATTGATGTTATCTGCATTTCGCGGCGTCATTGGGTGATGTATTTCCGAGGCGGGGTCATGCAGATGACGTATTTCCGCGACGGGGTCATGTGGATGACGTATTTCTGAGACGGGGTCATATGGATGACGTACTTCTGAGACGGGGTCATGTGGATGACGTATTTCCACGACGGGGTCATGTGGATGACGTATTTCCGAGACGGGGTCATGTGGATGACGTATTTCCGAGACGGGGTCATGTGGATGACGTATTTCCGAGTCGGGGTCATGTGGATGACGTATTTCTGCAACGGGGTCATGTGGATGACGTATCTCCGAGACGGGGTCATGTGGATGACGTATCTCCTAGACGGGGTCATGTAGATGACGTATTTCTGAGACGGGGTCATGTGGATGACGTATTTCCGAGACGGGGTCATGTGGATGACATATTTCCGAAACGGGGTCGCAGCGTCTGTTGTAATGAGACGAATATCGAAGTGGTTTCCAGGTTGTCTGGGAACCATCGAGATTTAGAGTAGGGGCTTTGCCGTAGCTCCAGGGTTGATTGCAGCGTCTGAATTCTGCTGGAATGGAAAGGAACATTGTTGATGATCTCTAGGCTATCCCTGAACCGTTGAGATTTGGCTTCGTGTTCTGATCGAGCCTGGGGAGGGAAGATGCGATTCCTTCTTTGTTTGCGTCCCTGGATTGTATACAGGGATTGATGTGATATCACCTGTAGGGCATGAATTTCATTTTTCTTTATTTCTTTCCGCGATGCTCTATCATTTCAGCTTTTATATCGCGAAGGTCGTGATTGCCCAATCATTTCGGCTATTTTTCGCGGTGCCCAATCATTTCGGCTTTATTTTATCTTTACTCGCTGCTTTTTATTGCGAGTTGCCCGATCATTTCGGTTATTTTGCGTGCATACATTTTTACTTGCTGATTTTGTTGCAAGTTGCCCAATCATTTCGGCTATTTCGTATGCATGTGTGGCTTGCTAGCTTCTCACTGCAAGCTCGGAATTAGACACCGATTTCGGCATCAGCACCGCTACAACTGGGATATTGCCAGGAGCGAATCATCATTTGCCTCTGTCGATATTGAACAAAGGTGGTTTAGCGAATAGGGTTAGGATCCTGTCGACTAAGGTTTTTGACTTCTTGAGCCGTAAGGTCTCATAAAGGTATTTCTCCCTGCGAGTCGTGAAGATCTCGTAGGTGCGTTTTCTCCTTAGGAATTGTGAGGATCTCTAAGTGTATGATCTCTTATAAATCATAAGGATCTTACAAGAGTGCTTTCTCCTTATAAGTCAAGAGGACTTACAAGGGTTGTTCACTGTATAGACATATCCCTAGTCACGGATGGGACTTTGTTAGGGAAATGTTTATTCGCACTCGTGGATTGTATACAAGGGTTGGCATTGAGCCGCTTGTAGGACAAAATTGGAGGTTGTAGTGGCTGCTTAAGAACAGGTTCAGATCCCTGTAGCTTAAGACTTTTGAATCTTATGAGCTGTGAGGGTCCCATAAGAGGGTTCTCCTTACGAGTCGTGAGGATCTTGTAAGTGTAATTTCTTCTTAGGAATCGTAGGGATCCCTAAGTGTGTTGCTCCCTTGTGAGTCGTAAGGATCTCACGCAGGTGGTTTCTCCCCACAAGGTCGAGAGGACCTTGCAAGTGTCTTTTAACGAGGTTGCGCCCTTTCGGGTTTTCACAAAACTCGCCGGTAGCTCTGCTGTTTTTACTCACGGAGCCCTTTCGGGTTTTCATCCGTGCCCTTTTCGCTTATGGACATACCGTTTTTTTCTCTCTCTTTTTTTTTTATTCTTCCTTTTTTTTGTATCAGCCTTGGGATGCTGCAGTCCACAGTAGTTTATCGACATCTCGGTCAACAGCTAGTTTTAGAACATAGTGGTCCATCGTTAGTTTAAGGACGTTTTGGTCCGTTGCCGGCGACCACTTATAAAGTTTGGGCTTAGGAAGATAGTGAGCAGATATAGTCGTCGTCATCTATTATTGACCTAGGCCGTAACTCGTTAGGCGTAATACTTCTTCAGGAAGCGATCGTTTATTAGCCTGAAGGGTCTTTCACCATGCATGTCCATGAGTAGATAGGCCCTACCTTGGTAGACCTTGTCTATGATATACGGGCCTTCATAGTTCGGTTTGAATTTCCCCCGTTTAGCATGATTGGGGATTATAGGTCTTTTGACCACTAGCATGAGTTCGCCTTGGCGGAATGTTCTCGGCCTAGTCAATCTTTCGTATGAGCGCGTCATCTTTGCTTTATAAGCCTCCAGATTTTGCTGCGCCATGAGCCGGGTTTCTTCAAGGGCATCGAGCTCCTCAAACCGAAGGTGAGCATTCTCTTCGTCCGTCAGCTCGTAGTGAACTGCCACTCGTAAAGAGGGTAGATCTATCTCGAGGGGAAGTACCGCCTCTGTACCGAATACCAATGCGTACGGAGTTGTGTCCGTGGCCGTTTTGAACGTAGTTCGATACGCCCAGAGAGCTTCATGCAATCTCTCATGCCAGTCCTTCTTATTTCGCGACACCGTCTTTTTTACGATCTTCGTCAAGGTCTTGTTAAAAGCCTCAGCTAGACCGTTAGCTCGGGGATTATAGACTGAAGAGTATCTCCAGTCTATGTTATGCTGTTGTGCGAAGCGGCTGATCTTATAGCTTCTGTAGGCTGGCCCGTTATCGGAGATAATCCGTCGTAGAGTTCTAAACCGATAAATGACGTGTGTCTTGAAGAAATGGAGGATATTCTCCGTCTTCACTTCCCTCAGCGGTATTGCTTCTGCCCATTTGGAGAAGTAATCAGTTGTCGCCAAATTGAATCGATGTCCTCTAGACGATGCTGGTTCGATAGGGCCGATTATGTCAGTCCCCCACATTTCGAACGGCCAGCTAGCCACTGTTGGGTGTAGTGGATTTGGATGCTGATGGATAAAGTCTCCGTGAATATAGCACGCGTGGCACTGCTTCGCGTATTCGAGGCAGGCTTGGATCATCGTGGGCCAATAGTAGCCCATCCGTTTGATCCTCAGCTTCATCTTCGGTCCGGCTTGGTGAGAACCGCAGAGCCCATCGTGAGTTTCTCAGACGACTCTCTTTGCCTCTTCAGGCCCCAGGCATCTTAACCACATAGAATCAAATGATCTCTTGTACAGAGTATCATTGACGAAAGCAAAAGACAGAGCTCGTTTCATAAGCTGATGTTTTGAGGACGTATCTTCAGGTGTTCGACGGGATTTGAAATAATCTATAAAGACTTCTCTCCAATCCTTAGCCTTTTCCTGGTCTTTTATTTATAGAGTCGTTTGCTCGGTCGCTTCTTTTTCTTCGGGTGACTCCGGAGATATTTCTGCTGGTGCGAGAACCCGACAGCTTTGCACAACGATCCTTACGTCATCGAGGTTTTCGTCAGCCAGTTCTTTAGCGAGCTTGGCTAATGCGTCCGCTTTACTATTTTCCGCACGCGGTATGCTTTCCAAGGTGTAGGAAGGAATTTGGGTCAGCAGTTGCTGTACTCTCCCGCCGTACTTCACCAACTCTGGCTTGCACGTTTGATAGTCGCCGTTTACTTGACTAACGACCAGTTGGGAGTCTCCGTATATGAGGAGGTTTTCAATTCCCATGTCGATGGCGATTTCGAAGCACCAGGAGAGTTCACCTATATCCTCGGGTTCTTCTTCCGACAACATTATCATATGACAAGTACGAGATCGCTTCCAAGACCGATGTTGATCTGGTTCTACTCTCGTGGCTTTGGGTTCATGTTTCTGCGGTGGGGTTACCCTCCAGCTGTTGGATAGAGCGAACCTGCCTTGCTGATACTGGTCTTCGACCCAGTCTTTAAATGTGAAGCAGTCTTTGAGAGGATGTCCTATTGCCCTGTGATAAGAGCAATAGTCCGAGTGAGAGACTTCGCCTGCTTGCTCGGGGTGCTTGGACTCCGGGAGGGTAATCATTTGATGTTTTATGGCACGATCAAGTATCTTCTGTGTTTTATCCTGGGGAAAAGAGTATGCTCGACCCATTTTCTTCATAAGAGACGAATCCAGACTGCTCGATTCCTGTTCGCATGGCTTCTTGGACCCGCTTTGTCGCCGTCGATTGCCTTTCCCGTTCTTTGGTTTGTTTCTACCTCTGCGTCGGGCCTTTTGTACAACGGGATGACAAAGAGGAGCATTTTCATTTTTCACAGCCTGTTGAAGGAGGCGCTGCGTCATGGCTTTCTCGTAGATGGCCATTTCGCGATTATGGTCGTCTCGAACCTTTTGACCCGCTTCCTTTATAAGCTTGTCCATTTGTTCTTCGAACGACGGACTCGGTATTTTCACGCCGGGAGCTCTTTCTGGTTCAGGGTTAGTATCTTCCCACAGAGCGTCTCCTTCTTCATCAAAGTCATGTATGACATAGCAGTCGCGGAGTAGCTCCTGTTTCTTGGATTGAACATACCCAATCTCGGTCGTTTCCATTCTCCGGTTGGGCACCTTTCTTTGAGTTCCGGGAACATTCCAGATCCTGTTATAGAACCGTGCTTGTCGTGCAGTTTGCTTAAGGGGTACACCTTGGCGTCTCAAGAGTCTCTTTAGTTCATTCGTGCAATATCTGGGCAAACGGATGGGCTGGAGCCTGTCAAGTGTAGAATCTGCGCCATGCCAGATTTCTTTCTCCACTTTGGTTTCCCCGAATCGGTAGAATAGGATAGCCTTTTCACCCTCTCGTCTGGGAGGGACGTAGAACGTCTGCAGTTCTTCCACACTGTAGGTATCAAGCGCGTCTAGTTCTTTATGATGATTGGGCGGAACCATGGCAACTTGCAAACTTTGCTCTTCATCAGCGAAGGTTTGTATGGATGGCCGAGCAGAGAATATGGTATTGACCTCATCTTTCGAGTCGCTGCCGAAGATCAACATAGGAGTGGACGGTCCCGTCTTGTTGTACTGGGGTGGACCTGAATAAACTATCTCTTCTTCCTCCTCGGTATCACTCCCGAAGACCGGAATGGTAGTGATAGCTTTGTTCTTTGGTTTGTGACATCTTTTCGTGTCCTCGAAATCCGGTAAGAAGTATTTTGCATCTTCGTACTTTCGAACTTTGTTCATGGAGAATGGGTTCAGCTCTCCTGTTACGGTATACTCGAGACCATCTTTGAAATACTTCATACACTGATGTTGTGTAGAAAGGATGATGTTGTACTCGTGTAATCAGGGTTGGCCGAGCAAAGCATTGTAGCATGTCTTAGCGTCAATGACGTGAAACTTAATGTTCATGACAAGCAGGCCAAAGCGTAGTGTCAATATTACAGACCCAAGCATCTGTGAGGACTGGGAGTCAAATCCGGAGATGGTGATTTTATCGCGAGCGAGGTGCTGAACACTCATGCAGATTTCCTTCAACACTCTCACATTGAGGAGATTGATGGAGGACCCATTGTCGAACAGGATTTTACCTATCTTGATATCATGACAGTATCCAGAGACGTAAAGGGGACGGTTGTGCTCGCACGTCCCAAGGAGGAGGTCTTCATCGCCGAAGGTGATGTCGGCTGTGTGCACTTCTTCCAACTCGTCCTTCATATTTTCTTCGGCGAGGAAAGTATGGAATTGTTCAGGCTCTTGTAATGCCTTGATCAAAGAATCTCTTGCTTCTTTGGATGACTGGAGGGTGTCGAGAATGCTTAACTGCGAAGGTAGCTTTCTCAAGTGTGCCAGAATGTTGTAGTCCACCTTACTTTTCTTTGGCGGGTCCTTGACTGTCAGCTCTTTGATGGCTTGGTCATCAAGGATGATATCCTCAGGGACTTTTTCTTTTCCCTTATCTTTTCTATTTGACCCAATGTTCGAGGGCCTAAGATTCTTTTCGGGCAGCGTGCTATTATGCAGCTGAATGTTCTCGCAGTTCTTCGGTTCTTCCTCTTTTCCCGAGGTGGATTCTTTGAAGAGAGGGCCAAGAGCTATTTCTTCATCAGAATCGCTCCCAAAGGTGAAAACTTGAGATCCCCCGGCGTTGACTATGTGACAGTTGCCGGTAGTTCTTTTACGCTTCTCGGTCGTACTTCTTTGCTCCCGACGAGTTTTGCGTTTCATCCGCTTGAAATGTTGCCGGTGAGCAACATATCCCTGCTACCATCTTTTAAAAGCGTTGCATTCTTCGGTGGGGTGCGCAATCTTTCGATGATATAAGCAGTAGCTAGGATGTGTTTCCGCTTCACCAAGAATATTTCCTCCGGAGGGTGACAGCTTCATTCCCATCGATATGGCTTTGGTGAACCTTTTCCTCGTCTTGAACCTGCTTTTATTTACGGCGGATGTACTTTGATCTGGTGAAAGTATTTCGACCCTTTCATCCAGTCGCCGGCGTTTGACCTTCTTAAATATGGCCATCTCACGCTCCCGATCAGCTTTACTTTTTGAAAGAGCTTCGTTGAGGAATGCGTCGATCATTTCGTCTGATGGTCCCGAAAGTTCCGGCTCAGGATCTGCCCCCAGTTTCTCGGTGCAAGGAGCTTCTTCATTGTCTATCGATGAGTGAGAGATCATATGGCAACTCGCCACGTAATCTTCAGATTCATCCGACGAGTCTTCTCTATCGTCTTCGTCCTCAAGGACGTGGCTGAGAAACTCTTGAAGTGTGACCGGAGTCCGCGCCTTCAGCTTATACTCTTCCAGCGCGTCAATTTGCTTTTTTAGGTCCATGCGGTTGTCGCCAGGCTTCACGGGCTTCTTGGATTTCTTCTTCTTCTTTGAAGATTTTGACGTCTGGATGTGAACGCTTTGGCTATCACCATTAATTTTTGGAATTGGGCATGGTTTCAGCATTCCCTCGATAATCTCTGGTTCGAGTGGATTCTTCCACCTGATTGCCGGACATGTGTGGAGATCCTTCAGCATTATTTTAGTTTTGGCTGAAAGAGCGACCTCCTATGGAGCTTCTTCTACGAAAGAGAATGATGCCCCCGGTGTATCCGTCTTCTTGGGAGTGTGTGGCCGAGGCGGGTTCACCTTCCAATTCTCAGATAATACGAATTTGTCCTGCTGGTATTGATCTTCTATCCAGCTTTTGAAGATGTAACAATCCTCGATCGGATGGCCAACATTCGGTGATAAGGGCAATAGTTAGGATTGCTAGTGTCGTCTGGTTGCGCTAGGTGTATTGGCTCTGGCAGAGTAATGAGCCTGTTGCGCAGTGCAAGTTTGAATAACCTTTTTGTCTTGTCTCGAGGGAACGAGTAAGGACGTCTCATTTTATCTTCAAGAGATCGAGTTCTATTATTTTGGTGATCAACTGGTCTCGAGCCACCAGGCAGCTGTTGAGCATTGGCGGCGACGATCGCTTTCCCTTTTCCCTTCTCATTTCGAGAGTCCGGTTTTAGAGGAGACGGTCTATAACGCATCTGGTCCATTTGGACCAGTTTGTTGATCAAGGCTTGGAATGTGGTCGGCTTAAAGAACATCATGAATTGTGAAATAGTTGCATGAGGGTCTAGGGTGCCCACGAACATGCCCACCGCTGGTGCTTCTTTGATGCGCTGTTCGCATTTCGACCACAGATTCCGCCATCGGATTGCGTATTGAACCCACCTCTCGCCTGGCTTCACCCTGGCATTGATCAATGCCGTTATTGGGCCGCGTTCACTAGTACTTGCGAATCGTTGGGTGAATAACAGCTCCATTTCCGCAAAAGCCTTGACGGAGTCGTTCGGGAGTTCAGAGTACCATTCGAATGATGTCTCCGACAAGCTGCCAACAAACTGACGGAGCAAAAGTTTATTGTCGCCTCCGGTGTTGCCGCAAAGAGCCCTGAACTGAGCAACATACTGGTGGGGATTGCTCGTCCCTTTGTATACATGAAATTTAGGGATCGTGTATCCCGGCGGGTACTTTATTTGGTCATACTAGCCTGGATACGGTCGCCCAGTTTTAACGACTTGGCCGGCCGCTTCATTCGCCTGGTGAGCTCGTATTTGCTGAGCAATATAGTCATCCAGAGCGGCCTTGGAAATAGTTTCCTCTTTGGCTGCTGAAAGAGCCGGAGGAGGGTTCGATGTCTCCCCTTTGTCGTCTTCAATAATGATCGGAAGGTCTTCAGCTGGAGGATTCGGCTGTAACATCATCCCGACCATGTCTTGGAAGAGAAGCACCATTCGTTTTATGTTGGCAGCTTGTTCTGCAGCTTCTCTGTCCTTCTTTTCGAGGACTCTGCGTAGGAAGTCAGCATCGGTTTCTTGTTCGTGACGCTGCTCTGATGATACCTCCGGGCTATCTTTTGACCCGGTGAGTGTGGCCATTTGCGTCAGCATTTCCTGAAGCTTCTGTTGTTACTCCTGGGCTTTGGTCACGGATTGGGTGAGTGGTCGGTGACCCGTCAAAGCGCGGATTTCCTCTCTTCCGGAAGCCATGTAAACTGTATGGACCATTATGCCCCCAGACTTGGGGCGTTTGGGCTTAGCGTCTTTGTGATCTGCCGTACTCACAGGGTTTTCTCTGTCCTCCTTATCTTTTGAGCAGTTGACGTTGAGGGGGCCGTTGCAGCGGGCACCCAGATGGTTGTCGTCCTTTGTTGCTTGCCAGGACGGTTCTCTTCCTGCTGAACCTTCAGCTTCTTCTGTCGGCGGGGATAGTCTTGATCAATCACCGACTCTTGGACCCGTCGTCAGACTTTGTAAACTTTGGAGGACAGCCGTTGAGGGGGCTGATCCGGCTTTATTTCCGTAACATTCTCCACCGGTGGAGGAGATCTTTTCAGTACGGCAGTAGGAGAGTTCCTGCGCACCTTGTTCAGCAGTTCAAAACTGTTCCCAGTTGGAACAGCAGCATTGACTTTCACCGTTGGGGCTGGTGGAGTTAGCCCAGAGGGGGAGTTGCCCCCAGCCTTCCTTACTCGGCACCAGTGGCGACGTCGAGCGTGTTGAGCTGTTGGGATTGTTTCAGCTTGAGGGGTTGCTGGTACCAGCCTCTTGAAGATCGAGGTCCATCCAGCAGCAGTGTCTAACCTATCAAATACAGACTTTTGAGCAGGAACGGGAGCCGGAGTGGGAGCCGGAACAGTCAGTCTAGTGAAGACCGACCCTTTGGCAGGAGAAGCCGCCTTGACGACTCCGGGAGCAGGGATGGCTATCCTTTTCGGAATAACATGTTCTGGAATTGCAGGCTTCATCATGGGCCCATATGAACTTTGGCCCAATCTGGCGAAAACTGAGGCGCTGGAGCTGGACGACCCGTTGAGGAGGGCCGCTGTAGTTGCAAGCCGATCAAAGACCGACTTCTTTGGAGCTTCTTGTGTTGGTATAGGAGCGCTGAAGCTCGTTGGTGGGAGCATGGTCCCAAAAAACAATCCACTGGTAGCCTGAGTGACCTATTCCACCGGCATCATGAACAGAGAAGCCGCTTGGGGCCCGTAAGCTATGCCTCCAGCTGAAGCGGAGCGTGAGTTGCAATTGCAGTTGGAACACTTCACGGAAGTAGACATCATTGATGTTTCGTTTTCTGCGCCAAGCAAGAAACCAAATCTTAGTACCTCGAACCCAAGGGCAACCATAGCAAACCGCGATACGTTCGCGAACACGACACCCGAAGTATGGAGTGGAAAGAGGAAAAGGTCCCACCGGGCGTGCCAGAATCTGTTCTCCGCCGAAAGACGTGGACAAAGACGCGGCGGATGTCTCGCCTGAATTTCGGGGCAGATGCTAATTGGTGCTATCCGTCCACCTCTCCGAAGATACCAAGTTGATTTATGGCACCATATATCGAAGGTTTAAACGGATGCATCCGATGTAGCAGACTTCGTCAGATACCCCCTCGTTTGAGGGGTTTTTGATTGTGGGGATGCTCTTCCCTACAGGCGCAAGCCCCTGCAGTTAATTACGCTACCGCATCGCAGTAACCACTTTCTCCTTCTCCAGATGGTCACTTCGTGTCGTAGGTGTTTGTTTTGTTTGTGGTTGCCCGTGGATTGTATACGGAGACTAATTTATGTTGTCGCCCGTAGGGCGTGGATTAGTCCAAATCTATATCTTCTTAGATTTGGGTTTGGGGTTTGGGTTTAAGGATACGTTAGCCTCATTTGAGACTAAGATCAACTTAAACGTTAGTTAATGATACGTTAGTCTAATGTTTAGACTAAGATCAACTTAACGGGATCGTTTAGATCGAACAAAAGAGCATTTGGACTCTATTGTTTAGTTTAGGGACATTGTGGTTGATTACCAGTTTAAGGACATGGTGGTCCAGGTTAAAGACATCGTAGTCCGTGAGTTTAACGACCTCACAGTCAAGGTTAAGGACGTCGTAGTCCGGGGGTTTAAAGGGACCCCACACTCCGAGGTTAAGGACATCGTAGTCCATGAGTTTAAGGACCCCACAGTCCGTGGTTTAAAGACATCGTAGTCTATGAAGTATAAGGACATCGTAGCCCATGAGTTTAAGGACCCCACAGTCCGTGGTTTAAAGACATCGTGGTCTATGAAGTTTAAGGACATCGTAGTCCATGAGTTTAAGGACCCCACAGTCCGTGGTTTAAAGACATCGCGGTCTATGAACTTTAAGGATATCGTAGTCCATGAGTTTAACGACCTCACAGTCAAGGTTAAGGACGTCATAGTCCGTAAGTTTAAAGGGACCCCACAGTTCGAGGTTAAGTACATCGTAGTCCATGAGTTTAAGGACCCCACAGTCCGTGGTTTAAAGACATCGTAGTCTATGAAGTTTAAGGACATCGTAGTCCATGAGTTTAAGGACCCCACAGTCCGTGGTTTAAAGACATCGTAGTTTATTAAGTTTAAGAACATCGTAGTCCATGAGTTTAAGGACCCCACAGTCCGTGGAATGTGTGGTTGTCAGGACCCGTCACCTCTCTGAAGACGTTGAAAGATTACAACGACAGATATCAGAGGAGTAAAGAGATGTACCCTTGAACCGATGTGAGTTGGTTGAAGGATCTGTAGTCCAGTTTGGGACTGAGATCTGTTAAATATTCGTGAGCAGATGGGCTCAGTTCAATATAAGTTGAGGACTTATGGCCAATGTTGGGCTAAGTCTAATAAATGTTTAACATTTTATTGTTCTGGGCTGTTGAGCCTTTATCTGGGCTAGGTCCTTTTAATAATGTTGAGCATTAGATCATGACACCTTTTTTGTCTTATATTGAATGCATAGAATTCATCAGAACAATGTGTGTTCTGACAACGCACCACGTGGCGCGCCAGGCGCTTTGCGCCAATTAAAGAGCGCATTGTGCTTCTGCCAAGTAGCGCACACGAAAAGGACACATGTCACGCTCTGCGCTATGCGCCAGTTGATGAGCGCTGAGTGCTAATTTATGAGCGCATTGCGCTAGTTTAGTGGCGCACACGTGAATGACACGTGGCGCGCTTGGCGCTGAGTGCTAGCCCATGAGCACAGTGCGCTATTTAGAAGCACAAAGCGAAAGTTGTATATGTGGTTGACACGTGGCACATTTTGGTGCTGAGCGCCGGTCTAAAGAGCGCAGTTCAAGAGTGCAAGCCACTTTTTAATAGCGCAAAGCGCATTTGATCAAATTTATGATCTGTGAACAAATTTATGTTCTTTTTAAAGAAGGCTTTGCCTCAAGTTTCAAGAACAACAGTTCTTATTTTTGAAAGGGCTTTGCCTTTATAGATCAATGATCTGTTGAAGAATATGTTCTTCTTTATTATGTGATGAGATCTTTTGATCTCTTTTATGAAGGACCTTGGTCTTTATAGATTTATGATCTTTTTAAGAAGATAGTTCTTCTTTTTAATTATGAGATGAATCCATCTCTTTGTTCATCACCATTTTTTTACCTTGAAGAAAAAATCTTCTTTCAAGAGCTTGCTCTCTTTCTTTTGAGTTTTCTCAAAATTTGTAGGGGGATTTTTCTATATCAGATTTGAAGTCTTGGGGCCTTTATATAGGGCAAATTGATTTGTTAAATCAGTTAAAGAGATCTTTCTCTGATTGATTTGGGGATATTTCCCCACCGTTGGATCTTTGATCCTAGGATTTCTGTTTTACAGAAGGCAATCTTCTTGTTTTTAACAAGATTGGAAAAATCTTTCCATAACAGAATTTAATTCTGATTAATTAATGATTTATCATTATTAGATCTTTTGATCTAATGGTGGGGAATTTTTTAATTCCAGCGCTGGCGCACCCGTGCTTTGCACGTGGTGCGCTGCTCAGAGCGCAGCGCACCTACGTTTGACACGTGGCGCGCAGCACAAAGCGCAGCGCACCCGTGTTTGACACGTGGCGCGCAGCGCGCCTAGCGCTAGCACACTCATGGTGCACTGCCTAGGGCACAGCGCACCTGGCGGTAGCGCATCCGTGTTTGACACGTGGCGTGCAGCACGCCTAGCGTTGGATCTAAAGCGTTGCTTCAATTTTTGAATTTTAAATTTTAAAACAGAGCTTTGCTCTGATTGGGGGAAACAGAAGCGTCGCTTCATTTCAAAACTTGGAATTTGAACAGAGCTTTGTTCTGATTGGGGAAACAGCTACCCTGCTCGGTCATCCCTGCCTGGTAGCTCCTTAGCCGCAGCGTCCGGGATCAAAGCCCTCATCAAGAGGCGTGTTTCCCCCAATTAGAGTAAAACTCTGTTTGAATTTCAAAATTCAAAAGGTGAAGCAACGCTTCAGATAACTTGCGCTCTGCACTGCGCGCCACGTGTCAAACAGTGGTGCGCTAGTGCCAACTGCGCCAGAACTAAAATTTAAATAATAAATTATTTAATTAATCAGAATTAAAATTCTAGAAAGATCTTTCCAATTTTATTAAAATAAGAAGATTGTCTTCGGTAAAACAGAGGTCTTAGGATCAAAGATCCAACGGTGGGGAAATATCCCCAGATCAATTTGAGAAAGATCTCTGTAACTAACCTAACAAACCAATTGGCCCTATATAAAGGCCCCTAGACTCCAAGTCTCACATATACACACTACAGAAAAGAGAGAACCCTCTGAAAAATTTGAAAGGCAAGCCTTTGAAGAAAGAAGATCATCTTCTTCATCTTTGAAGGTAAAGAATTTGATTCTTGAAGAATAAAGATGAAAATACCTCATTAAAAAGAAGAATTTCTTCTAAAATATCAAAGATCTAAGAACAAGATCAAGATCTTCAATATAAAAAAGAAAAAAGATCAAAAAAGATCCAATCATAAAAGATTAAAGAAGTAATTTACTTCATCCCTAGATCTTTTGATCTATATAAAGGCACAGCCTTTTGATGAACCATTGGTTCTTGAATCTTGAGGTAGAACCTCTTTAGAACAAGAAAAAACTTGTTTCTTGGATCTTAATTAGATCAAGATGCGCCCTGCGCTATTGTACAGTGCCTTGCACTCTTGAAATGAGCCTTTGCGCTCCTTGGATTGGCGCACTGCGCCAGAGCGCGCTACGTGTCAACCACAGAATGATCTGCGCTTTGCGCTTCTAAATATAGCGCACTACGCTCTTGGATTGGTGCATAGCACCAGGGCGCGCCACGTGTCAGCAGCGCACTAGCGCAGCGCACTGGCGCAGCGCACTGCGCTAACAGACTTGCGCTCAGCAGAGCGTGACACGTGTCACCTCCACATGCGCTGGTGCCTTGCGCTCTTTAATTAGCGCAAAGCGCCTGACAAGCCACGTGGCGCACTGTCAGACCACATAAATACTATGCATTATTTAAAAGGGCAGAGCCCAAATAAAGGCCTAACAAGCCAAATATAAATGCTATGCATTATTTAAAAGGGCAGAGCCCATGTAAAGGCCTAACAGGCCTAATATAAATGCTATGCATTATAAAGGGCAGAGTCCAAGTAAAAGCCTAATAGGCAAAACATGAACAAAATGTTAAACATTTTCAACTGGACTTAGCCCAATTCTGGCCATAAGTCCTCAATATAAATTGAACTGAACACGACTGCTCTCCTAATTAATTTACACCCGGTTCGAGGGTACATCTCTTTACTCCTCTGGCATCCGTCGTTGTAATCCCTCAACGTCGTCAGAGAGGTGACGGGTCCCGACAACTACACACTGCTACGGACTATGGGGTCCTTAAACTCACGGACTATGATGTCCTTAATCTCGACCGTGATGTCTTAAAACTAACACCAGACTGTGAGGTCTTTAAGCTCACGGACTATGACGTCCTTAACCTTACCCGCAATGTCTTAAAACTAACATCGGACCACAATGTCCTTAAACTACTTATCGACTACAATGTCACTAAACTAAACAATAGAGCCCCCAATTGCTCTCTTGTCGGATCTAAACGATCCCGTTAAGTCGATCATAGTCTAAAATCAGACTAACGTGTCCTTAACAAACGTTTAAGTTGATCTTAGCCTCAAATAAGGCTAACGTATCCTTAAACACACCCCCCAAACCCAAATCTAAGAAAGATACGAATTTGGACTAGTCCACGCCCTACAGGCGACGACATAACTTAGTCTCCGTATACAATTCACGGGCAACCGAACACAAAACAAACACTCACGACACGAAGTGACCATATGGAGAAGGAGAAAGTTGTTACCGCGATGCGGTAGCGTAATTAACTGCTGGGGCTTGCGCCTGCAGGGAAGAGCGTCCCCATAATCAAAAACCCCTCAAGCGAGGGGGAATCTGATGAAATCTGCTACATCGGACGCATCCATTTAAACCTTTGATAGACGGTGCCATAAATCAACTTGGTATCTTCGGAGAGGTGGACGGATAGCACCAATTAGCATCTGCCCCCAGATTCAGGCAAGACGTCTAGTCTTCCCGGCTTCCGGCGGTAAACAAGACGACCGAGAAGCTACCCTGCTCGGTCATCCCAAGCCGGTAGCTCCTTACCCGCAGCGCCAGGGATCGAAGCCCTCATCGAGAGGCGGCCGAGCAGCTACCCTGCTCGGTCATCCCTGGATGGTAGCTCCTTACCCAGAACGCCAGGGATCGAAGCCTTCATCAAGAGGCAGCCAAGTGGCTACCCTGCTCGGCTATCCCTGGCTGGTAGTTCCCTACCCCACGACGCCAGGGATCAAAAGCCCTCACCAAGAGGCACCGGGCAGTAACCCTGCTCGGCCCATCCTTAAGGATCAAAGCCCTCGCCAAGAGGCACCGGACAGTAACCCTGCTCGGCCCGTCCTTAGTAGGCCTCTTACGGCCCCTCCTACACTAAGGATCAAAAGCCCTCGCAAGAGGCAACCGGGCCCGCCCTTGCTCGGTTATCCCTGCTCGGTAGCTCCTTACCCCAAAACGCCAGGGATCAAAGCCCTCTCCAAGAGGCACCAGGCAGTAACCCTGCTCGGCCCATCCTTAAGGATCAAAGCTCTCGCCAAGTGGCACTGGGCAGTAACCTTACTCGGCCCGTCCTTAGTAAGTCTCTTACGGCCCCTCCCGCCCTAAGGATCAAAAGCCCTCATCAAGAGGCAACCGTTCCCGCCCTTGCTCGGTTATCCCTGGCTGGTAGCGCCCTACCCCATGACGCCTGGGATCGAAGCCCTCACTGAGAGGCAGCCGAGCGGCTACCCTGCTCGACTATCCCTGGCTGGTAGTTCCATACCCCACAACGCCGGGATCAGAAGCCCTCGCTAAGAGGCAGCCGAGCCCGCTCTTGCTCGGTTATCCCTAATTGGTAGTTTCCTACCCCACAACGCCAGGGATCTAAGCCCTCGCCAAGAGCCAACTGAGAAGCTTCACTGCTCGGTTCATTCCAGGCCTCTTACAGCCCCTCTAGCGCTAAGGATTGAAGCTCTTGCCAAGGGGAAATCGAGCAGCTACCCTGCTCGGCGCATCCCCAGCGGGCAGCCACCTGCCCATAAGACGCTGAGGATCGGAAGCCCTCTTCGCGAGGCCGCCGAGTTTCTTCCTGCTCGGCGCATCCCCAGCGGGTAGCCTCCTGCTCATCAGATACTGAGGATCCGAAGCCCTCTTTGCGAGGCCGCCGAGTTTCTTCCTGCAAGGCGCATCCCCAGTGGGCAGCCTCCTGCCCATCAGACGCTGAGGATCCGAAGCCCTCTTCGTGAGGCCGCCGAGTTTCTTCCTGCTCGGCGCATCCCCATCGGGCAGCCTCCTGCCCATCAGACGCTGAGGATCTGAAGCCCTCTTCGCGAGGCCGCCGAGTTCCTTCCTGCTCGGCGCATCCCCAGCGGGCAGCCTCCTGCCCATCAGACGCTGAGGATCCGAAGCCCTCTTCTTGAGGCCTCCGAGTTTCTTCCTGCTCGGCACATCCCCAGCGAGCAGCCTCCTGCCCATCAGACACTAAGGATCCGAAGCCATCTTCTTGAGGCCACCGGGTTTCTTCCTGCTCTGCGCATCTCCAGCGGGCATCCTCCTGCCCATCAGACGCTGAGGATCTGAAGCCCTCTTCGTGAGGCCGCCGAGTTCCTTCCTGCTCGGCGCATCCCCAGTGGGTACCCAACAAAGACACGGATCCAAGACCCGCCGAATAAACTTACACTCAACGCGCAATCAGCGCCTCAACTCCGATAAAGGGAGGATACCGACCTTCCCACACTCGTCCTTCATTCAACTCATACTCGATGCGCGACAACAAGAACGCCGTGTCGTCCCCGAACAATCCACCACGAGAAATTACTAGCGCCAAGCCACACAGAAAGAACCAAGCAGTCCGCTCTCGACCCGACCCACAAATAGATCGGAACGAGAGTGGGGGGGCTAATGATGATGCTCAATAACAGTAATTTCTTAGATCATGACACGTGGCGGATGATGTGTCACATGCGTATGCCAGTTAGGCTCCTGAGGGCCACGGAGGGGGAACCAGTGTGCTACAGAGGGGGCTTCTCTCGAACCCCATCTCCGAGGCTGCACCCCACTCCTCGCCCCCGAGTACTTCAACAGCCACGCCAACTGTCCCTTTGCTATACTCCGAGCATCCCTTTGGGCTGAGCTTCCTCGCCCTCCCGGCTCGCCTCCGAGGCATCCTCCGGCCCGAGCAGTCTCCCGACCTTCGGTGGACTTCCAGACCACCCACAGCTCACCTCCGGGCTGCCACAGAATTGGCCTCCTTGGCCCTCTCAGCTCATCTCTGGGCTACCACAGAACCAAGATACCTCGGCTCTCCCGCTCGTCCGCGAGCTCTCCCTTCGAGATCATCTTCCTCGGTCTCTTCGACCGACCAACGGCACCACTCATAGGCACAACCGCCATCCCGCGAATCTCGCAATACGCGAGATATCCATCGGCCACATCCCACGTTCCACGCCATCATGATCCCCCATTAACGAGCCTGTCTCGCCATTAATGCGGGATCCCTCCCATCACGTGGGCATGACGTCGGGAGTGTAACGGCCGGCGTGATTCTCGCGCCTGCCTGCCTGTTGCTACCGCTATATAAACCCCTCCTTCAGACGGTTCAAGTAAGCCATTTTTACTCCACTAAGCCGTTACTATGCTCGGATTTTCTCTCTAACTTGACCATCAGAGAGTCCTCGGTGGTACAACCATCCCGAGACTTCCTTGCAGGTAGCTCGGCAACAACAACCTCAAACCCATTGAGATCCACACGCTTCAGGAGCCTGCAATCTTAGCCGTCCATCGCCGCCGTCAACAGATCAACGGAAGGTAACATCTTGGCGTGATCCAGGTCTCGTCACACCCCAACATTATTAACATTCATTTAGATCTCAATCAAGAGTAAAAGTGAATGCAATAAATTGTCAATAACTCTGAAAGTATTTACAATGATTAAAAGTTCTGATGGATAACAAAAAGATGATGAAATAATTCAGTGATATCTATATCTTGCATATTTTTTCTTAGAAAAAACATTATATTTTCCTTTTTAAAAAAATTAAAATTAAAAAGGTTCCCTTTATAACCAAATTTAACTTATATATTATTCTTAAGAAAAATATAATAAAACCCGTCCTTCATGGTTCCTTCTATACGTAACAAGTACATGCTATATGACAAATCAATCAGTTTAACAAATCTTATAAAATTCTTATCAATTTGGAAAACAGCAAGAAACTTGGAAATGAAAGTAAGAGAAAAACAAAGTATCCAAAAATGCTAAATAAATAATTTTAACAAAATTATCAAAATTTCATATGCAGCAACGATTTAGCAATATCATCCCAAAGATAAATGTTAGCCAAAAAGTGAAAACAGAATCACTTTCCTAAAATTAGAATTGGAAAATAAAGACAAAATCTATTGGATTATTTGTTATTATAGGAAATCCTCTGGAAATAAATTTTTAGTAAAATAAATAAAAATTGAAAACCAAATAATTTTTTTGGGAGGAGATGGGGAGGGAGAAAGGTGGGGAGGGTAGATTATTTGTTAATACGTGAATTCCCTTATAAAAGTATCACCAACATTAGTTACATTCCAGCGAGCACCTAAAACCACTTATGTAAGATGACATCTACACAAAGCATTTTTCAATTCTACTAAAACCTGAAGCTGTGTTTCATATTCCTCTCCAAGGATTACACGCGCACACACGATATAGAGCCTGTGAAAATTCTACCATAAATCTGTGTTTGTATTTGACTACGTTACCTTTTGCTTTCACTACTACAATAATGAGTGTCTCTACGGATTTAGCCGTAGGGACAAATCACCGCCCCTACGGAGATATCTGTAGCGACATAAAACTCCACCGTAGGTCAAAAGGCCGCAGGTGCAAGTCTTCGTCCTGAACATACCCCTACAGAGTAATAATTGCCCATACGTCTTACTCCGTAGAGACATTTATCCCTACGGATTACTCCGTATGAACATAATCTTTATTTAATTTATTGATTTATAAAATAAAATACTTGCCCCTACGAATTTATCCGTAGGGCCTGATAGATTCTCTTACGGATTTATTCGTAGGTTCAGATAAATGCCCCTACGGATTAATCAGTAGGGGCAAGTTTTACCCCTGTTACTGAGTCCATAGGGACAAAATATCAGGTATCCTGATATTTTGTCCTTACGGAGAACTGTATAGGGGCAAATATTGCACCTACGGATTAATCCATAAGTGCAACAGATGGCCCTACGGATTAATCCGTAGGGACAGAAATATCAGGGTTTTAAAAAAAAAATGGGTTTCCTGTTTTTCCCTCGTCCTGTGCACAATAATATATACATCATATAACCAAATACAGAAATATTTATAATCATCTCACGCATAATATATAAAAGAAATAAACAAATAGAATACGATATCAATCTAATTATCGTGAACAAGCAAACAACAACCAATATCGTCCAAAATATATACAATATGTATCAGATAAGTACATACATCCTCAAAAATATAAAAAAAAAAGCTATCCTAGCTCGGTCCAGCTCCTCCACCTCTGATAATCACCGTAATCTGGCGCATCTGCTCCTCGGTGCAGGCCTGAGTCGTCAAAAACTCGACTAATGAAGGAGCGAACTGTGCGGGAGTATGAGTGGGCTGTGGAGCTGCAGGAGTGGTTTGCGCAACCGTAGTCGAGGTAGTAGCTTGCGGAGTCGCAGCCGAAATAGCCTGTCGCATCTGTTAAATTTTGTGTGTAATAAACGAGTAAGAACGGTGTATTAGATTTTAGTCGAATTCGTATCATTATCAGGTTATTGCGAAACCCCAATCTAAGAATACTTAGAAACTTAGGCCTCGCTTGGGTATCTAGTTTGGAAAACCGTAGTTTATTTTAATTAGATAGGTTTTTGTAAGTATGATTAATCAAAACTAAGTCTACAACTAAATAAGCCCAGGTTACTAATATTACATATGTTACTATCTATAATGTGATATAATATTTTACTATAAAGTAATATACGTACCAACATATTTTTCAACTCCTCGACGGTGGTCTTCAAGACGGCAATATCATGCTCCAGACGTCGCTCATGGGGGTAGGGGAAGTAACTGTCGGAGTGGAGACCAATCTCATATGGGCCCTGCTAGGACCCTATCCCCGGCCTCTCTTCCAACCTCCATGGTGCCCTCCGTGTGCGGTGTCTAGGACTCGGGTCAGTAGTATCGGATCGGTCTGTCCACTAAAATCGATTCCCGATACCTCCGCCTGCTCCACCATCCGCTCCTATACCCACATTAACCATTAAAATATAAGTATATCATTTAAATTTGAACTTATCAAAACAAAAATTTCATTCGAATTAAAATAAATATTAACACTTACGCAAAACTTCTGGGTAGCGGTGTCGGGAAATCGAAGCTCGCCCAAGGCGGGATCTGTCGAGGTGCCGTGGACGGCAAGATACGTGGTGAGCACGCTCGGTGTACCACCCTGCACCAGGGTTTGAGCTCTCTGCAATTCGCCAAAATATTACATATATTATAAAATAACTCTTAATATTACATTATATCAAACTAAATATATTGTAATTTAGCGATGCCTCCATGACATAAGTAATGTTCCTCGAATCACCTATATAAGGGGGGCGACCCCTCTTCGCCGACTTCCTATTCTCCTTATTTTTATCTACCTGTTTCTACACAACACATTCAGATTTAGTTTTCTAATTAAGCAACACAAAAAAATAAATTATATACTAAACAATAAATTACATTTAAATTACAAACCTGTTTGTGCTTAGAGTCGTAATATTGGCACAAAAGAGGCCATGTATCTACGTCGACTCTCACAAAGGCCGGAGCATGTAGGAGAGCCGCTCTCTCTGCCTCGGGGGTTACCAACCATACCTAATAGCAGTTGATGGTTAGCTCGTTCCTATTGTATCAGACCTTTGATTGCATATTCTTCATCAGGCTCAGGTACAGAGCGTGAAGATCGAGCACTCTCTCAGAATGATCAGGATTGGGTACAGGTTGAAAGTCGTAATCCAATTGCAAATATAAAAAATAATGTATTTAAATTCCAAGTGTTAAATAAGAATAAATATATTAGATAAGTCAAATAAAAATATATATTAATATCCGAGCCTGATTACAGAAGAGGGCAAATGAGCGTCGGTGCTGATCGCCCCACTCAATGTGAAGTGGATACTTCTTTTGGATGTGGCTCTTATCCCTCATATACCGGCCGAATCTCTCGGCATAATCGCCAGTATAGCGATAATCGGGGGTAAAGAAGAGGGGGAATGGTGCCTCCCTCTAGCTCTATTGGGTCTCTGCTTGTGGGACTGATTCGGCCATCGAGTCCCCCTCTTAAGATGGGGCTGCCATGCATCAACAAAAAATATCAAGATAAGCAATATTAAGACAAAATGGTATTAAGAAATCATAAATTAACAAAAATTGAAGTGCGATATATACTTCCGGCGACAGCAGCACGAGCCTGGCATGGACAGCAGCACGAGCGGGACGATAGTTCCTCCGATGAGGAACAGCCGGTGACCCGGACGTGGACGCATCCCCTACAACTAGAAAATAAATATTGACGATAAAATTACATGAAGTTCATGTTTATTCTTAGAGGATATGTAAAATGAATAAATATTTTATATTTATTCATACTACCCTGCAGACTGAGCGGAGGGTATGGAAGTGGCAGGAGTGGCCTCTGCGCCTGGACGCACCACCTATAATTAGACAATTAAAAATAGATTATATAAGTAATTGCAAAAAGAATATGTATATCAATGATATAACATTCTAAATCAATATGCATGGAATATAGGATATATAAACATACCCGCAGGTGCGATAGTGGCCTCTGCCCGAGATGTGAAGGCACCACCTACAGCTAGACAATCAAAAAATGATTATCTAAGTAAGAGCAAAAAAAATGTGTGTATATTTATGATATAACATTCGTAATTGTTGGGACCCTAGCACCGACCACTACAAAAATTTCATATTATCGAGTATCATATGTTTAGTTTAAGATTTAATTTGAATTAATTTTACGTTTCAATTTCAAGGTTTCAAAATTTTTAGTTTAAGATAAAGTTTTTTAAAGTTAAGGGTTTTCGTAATCAAGTTTAAGATTTTGGATTTAGGGTTGGGGTTAAAATGGGATTTAACAAGAGATCAATGTAAAGGAGAATGATGGTCAATTAAGATTTGACCTTATTTGTATGTGTGTGTCTGTGTGTGTGCGCTTGTGTGTGCGTGTGTCTATGTGTGTATATGTATGTGTGTTTGTGTGTATATGCTTGTGTGTATGTGTATGTCTGTGTATGCGCACACGTACACACAGACATACACACACATAAGATGTAGAGGCACCACTTACAACTAGACAATCAAAATATGATTATCTAAGTAAGAGCAAAAAGAATGTGTGCATATTTATGATATAACATTCTAAATCAATATGCATGCACTATACGATATATAAACATACCTGCAGGTACGATAGTGGCCACTGCCTCTGATGTGGACGCACCACCAACAGTTAGATAATTAAATATTGACTATATAAGTAATTTTGAAATAATTATGCGTGTGTATCTATAATATTGCATTCAAAATGAATATGCGTGCAATATATCTAGAGGTGTGGCAAAGTCCATACGGAAGGAGTCATCCGAAAAGGATACCGATCGGGGTGCAAGACCAGCCCTCTGAAGCTCCCTACGCAGCTCCCCAGGTGGCAGAACCGCTCTGCCTTTGGCTCTGCCGCGGCTAGTGCTCCTGTTACTCCTCGCTGCTCCAGTCGTCGTCATCAAACCTAGATAAGAGTACAATCATTACATATGCATGCAATATATGTATAGATCGTAGAAATATAAAGTAATAATATAACATTACTGATAACCTTTTTCGTTTCGTGTGCGTATTAGAAATATCTACTTGGATTTCATCATCGATATCATTTCTAACCCACGTAACTTCACGATCCGCCGAAGACAACCCGTCTTTTGAAACAGACGATCGGTGCACTCTAAGTCTTCTCTCTTCTTCATTCTCATCGCTGTCCTCCATACGATCCTCGAATTCTGTGACATTGTAAACATCCCTGGATTTCCAATGGCATATGACACTCCATCCAGATGCTTCAAGTACCGTGAGTAGTATATTTGGAACGCTTGGTTCGGAAAGATAAATGGATCATCTTGATCGTAAAATCGAAGTGTGTTCATACTAGTCAATCTATATTCATCTTTCCAAGTCCTGAAATTGTTTCTCCACTTATCCGTATCGGATCGTGTATCATACCAAATACAATGAAATATATAAAACGGTTCTGATCGTCCGGCATATTGGATGCCAAGTATGCAATTTAAGTATCTATAATAAATCACACCATCCAATCCTACTGTCGCAATCCCATTATTTTGAGTGGTTTGAGATGTTTCTATGTCCTTAACTTCAAATTTGTATCTAAGGACATCGAATCCTTTATAATATGCAACCTCCATGATAGGAAACTGAGCTAAACATCTTGAATCTCTCTCTAATGATGCAAACAAGTTCAGATCGTGGATCTGACAAAACAAATTTTATGGGAAATACACAACGATATAAATTTAGATTAAGACTGGTAGCAATAACATATTATTCGAACTTACATGATCAACGATCCAATCGCAAAAATTATCCTGATGATATTTTTCCATTCGTTCATCATTCCAATCAGGATGCCCCTCACGTACCTCATCAATATAAATTCTGTTCTCAACGATAAATTATGACATTAATATTATATCATTTCATATACACACAAACACAAATATAACAATTAATCCAAAAAAACTTACTCTTTAATTTTTTCAAGACATACGCTATTGAGGAGGATAAACCGATATATCTTGTTGATAAACAAAGTGTTACTCTCTTATAATCAGTTTTACCATATGGCCCGTCCTGAATTCTCCGAAGCCGGTTAAGTTCGTCTCAATATTCTTGTCCAGAAAGTGGAAACAAAATGTGGTTACTTCATCTAGAAGATAACCTTTCATGATAGAACTCTCTGGTCGATTTCTATTGCGTATATACTTTTTTAGAGTGTAGAGGTACCTAAAAAAAATATGTTAAATAAATAAATATGGACATATAGGAAGTTGAGTACGTGTTCGGATACTCCCTTCTCTATGTGCATAACGTCCAGACAATAACGCACTAAATTTTTTGACCAGTACGGAAGATCGTAGAAAATGCTTAACTTGTTCCAGTATGGTGGTTTGACCTGTTTTGCCGGATCTATCTCAAAGGTCATATTATTGTAACCATCCTACTGAGTAGTCACGTCCTCTCCGGACAATGAGGCTGGAGGTCTAAAAAGCTCCTGATGACCATTAAAGTGAGCAGCGTCTAACCTGTAGGGATGGTCTAGTGGCAGGAAACGCCGATGACCGCAATAATAAACCTTCCTGCTAAAATTCAACCATTTAGATGTTGTATATTGATGGAAATAAGGGCATACTTTGTGACCATGTACGGACCAACCTGATAGCATTCCATACGCAGGAAAGTCATTAATTGTCCACATTAAAACCGCACGCATTGTGAAGGCTGTATCTGTGTTTGCATCGTAAGTCTCCACACCATCAATGAATAAAGATTTTAACTCATCGATCAGAGTTCAGAGATAGACGTAGATATTGTTTCCCCGTGAGTTTGGTCCGTCAATGAGAAGAGACATCATAAAATAGGATTGATCCGTACCAACCAAGGCGACAGATTATAAACTATCATTACAACGGGTCATGTGTTGTAGCTTCCAATCATATAGTTGAATGGGTAGAAACCATCACTAGCGAGTCTGAGCCTGGTATTGCGAGGATCAACACTGAATATTTCGTGCCTCGAAATCCTTCCATGCCGGTGAATCTCTTGGATGGCTCATTTTTCTATCTTCGCTTGGAGCAGCACGGTGATGCCAAATTATTGTCTCGGCTGTTTTCTTGCACCTGAATAGCCTTTGCAGCTTCTGTGTTATGAGAAAGTATCGTTCTATCTTGACAGGTATGTCAGACTTCTTATCAAATTCTTTCGGTTTATACCTGGCCTCTCCGCATGTTGGACAATCTTTCAAATCTGAATTTTCTTTCCGGTACAACACACAATTTTTGGGACATGCATGAATCTTCTCACACTTCAGACCCAAATCAGACATCATCTTCTGGGTTTCGTACCAGCTGTCGGGCACATTATTTCCTGAGGGTATAGAATCTTTCAGGAACTTCAGAAGTATCGTGAATGGCTTGTTGCTCCATCCATTTAGGCACTTAATCTGGAAAAGTTGGACGAACCATGATAGAGTGAAATAATTTGCATTCTTATAAATTGGTCTTCTAGCATCATTCATGAACTTTTTATACTTATCCGCACGCGGTCCTTGACCGGAAGGAATGTCATATTTGGTAGGAATACTATCACCGAGGGTAGTCTCTACCATATCCTCCATTTCTTCTCCTGAAAAGAAATTGTCGTCTTCTTCTTCTGCCGCATTATCGTCTTTTCTTTCTTCTTCTGCCGCATTACTATTTTCTTCTTGTTCTTCCCCATGATATAGCCAAGTTGTATATAGTCTAGTAAAACCATATTTAACAATATGAAGCTCTACGATTTCTACCTTCTGCCAGAACTTATTCTCACATCTATCACACGGACAGAGAATCTTCTCAAACACGATCTTATTTTGTGCGCGTGCAAATTCAATTAAAGCAGCAACTCCTGCGACGAACTTAGATTGCATGCATTGTTGCCAATCCACGTACATCCAGCCCTTAACTCTGATATACTCATATGCCATGTTAGACTGTATAACATATAAATTGTAGGTTATGGTGACTATATTAAAAAATCTAAGAACGAGATGGTTACTGACAAAGAGGAAAATCCATAAAGGCAAATTTTTCGTTGAAAATAATAAATTATCGATTAACAAAGTTAGATTTGAAAATACCCAAATATGAGTTGTATTCTGAGTATGTGTGTTTCAATTTATGATTTCGCTTAGGTGTAGCGTTGTTAGTGTGTATGTGCTTTGTGTGTGCGTTTGTTGTGTATTCTTATTGTATGTGTGTATTTTAGTTGTCGGGGGTAAGGCTTCTATCCCATTAAGAATGTATTGAGCAGACACCCATTCGCTTGTGGTTTCATCCGTTTCGAGTAATTTCGGCAGCACCTCCCCGATGTTCTCCGAGTACACTGTAATAGAATAGATAATCATTTCAATGCTGTAAAATAACGTTGAAATGAAAATCTAATCTATCTTTGTACACGGAGAACCAGCGGAAAAGTACCGACCAAATAACTCGAAACGAATGAAAACACAAGTGAATGCAGGTGTTTGCTTTATACATTCCTAATTTTTCCACACTGGACAAATCTATCGATTATCATACGATTGAATCTTCTCGTCATATAGATTACACGATGATTGTTAGTACCGAACTATACCGTCCGATATTTAACAACCTTCATATAGTTCTATATTACGACGAACATCGAACGTATGTTAACCGATAGACAGGGACTAAGTTTCACTTTGATTTTCATATATGAGTATCGATGAGAATATGAAAGTTTCATATTATCATCGAGTATCATATATTGATTTAAACATGAACATTTAATTTTATTAGGTTTTACGTTTACGTTTTGTTTTTAAGGGTTCGAAGTTTTTAGTTTAAGGTAAAGTTCTCTTATGCTTACGGTAAAATTGTACGTTTACGTAATCATCGAGTATTCTACTGAAGGTGTTGGGTTATGCCAGTGCCCTGGCCATCAAACCGTGGCCAATTGCGGAATAAAAATTTTCTAAACTGGCGCTAACGGAACCCGATTCTACGGATCTACCATTAACCCTAATCTAGCAAACTATATATGAGTTTAGAAAGATTATACCGAATGATCCGTGTCCTTCGGTCTTTAACCATCATCCCAAACTCCTAAAGGCCTCCATGATCAAACTTGATCTCCGGTCTCCCTCCATCGAAGATGATCCACTTGAGGATTTGTATTCCGAGCTCCTACCTCAATAGCCGAGGTAACTAGGGTACCTAGATCGCTAAACTAGATAGTCTAGAGAATGTAGAGTGTAATGATAGATTAATTTGTCTCATAACACTCTAAATTTCCCAACACATAAGACTTGATGGGTGGAGGTAGAAGAAGATGCTTATGGATGAGAGTGTGAGGCAACTCAAGAAAAATGGCTAAGTGTTTTTGTTGTGTGTTGTGAGCAATAATGAAGCATCCAAATAAATATCTCAAGTCAACAAGAATATCTAAAGACTTCAAAATATCTCACAACAAACAAAAAACTAAGCATGCTAGAATAGTAATCATGAGTCACTACAAAGCCATGTCACAATAAATGCAACAAAAAGCTCATCCTCTCCACCTCATTAACCATTTAATCCTAAATGGTTAAAACTAAATGAGGTGGCATCTTCTAGAAGCACTTTGTAATAAATTACAAGAATACCCATCATCCGTATATACATACCCGTATCCATATTCCGAAAAATATGAATACAAAGAGATGAAAATAATCCATCAATCCAATTCTAGAAACCGGCTTAAATCAAAGCCCACCAATATAATCCGTCTGAATCATGATACGTGCACAAGTGCACGTATATGATCGAACCTTGCCTTAAAACCATACGGCCTCTACATCGTTTCGCCCAAAGCAGAAAAACCCTCTGTGTGGGACTCTAAAGACTCGTCATTACGCTGTCAGTGGGTTTAACCACAAGCATGTCACCGGCACTAGCTGTACGTAACGGCTACCCAGTTATTGAGCGAAAGGAAGGCCGACGAGCAAACTCATCCAGACCCTTACTGAGCCTGTCCGTGACAATATCCGTCCAGTCCGGTATGTTCGTCTAAGAGTATCGCATATCGAGTCTAGGAGGGTGGATAAATTCAGACCCCTAATAACGTGATATTTCATGTCAGTATGAAGCCCATCATCAACTGAGAAACTACTGATCCAAATCAGTAATTTTCGACTACCTTGGCCAAGGATTTCTGGTGATAGCCACCCGTGCACTGCGTGACATCAACCCCCAATACCAGGAGAGACGAATCTCTAACGATCCGCTCACTGCCTCCATGTGGCTCGGGACTGTACCCAACTAAAACCTGTTTGCACGACTCCTTTGAGCCGTGGTAGGGTCGTAATCAAAGCACAGTGGGAACTCATACGAGACAAATGACGATCTCAAGTCGACAGACTAACCTGCACACATGTCACCTGGGAACTACTATCTGACAATAGGTATACTACCAACTAGTATGTTCCCGACGAGTCCGTCCAGTGTACTCATAACCCAACGAGCACCTGTATACTATCTTAGGCGAACAAACTAACACAAATGGCTTGTGTGACCTGGCCACCGCCCCTCGTCGGGGTCTAGAAAAGTACACACTAGTTTACACCGGAGTATCAATACCCAGTCTTGATACTCCCACGACTAAGGATATTGAAGAATGTGCTTATAGACCACCCAGCTCCCACGTATATGATCACCATCATAATACTGGTAGTCAAGCAAGAATCATATGGGCTCTATCAACATGTAATAGTGATATGTAATACCACATAATGCATGTACATGATGATAAAGACAAAGCAGATTGCATACTATCATCTTGAGTAAAACTGTTCTATCCGTATAGGTCCTCCCTCAATCAGCACAATCGCGTGCCTGCGATTCAATAATTGACTTGAGGGGACTATAGCCAACAATCTCCCATTTGCACTTAAGGCTAATTATTGCGGTGTCGCATACTCACAGCTCGTGTGATACCGAACACCCAACTTCTCTACTAATCAGTTTCGCAAAGCTCGTTTGTGAAACTATTGTGTTCGAGAAATAGTCTTAGTGAGTGATCCGCCCCAATGTTTCTTTCTATATCTCTCTATATCTCAACTTCGCAGAGAAAGACCATCACCCGAAATGAGCAATACCTGTCTTAGAATTTGTCTGGATATCTGATGGGACCCAGTTCATAAATGAATTTCAAATCCAACAAACTTCTTAGACAGTATCATCGACTGAATTTAATCAGTATCATGCGCCATGCCTTCCAAAGTATCCGCTTGGACCACCTGTCCAACATATTGTTCCTTAAAAAACTAAAACTATAACTCAGACAGTCACTCTGTCATCCAAGTTACTTTGGAAACCTGTAATGATAACCGTCTCCCGAAGGAGGCTGACATTACCATATCCCAAGAACATCCACTTATGTTCATAACTGATTCCCAACGTTTCTCCAGAATTGGTTTAATATATATATATATATATATATATATATATATATGCTTATTGCAGCCAGTGCAAAAGCAATATCTGGTGTGGTACTTGACATCTCATGATTGACTCAATTGCCTAAGAAAGTGATATGCCTATCATGCAACTCCCTCTCCCCATCAGTTTGTAAGATATCTCTTTAGAGAGGGTGACTCCATCACCTGCAGGTACACCACCATGCCAGGAGTCATCCATTCTAAAATACCTTTAGAATAATATCAAAGTACCCAAATTGGGACACTTTCTAAATCTAGATCTAAAACTATAGATCTAGTGACCAGAATCTCTGATATTTTATCCATATCCCAAGTGGAGAAACACGTTTTAACAACCACACTATATAACCGATCGTAGTATAGGAAGATCTCTCCCTATCAAGTGCATGTCATCCAAATACCTGGACATCACTCTCTACTACCTTCTTACCAGATCTATCTTCTATTCTGATGAAGTCAAAACTATGACTGCATATCAAAAATAGATGATCTATTTCCGCTATACCTGCCTTAGTCTATAAATAGACATAAGCTACGTGCCCACTATGCTTCCGCTGCTCCCACTGACTACAACAACCTTCTGGCAGAGTCATATACACGCGCACTTTCTAAAACTAATTTAGAACGACGTTATACTTATCCTCCTGCCTGGTTTCATAGTTTAGAACAACAGTAATGACAAGTCTGGGTAAACAAGAACCTCCATGTCACCGTCTCTGAGAAAACCGAAGTACCTCTCGGGTGTCTGAGGTTACCCACCAAATCTGTAGAGTGGCTAATGGAATATCGAATACAATTGAATCTTTAGGTTCTACTAAATTTTCAGTAATCGTTTGTGGTTCTAGAATCACTTCCAATTCTACCATACTCCTACTAATGTTTTCTGAAAAGAATCCATTTTACTAAAACTGCGACGAGTCAAGAACAATATAACTATTGATCTTTCTGATGGTAGAAAGTTAACCCTCGTCAAAGTCCGGGATAACCCACAAATTGCCATTACTGAAACGTGCCTAAAGTTTATCCGGATTCTGGATTTAATCATCAGCCGGACAACTCCATATATCTTAACATCGTTAAGATATGAATCCATTCTATATATCCAAGTTAGAAACAAAAACACTAATTTAATTGGAACCAGATTCAAAATCATGCAGCTGTCTCCAGTGCATATCAACCAAATGGAAGGAGGCCAAGCAGTATTAGTCGTCTAGGAGTGCATCCACATATGAGTAACCTGAGAGAGAAGCAAGTTCTCAAAACCATTGCTTACAACGGAATACCTAGCACAAGTATCTACATTTTCGACTACCTCAAAAAATCCTGATATTTCCAATAAATGGTTCTCTACTTTATTCCTATACCTATAACCTCTCAAAACTTGGACCATATATTTCAACGAAATACTTGTCTAAAACTAGAGAAGTCAAAAGTAAAGAGAATATAGTACGAGTACCTACCTTTTGTCTTGCAACATATGGTTCTCTACTACATTCTTATATCTATAACTTCTCAAAATCCGGACCTTGTATTTCAACGAAATACTTGTTTAGAACTGGAGAAGTCATGAGTACACAGAATATGGTACGAGTACCAACCTCTTTGTCCTAACGGACATCGAACAACATACAATATTTTGTATAAGTCTCCTGAGTTCAATAACTCAAACTCTGTGCGTCGTAGGTTGAAAACTGTGCCATGGTTAAGAAGAATTACACCGCTATTGAATGCACCTTACCTAATCACCAACTGATATAGAAAAATGTCATAGACATAATATCAAAAATTTATATCTCACTTTATAAAATAAACGTATAGATATATCAGTTTGAAATTGGTGCATAACAACGGATATTCAAAACCAAATATTTGCTGTCAGGCAAAACCCAGGTGATTTCCTCAAATATCACCAATTACAAAGAATTCCGATATACAGAGGATCTAATCACCCAATTCCCAATATCTTACTCCCACTCACCATCTATAATGCCATACAGATGTAAGAATCAAATCTGGTAAATGCATACCCTGAAGTTAGAATCCAACTGGGAAAACAGTTTCCAATTAACACTGCACAGTAAAACGGAAACATAAAAATGTTTCAAAGGGGTAACCCAGTATTCCTCGTAATGCCTCTTCCACTATCCAGATTCATGACAGTAACCGTATACTTCCTTACCCTCACTCCAATCCCTTTATATGTTTTTACTTATTACCTTCTGTATACCATACTTAGGCTAATTGATTTTCTTCCTTCTCTACCTTTCAGTACCAGCCTAAGGGTTGGAAGAAGACTATCCAATAAGCGTAATAGGTGTACTCTCCTAATACCAGGAGACTTCGCAATCTGAGAGAAGATAAAGAGAAAAGACAACTATAATCATATTCTATTTCTCCTGAACCAGAATCCATTCTCGAACTGGAACAAGTTCCTTCGAGTTCGTATGTAACTATACGATGGCATATCTATGCAATATGGATGTTCGCAGTGATACGACGTGTTCTGGAGAAATTCAAAGTGGATGTAGAAGTGGCAGGGGTATACACGGTTTCTTTGTGAATGATAGCAGTCGCAATTTCCTTTTGCCCTTATTCTAATCCCTTTATATGTCCTTACTTATTACCTTCTGCACAGCACACTTAGGCTAATTGGTTTTCTCCCTTCCCCACCTTTCGGCACCTGCCTATGGTTTGGAAGAAGACTATCCAATAAGCACAATAGGTATACTCTCCTAATCCCAGGGGCCCTTGATCGCACGTCAAAAGCGTGTCAGATGTTCAAAGTTCTAAAGTTATAACCGCGATCAGGACGGCGTCGCTATGCAGCTAGCCGGTTGATCAAGGGTCGATCCACAGGGAGATGGTTGTATGTACGTTCGAGTTTTAGACGAGTCAATAAAGAATATGTATATGTTTGTTCAAGTCTAACCTATGTGTTATATGCAAGTATAAAGTTGTTAAGAAAAAGATACGAAAGTGTAAGCTAAGGAAATCCGCACTCAAAACCTTTGAGCCGAGTCTTGACCAATTGAAGTTAGGGCAATCGGCAACAACGTGGATTAGGGGATTTAAGCACGGTATTCGTGGAATCTGGCTTATTTACCCTTGTCCTTCCGTTCTTGTCTCTTGCTTTCGCCACCGGCCAAACCGAACGCAACCGGTCGCGGTTAGGAATCACTGTTACCTTGGTAGGGTAGGGTGCCTAACGGAGCACTTGCGTAACGTTTGGACGGAGTTCAATGGAAAATAACGGGAAAAGGAAATGAGCAAATAAATATTAACTTACAATACCGTATTTATTCTTAACAACGATAATTACAACCATTCACAAAAACGAACCAAAAAGAGCAAAAGAAAAGAAAAGATTACAAGTAAGTAAGTGCATGGAATTTAAGTGCAAGAAAGTAAAGCATGAATGTAAAGCAAGTAATAAAAAGCAAGAAAGAAATAAGCAATAAAGTAATAAGAACATAGAACTCAAGACAGGCATGGGATCAATAGCCAACCCTTAAACTTGCAAGCTCAATCAAGAGGTTGCAAGATCAAGAGAAGGGTAAAGAACTCATGTGAAATGAAGCACTAATTCCATAAGAAGATACAACCCTTGAAATCAATAACAAACCCTTAAACTTTCAAGCTCAATGAAGAGATTGAAAGATCAAGAGAAAGCAAGGATCTCAAGGGGAAGCTAAAACAAAAGAATGATACAAACACTCTCATCTTCATTTCATCATCCACTCAAAAAGCTCTCACTACAATTTTCATGGAGGAAAGAATGAAGAAGAAGAAGAAACTAAACTAAACTACACTAAAGAGAGAATGGAAATCAAGACATGAAGGAGGCTTGGCTTGGAACAAAACCAGGGTATTTATAGGCTGGAAACAGAGAACCTAGGGCAATATTCTGACAGTATATGAAATTACAAAACTGCCCCTGAAATTTGACCAAGTGAGGAGCCTATACGGCCGCGGAACCGCGGCCTAAGTGTGCTTATGCCGCGGAACCGCGGCCGTTTAGAGGAGTTAGGCCATGAAATTTGGTGGTTTTCCCTAGTTTTTAGTACTCTTCAGTGTGGTATATGACTTTTTCTCAGAAACTCTTCCCATTTCTTCCAGAATTTCAGTAGATCAAAAGGTGATGTGATGTGGATCTTTTGCCAAGATTTCCTCGAGCTCCGTGTCGATATGTTGGATCTTGTGTTGACATTGAGCTTTGTGCACGAAAATGACATCGATTTGCCATTTTGTCCCTTAAACTGGTGTGTGGCAACATACGGATAGAGAGCGGAGACCCGTGTTTTATCTGTTGTTGGCAGTAATCCGAAATTTGACGTACTTTTCTATGAATTTCACTGTCTGGAGCTGAGAACCAGTATCCTGTAAATATGTAGCAAACACTGATTAAAAGTACCTGCCTATAACCAAACGAGCGTAAGAATGGGCGGTATAAAATGCAATATTCTGGTATGAACAAATACGCCCAAACTTAACTTTTGCTCGTCCCGAGCAAAACCAATTATTCACAAAAAAGTCCTAACCGCACTTTCGCAGGGAACACGATTGCATTGAGCACGTGCAACAAGCCGTTAAACCTCTAGGTGTCTCTAGTAGGAGGAGTGTTGTCTCCTGAGGGTTTTCAGCGGATTACACCCACAAAATCCCGTCAAGCTAGTGTCATAAGTTAACGTCGATTCTACTCCTACAGTTTAGTATTTACTTTAGAAATTCTATCATCCTCAGTTAGAAATATCCAACCCTTATTTTTCACACCTCCTATCTATTTAACCTTGGATCTCCTGAGTTTTCCTTCTAAAGTGCGGCCTTAAATCAGGGATTTTTATCAACTTTACAGAAAACACAAGTCTTATTCTTTATTTCTATCTTTTATCCAAACATCGATTGTATACCCCTACGTGTGTGTATATTTGCACCCCTACACTCAAGAATTCAATTCAAGTTATAATACCCTTGCCCTAATACCTAATACTACTTCTTTTCATTAAGGATGGACGGATTTGCTCACACACCTTTCATGCGACTATTAATGCTTCTTGAGGCACTAACGACCGATTACTGAATGTATGAACTTTAAAGCGTAAAAAGCAGTTTCCAGGTCTTGAATTTATTCTATTTTTTCTTTTTCTTTTTCTTTTTCAAGACCGGATATATTTTTCTATATGCTCTTTTGGTGTTTAGCTTTAAATACCGTTTTTTATTTCATACTAGGCTTTCAGGCAAGAGTATTTCTAGGTATCCTCAACTATCCCAAGTTTCAAGGTGCGTGTAAGTGCAGTTTGTAAGGTATATACTTTCTAAATTTGAACTCAAGAAAAGAAACTATTTTTCAGACTTATCCTTCAGTAGAGCTTCAATACTTTCCCCTCATCTTGACTTAACTCAAGAACTGAACTCAACGTATACTTACCAAAGTTGGACAGAATGAGTGTTATTTTTAGGGTTTTCAATTCCTAAGTCTAGAATTTAGTTATTTCTAACATATCAACTAAACTTTCAGAATAAAAATCTAAGTTACCCTATTAGCTAACTTGACGACAAAGTTTTTATATTTTTTGGAAAATTTTCAATTTTTTGTGGGTTTTTAATAAGGTATGCAAATGCAAAATATACAAATGAATGCGAAGGAAGAAAGCTTACCGAACACACCCCCAAACTTAAACTTGACAGTGCCCTCACTGTCAGGCTACACCAAGAGGGTCAAAATTGTCGGCGCTCCCTAGAAAAAAATTATATACAAAACAAAAAGGAAAACAAAAAATATATACAAAAAAGGAGTCCCCCCCAAACTTAAGTAAAACAGTGTTTTCACTGTTAAGCGTTGAAGTTCAGGATTAGGGGGGAAAGAGAATAGTATCAAGCTATACAAGGCCTTACAAAGGCCAAAAGTTAACACCAACCATTCAAAAATTCTATCTCTGTAAGATGCGGGTTGGTGAAAGAAGGTGAAGAGGAAAGAAATGGAGAATACGCAAGACCGTATGGAGATAGAAGCGGGATACGGTCTCAGTATATGAGAAGAAGAATGGCGGAAGGGAGAAGGAAGTGGAATACGAACTTGAGGGTGGAAATGGAGTGAATAGATTAGCACAATTTGTGATGACTGATGTGTGAAAAGCGATTGTGCTAAAATATTTACCCGTCGAGAAATGGGGTCAAATCCCTCAAGATTCGTGAGAAACCATGGGTACGCCGAACTTGGTAAACCAGATACAGGAAGTGAAAATGATACGGTTTCTTGCATTGTCGGAACGATGGAAAGGATGGGGGAAGTGATTGAGGAAGGGTATCAGTTAAGGGTTCTGGAGGGTGTACACAGTCAGTGAAAGGAACAGGATGAATTGGAAAATCTGACTCATCATCTAGAACTGTTTCATTCTCAAAAATATCCTCAAAGTTAAGCTGATCCATGCATATTTCATCAAAATCCTGACGCATATAGGGTTCGGGAAAAACATTTAATGACTCGGGATGATGATTTGAAGAGAAAAACTCAGCCAAATCTATGGGTTCATCATCCAAAATATTCCCAGCGTCAATATCCTCAATCAAGTGAAAATCAATATTCTCAGACACATCATCAAAAGCATGGATTTCAATCAATTTTGGTTCTAAGATGGAGGTGTAGAGGTCAAAAGGTTTGGGTGTGGTTTCACTTGGAAGGGTCCCTTCACAATCAGGTAAATCAAACACTACAAAGTCGCACAACTCTTTCATCATTCTATCTTCAATTGATAAATCATGTGGGATACTCGATAGACTTTCAAAACAGGAGTTGTGGGATTCAATTTGGGACGGGTAGATTTGATTTGGAAGGGGGTACATCTCACTCTTTCCACTCAAATTCACAGCCTGTCCTGCCGCCTCATCATACATTGGGAAATGTGGAGCTAGCTGGAAATTAGCTACCGGGTCAGTAGGTTGTATGAGAGAAGCCATGGACGCATTCAAATCCATCATCTGTTGGCATGACGCTACCCTAAAGTCTTCCAACGACTGTTCCAGACTAGACATGGGTTGTGATGGAGTTTCAGTAAAAGATTCGAAGTTGTTTGGATACTGGAAACTCCCAAATGGCGGTTCTGAAGCAATGTCTAGGGAAGGTGCAAAAGTTGGGTAGGATTGATAGGAACTGAATGGCTGGACAGGAGCAGGATCAACATTTGGATAAGAAGGCGAATGGAATTGTTGATCCCAAGAATCTGTAGTGGTGAAAGGAGTGAAAGATCGGCTACGGGATTGTTTAATACGTTCAGCGATAGACAAATGACGACTTGCAAAAGGGGTATCAACATAAGAGGGTGGGGGAGGTTGAAAAGGTTGATACAAAGTGGATTGCGGAATGCAAATGTTTGTCCTAGACGCTTCTATCCGATCTTTCAAAGAGATTTTGGGCATGGAGGGATCGTTCGACGTTCGGCCAAAGCAAGAACTGTAAGAAGTAATGTCTGGTTGTGGGTACCAAAGTTCGGCAAGAGTTTTACGAGGTGGGGTACCCATGATATGAAGAGAGAAAGAAAGAAAGGCAGAGAAAAGGAGGGAAAAAGAATGTGATTTTTTTTTAGTTATTAACAAAAGAATGAAGTATACACACAAAAAGAATCTTGACAAAAACAATCACGACACAAAAATACCACACACCTAATCGTTCTAGGGTTTACCTAGGTCAACTAGGGTTAGGGTTAGGGTTAGGGTTAGGGTAAGTCGAAGTAAAACTGTGTCGAGAAACGGGCTTAAGACACACTGATCACGAAGCCAGATAAGTGCAGAGATAAGGGGAGATTTTCCGATGCTTTCGCGAAGGTCCTTAATTAAATAACCCTTTCTCTTTTGGCTGTTTCGCCGTTAACACTTTCCTAGACACCCCGTAAACAATGTACCGTTAAGCGAGCTTCTAAATACAGTTAACTTCTCCTAGTGAGCGCGAAGTCCTTAAGGCTTAAAGTCTAGTTTCTTTTAGAGTTTATGCGGGTAAACGTTATGCTCAAGTTCGTGATTTGTGGGCCACGGAAAAGGTGATGAAATCCTTTACCGTATGTTGTGGGGTTCGCTTGCCCTTAAGTCCGTATTAATGTATGCAATGCGCATGTCAATAAAAATTCTATAAAGAATTAAACAATCGTTTTTTAGTTTAAGCACGGCACTGCAACAAATACGGGTTAGTCAATTTTTAACGTTTGCTAGCGAACTTGCAAAGAATCCTGCAAAGAATAGTATATTGGATGCGTCGGATTTGAGAAGACGGTGTTAGTAAAGTACGTACCGTTAAGTTTTTGGGTTAGGAAACCCCCGTTGAATCAAATCCGGTAAGCTTGAAAAGTTCGCTTGCGCGGGTCAAACTACCCGGATCTTTGGCACTGTACTTTGCAATCACCTTAGCCTTGAACGTACACTTTGCTCCCCACAATCACAGTTCGCAAATCCGTAAAAATCTGCAGACTTGCTCACAAAAATTATCAAAAAAAAAAAACAAAAAGATTTTTTTTTATTTATAAATATATACAAAAAGAATATTAACCCGAATAACAAGAAAGAAAATACGCTACCGTCTCCCCGGCAACGGCGCCATTTGATTGCACGCCAAAAGCGTGTCGGATATTCAAAGTTCTAAAGTTATAACAGCGATCAGGACGGCGACTCTATGCAGCTAGCCGGTTGAGCACAGGTCGATCCACAGGGAGATGGTTGTATGTCCGTTCGAGTTTTAGACGAGTCAATAAAGAATATGTATATGTTTGTTCAAGTCTAACCTATGTGTTATATGCAAGTATAAAGTTGTTAAGAAAAAGATACGAAAGTGTAAGCTAAGGAAATCCGCACTCAAAACCTTTGAGCCGAGTCTTGACCAATTGAAGCTAAGGCAATCGGCAACAACGTGGATTAGGGGATTTAAGCACGGTATTCGTGGAATCTGGCTTATTTACCCTTGTCCTTCCGTTCTTGTCTCTTGCTTTCGCCTCCGGTCAAACCGAACGCAACCGGTCGCGGTTAGGAATCACCGTTATCTTGGTAGGGTAGGGTGCCTAACGGAGCGCTTGCATAACGTTTGGGCGGAGTTCAATGGAAAATAACGGGAAAAGGAAATGAGCAAAGAAATATTAACTTACAATACCGTATTTATTCTTAACAACGATAATTACAACCATTCACAAAAACGAACCAAAAAGAGCAAAAGAAAAGAAAAGATTACAAGTAAGTAAGTGCATGGAATTTAAGTGCAAGAAAGTAAAGCATGAATGTAAAGCAAGTAATAAAAAGCAAGAAAGAAATAAGCAATAAAGTAATAAGAACATAGAACTCAAGACAGGCATGGGATCAATAGCCAACCCTTAAACTTGCAAGCTCAATCAAGAGGTTGCAAGATCAAGAGAAGGGTAAAGAACTCATGTGAAATGAAGCACTAATTCCATAAGAAGATACAACCCTTGAAATCAATAACAAACCCTTAAACTTTCAAGCTCAATGAAGAGGTTGAAAGATCAAGAGAAAGCAAGGATCTCAAGGGGAAGCTAAAACAAAAGAATGATACAAACACCCTCATCTTCATTTCATCATCCACTCAAAAAGCTCTCACTACAATTTTCATGGAGGAAAGAATGAAGAAGAAGAAGAAACTAAACTAAACTACACTAAAGAGAGAATGGAAATCAAGACATGAAGGAGGCTTGGCTTGGAACAAAACCGGGGTATTTATAGGCTGGAAACAGAGAACCTAGGGTAACATTCTGACAGTATATGAAATTACAAAACTGCCCCTGAAATTTGACCAAGTGAGGAGCCTATACAGCCGCGGAACCGCGGCCTAAGTGTGCTTATGCCGCGGAACCGCGGCCGTTTAGAGGAGTTAGGCCATGAAATTTGGTGGTTTTCCCTAGTTTTTAGTACTCTTCAGTGTGGTATATGACTTTTTCTCAGAAACTCTTCCCATTTCTTCCAGAATTTCAGTAGATCAAAAGGTGATGTGATGTGGATCTTTTGCCAAGATTTCCTCGAGCTCCGCGTAGATATGTTGGATCTTGTGTTGACATTGAGCTTTGTGCACGAAAATGACATCGATTTGCCATTTTGTCCCTTAAACTGGTGTGTGGCAACATACGGATAGAGAGCGGAGACCCGTGTTTTATCTGTTGTTGGCAGTAATCCGAAATTTGACGTACTTTTCTATGAATTTCACTGTCTAGAGCTGAGAACCAGTATCCTGTAAATATGTAGCAAACACTGATTAAAAGCCCCTGCCTATAACCAAACAAGCGTAAGAATGGGCGGTATAAAATGCAATATTCTGGTATGAACAGCCCTCGCAACCTGAGAGAAGGTAAAGGGAAAAGACAACTGAATAATCCTATTCAATTTCTCCTGAACCAGAATTCATCATCGAACTGGAACAAGTTCCTTCGCGTTCGTATGTAACTATACGATGGATTATCCAATAAATATGGATCTTCATAGTGATACGGGGTGTTCTGGAGAAATGCAAAGGTGATGTAGAAGTGGCAATGATATATGCGACTCCATGACAATCCAGAAGCCAAAGTGTTTTAAGAAGCTTCGGTTAACTTGGTTCATGAGTTTTAGTTTAGGGTCGGGCCATGGTCACGGCCAAAGAGAGAGAAAAGAAACACTCAGCGTGCACTCTAATTTAGATCAGAATGGTTAATCACTTTATCTAATCAGGATGGCTCCAACTGTTTCCTCGAATTCTCCATCAAACCATAAAAGGAGAATTAGTCGGGATCATCTAAAATCACCCGAGGAGTAATCCTACTCATCAGTGGGAATCGGGATCCAACTATCATCGCATGATAACTTGATGGAATCCACTCAAGTCACTACACTCCAGAAAGTATGTGCAAGCCTGGAAAGTTTTCTGTATGTTTGACACTCCCGATGTGATTTTTACCCATAGGACCCAAGTGGCCATGACACAGTCAATATATCAAAGGGTCCTAGTCAAGTTCAACCCGTTATTTTCTTGATTGCATTAAACCAACCCGCATAGCACCCTTGACAGTCAAAATGGTTACACGGCTGTCCAAACCAATCCACATATCCATCCGACAGAAAAGCATTACAGAGCTACCGTACACTACGCCTTGACACAGTCAACATACGCAGCACGAATACTAAGTAATACTAATCTGAAATGACGGAGGGCTAGGCTGGTTTTTGGCGAAAAACCTTTAACGTAATGAACTTGATATCGTTGAAGGAACCGAGTGGTTTTACAAATATATAATGGCGCAAACATTTGCTAAATAGGTCATTCCCTATGAAGGGATCTCGGCTTTTTTCTCATCGAATGAGGTGCAGGATATTTCAAACTGAATACCATGATGCAAAGCAAAAGAATCAACTATAGTGAGGTTATTACAATGACGTAAACTTTTGCACAAGAGGTCACTCCCTGTGAAGGGATCTCGCCTCTTGACTCGTCGAATGAGCTGCTGGATATTCATAACCGAATACCGCTGTGCAAAGCAAAAGAAAACCTCTGTAATTTCTGATTTTTAAAAAACTTGGTTCCAACATCATATAGGTTTGTTTTCCTTGCATTGATCAGAATCAACGCAGTCCCATCAATTAAACATATCACACCAGAAAAGAACAAAAATACAATGTACGTATATTTCATCCGCATTCGCCACTGGGCCCCATCATCACCCGTTAGGTTACTTAACCAACGACAGAGCGGGGGCGGGACTAGCACGGGTGCAAAACATATACAACATCTACTAGTGTGTGTGTGTGTGTGTGTGTGTATAGCATTCGTCCTAGACATGATATAAAGCAACATAACAGAATCTCAGCCAGCAACAAAGAATGGTGGATAATTCTGGAGTCTCGGGTTTCACTTGAGCCGCAAATGAGACCCGATTTTCCATGTCGTGTGGATAACCTGTGCAATGAAAACCTAGACCTCTACGAGTGCGGTAAGTTACCCGCCAATCCTAGAAGTGAGGCAACCCCAATCAACAAAGTGAATGGGCCACCCATCACTTCAAGGAATCCGGTAACTTGAGCACCCCTCCATGGATCAACCTATACCCCCTACGAGTGTAGCGAATAGCCCGCCAATTCTAGAGTAAGGTCCCCTCCATCTCAACGCCATGAGATGCGGACCCGTTGCCCTCTTGAACCCGGCTATCTGTAAACTCCACTACGGGGTATTCCTAGTACAGAAAAGAAAATAATATGTACAAGGGTGACATCGACCTCAACCTGGTTGTGCCCTAAACAAATAATATAAAAACTGGCAGAGACGGCAATCCACATGTCGGATGCTCGCCCGCAATATCAAATGTACAAATGAATCTGAACTGTACAACTATCATTGCACCACCGGCTATCCACCACGACGATCCAGCCACAACCATAACACAACACAGAATATCAACGTGAATGTCATGTTCGCAAACCCGTTTAAAAGATATATAGCAATTAGACGAGTTGTACCGCTCTAATGACATTCACGGTCGTAGATAGTAATGTATGTACTGAAAACTTTTAAACAGTGTTAAAAATTAACGACTTCGAAATACCCCATATTGCCCCCAAACAAAAAATAACATAATATCCAACCTAGGTAAAAACAAACAATACACAAAAACCAATATTCCAGATAACAGAACACAAAAAAAAAATTCAAGTCCCAAATCCAATATTGGATCGGCCAGGCTGGTTTTTTCATCAATCTCGCCGGCCACATTTTGGCATTTGGGGCTCGTGTTTTGTGTGTGTTCTAGTTACTACATAAATAGCCTTCTGCAATTGTTTAAATTTTTTTTCGAAGACTAGAAAATTTCGACAGAACTGAAATATTCAGGATATTGTTTCGGAGTTTTTTCGGTTTTGATACTTTAACATCGTTTAAAAAAGCTAGTATGGGGTTAATAGGTTGGTTTTGATACCATGTTGGGTTACGCCAGCGTCCTGGCCATCAAACCGTGGCCGATTACGGAACAAAATTTTTCTAAACTGGCGCTAACGGAACCCGATGCTACGGATCTACCATTAACCCTAATCTAGCAAATTATATATGAGTTTAGAAAGGTTATACCGAATGATCCGTGTCCTTCGGTCTTTAACCATCATCCCAAGCTCCTAAAGGCCTTTATGATCAAACTTGATCTCCGGTCTTGCTCCATCGAAGATTATCCACCTGAGGATTTGTATTCCGAGCGTTCCTATCTCAATAGCCGAGGTAACTAGGGTACCTAGATCGCTAAACTAGATATCCTAGAGGATGTAGAGTGCAGTGATAGATTAATTTGTCTCATAACACCCTATGTTTCTCAACACATGAGACTTGAAAGGTGGAGATAGAAGAAGATACTTGAGGATGAGAATGTGAGACAACTCAAGAAAAATGGATAAATGTTTGTGTTGTGTGTTGTGAGCAATAATGAAGTATCCAAATAAATATCTCAAGTTTCCAAAATATTTCAAGTCAACAAAATATCTCAAGACTTCAAAATATCTCACAACAAATAAAAAACCAAGCATGCTAGAATAGTAACAATGAGTCACTACAAAAACATGCTACAATAAATGCAAAAAACACCTCATCCTCACCACCTCATTAACCATTTAATCCTAAATGGTTAAAACTAAATGAGGTGGCATCTTCTAGAAGCACCTTATAATAAATTACAAGAATACCCATCATCCGTATATACATACCCGTATCCGTATTCCGAAAAATACGAATACAAAAAGACGAAAATAATCCATCAATCCAATACTAGAATCTGGATTAAACCAAAAGCCACTAGTATAATCCGTCCGAATCATGATACGTGCACAAGTGCACGTTTATGATCGAACCCTGCCGTAAAACCATACGGTATCTACATCGTTTTGTCTGAAGCAGGGAAACTCTCTTTGTGGGACTCTAAAGACTTGTCAATACGCTGACAATGGGTTTAACCACAAGCACATAAGCAGCACTACCTGTACATAACGGCTACCCCATGTATTGAGCGAAAGGAAGGCCGATGAGCAAACTCATCCTGACCCCTACTGAGCCTGTCCGTGACAATATCCGTCCAGTCCGGTCTGTTCGTCTAAAAGTATCGCATATCGAGTCTAGAGGGGTGGATAAAGTCAGACCCCTAATAACGCGACATATCATGTCGGTATGAAGCCCATCACCAACTAAGAAACTACTGATCCAAATCAGTAATTCTCGACTACCTTGGCCATGGATTTCTGGTGATGACCACCCATGCACTGCGTGACATCAACCCCCAATACCAGGAGAGACAAATCCCTGACGATCCGCTCACTGTCTCTGTATGGCTCGGGACTGTACCCAACTAAAACCTGTTTGCACGACTCCTTTGAGCCGTGGTAGGGTAGTAATCAAAGCACAGTGGGAACTCACACGAGAAAAATGACGATCTCAGGTCGACATACTAACCTGCACACATGTCACTTGGGAACTGCTATCTGACAATAGGTATACTACCAACTAGCATGTTCCCGACGAGTCCGTCCAGTGTATTCATAACCCAATGAGCACATGTATACTATCTTAGGCGAACAAACTAACAACCTGGCCACCGCCCCTCGTCGGGGTCTCGATAAGTACACACTAGTCGACACTGGAATATCAATGCAAAGTCTCGATACTCCCACGACTAGGGACATTTAAGGATGTACTTATAGACCACCTATCTCTCACGTATATGATCGCCATCATAATGTTGGTAGTCAAGCAAGAATCATATGGGCTCTATCAACATATAATAGTGATCTGTAATACCACATAATGCATGTACATGATGATAAAGACAAATCAGATAACATACTATCATCTTGAGTAAGACTGTTCTATCCGTATAGGTCCTCTCTCAATCATCGTAATCGCGTACCTGCGATTCAATAATTGACTTGAGGGCACAATAGCCAACAATCTCCTATTTGCATTTAAGGCTAATTATTGCTGTGTCGCATACTCACAGCTCGTGTGATACCGAACATCCAACTTCTCTACTAATCAGTTTCGCAATGCTCGTTTGTGAAACTATTGCGTTCGAGAAACAGCTTCAGTGAGTAGATCCACCCCAAAGTTTCTTTCTATATCTTTCTATATCTTAATTTCACGGAGAAACACCATCTCCCGAAATGAGCAATACCTGTCTTAGAATTTATCTGGATATCTGATGAGACCCAGTTCATAAATGAATTTCAAATCCAACAAACTTCGTAGACAGTATCATCCACTGAATTTAATTAGTATTCTGCGCCATACCTTCCACAGTATCCGCTTGGACCACCTGTCCAACATACTGTCCCTTAAAGAAGGAAAACTATAACTCAAATAGCCACTTTGTCATCCAGATCACTTTGGAAGCCTGAAATGATAACTGCCTCCTGAAGGAGGCTGACGTTACCATATCCCAAGAACATCCACTTATGTTCATAACTGATTCCTAACGTTTCTCCAGAATTGGATTAATATATGTGCTTATTGCAGCCAGTACAAAAACAATATCTACTGTGGTACTTGATATCTTATGATTGACTCAATTGCCTAAGCAAGTGATATGCCTATCATGCAACTCCCTTTCCCCATCAGTTTGTAAGACATCTCTTAAGAGAGGGTGACTCCATCACCTGCGGGTACACCACCACGCCAGGAGTCGTCCATTCTAAAACACCCCTAGAATAATGTCAAAGTTCCTAAATTGGGATTCCTAAATCTAGATCTAAAACCATACATCTAGTGACCAAAATCCATGATATTTTATCTGTATCCCAAGTGGAGAAACACCTTATGACAACCACAGTATATAACCAATCGTAGTATAGGAAGATCTCTCCCTATCAAGTGCATGCCATCCAAATACCTGGACATCACTCTCTACTACCTTCTTACCAGATCTATCTTCTATTCTGATGAAGTCCAAACCTATGACTGTCACATCAAAAATAAATGATTTATTTCCGCTATACCTGCTTTAGTCTATAAATAGATATAAGCTACTTTTCCACTATACTTCCGCTGCTTCCAATGACTACAACAACCTTCTGGTAGAGTCATATACACGTGCACTTTCTAAAACTAATTTAGAACGACGTTATACTTATCCTCCTGCCAGGTCTTATAGTTTAGAACAGCAACAATGACAAGTCTGGGTAAACAAGAACCTCCATATCATCGTCTCTGAGAAAACCGAAGTATCTCTCGGGTGTCTGAGGTTGCCCACCAAATCTGCGGAGTGGCTAATGGAATGTCGAATCCAATTGAATTTTTAAGTTCTGCTAAATTTTCAGTAATCGTTTGTGGTTCTGGAATCACTTCCAGTTCTACCATAATCCCACTAATGTTTTCTGAAAAGAATCCATTTTATTAAAACGGTGGCGAGTCAAGAACAATATAACTATTGATCTTTCTGATGGTAGAAAGTTAACCCTCGTCAAAAGCCGGGATAACCCACAAACCGCCATTACTGAAACGTGCCTAAAGTTTATCCGAATTTTGATTTTAAGTATCAGCCGGACAACTCCATATATCTTAACATCGTTAAGATATGAATCGATTCTATATAACCAATATAGAAACAAAGGCACTAATTTAATTGGAACCAGATTCAAAATCATACAGCTGTCTCCAGCGCACATCAACCAAATGGAAGGAGGCCAAGCAACATTACTCATCTAGGAGTACATCCACATATGAGTAACCTGAAAGAGAAGCAAGTTCTCAAAACCATTACTTACAACGGAATACTTAGCACAAGTATCTACATTTTCGACTATCTCGAAGAATCCTGATACTTCCAACAAATGGTTCTCTACTTTATTCCTATACCTATAACTTCTCAAAACTTGAATCCTGTATTTCAACGAAATACTTGTCTAAAACTAGAGACGTCAAAAGTAAAAAGAATATAGTACGAGTACCAACCCTTTGTCTTACAACATATAATTCTCCACTTCATTCTTATACCTATAACTTCTCAAAATCCGGACATTGTATTTCAACGAAATACTTGTTTAGAACTGGAGAAGTCATGAGTAAACAAAATATAGTACAAGTACCAACCCCTTTGTCCTAACAGACATCAGACAACGTACAATACTTTGTATAAGTCCCCTGAGTTCAATAACTCAAACTCTGTGCGTCGTAGATTGAAAACTGTGTTATGGTTAAGAAGAATTACACCGCTGTTGAATGTGCCTTACTTAATCACCAATTGATATAGATAAATGTCATAGACATAATATCAAAATGTTATATCTAACATTGTAAAATAAACATACAGATATATCAGTTTGAAATTGGTGCATAACGGATATTCAAAACCAAATATTTGCCGTCAGACAAAACCCAGATGATTTCCTCAAATATCACCAATTACAAAGAATTCCGATATACAGAGGATCTAATCATCCAATTCCTAATATCTTACTCACTCACCATCTGTAACGCCATACAGATGTGAGAATCAAATCTGGTAAATGCATACCTTGGAATTAGAATCTAACTGGAAAAACAGTTTTTAATTAACACTGCATAGTAAAACCGAAACATGAAAAATGTTTCAAAGGGGTAACCGGGTATTCTTAGTAATGCCTCTTCCACTATCCAGACTCATGACAGTAACCGTATACTTCCTTACCCTCACTCAAATCCCTTTATATGTCTTTACTTATTACCTTCTGTGTACCATACTTAGGCTAATTGATTTTCTTCCTTCCCTACCTTTCGGCTCCAGCCTAAGATTTGGAAGAAAACTATCCAATAAGCGTAATAGGTGTACTCTCCTAATACTAGGAGCTCTCGCAACCTGAGAGAAAGTAAAGAGAAAAGACAACTGAATAATCATATTCTATTTCTCCTGAACCAGAATCCATCCTAGAACTGGAAAAAATTCCTTCGAGTTCGTATGTAACTATACGATGGCATATCCAAGCAATATGGATGTTCGTAGTGATACGAAGTGTTCTGGAGAAATTTAAAGTGGATGTACGAGTGGCGAGGGTATACACGGCTTCGTCGTGAATGATAGCAGTCACAATTTCCTTTTGCCCTTATTCTGATCCCTTTATATGTCCTTACTTATTACCTTCTGCACACCACACGCAGGCTAATTGGTTTTCTCCCTTCCCCCTCTTTCGGCACCTACATATGGTTTGGAAGAAGTCTATCCAATAAGCATAATAGGTGTACTCTCTTAATCTGAGGAGCCCTCGCAACCTAAGAGAAGGTAAAGAGAAAAGACAACCGAATAATCCTATTCAATTTCTCTTGAACCAGAATTCATCCTCGAATTGGAACAAGTTCCTTCGAGTTCGTATATAACTATACGATGGATTATCTAATAAATATGGATCTTCGTAGTGATACGGGGTGTTCTGGAGAAATGCAAAGGTGATGTAGAAGTGGCAATGATATATGCGACTCCGTGACAATCCAAAAGCCAAAGTGTTTTAAGAAGCTTCGGTTAACTTGGTTCATGAGTTTTAGTTTAGGGTCGGGCCATGGTCGCTGCCAAAGAGAGAGAAAAGAAACACTCAGCATACACTCTAACTTAGATCAGAATGGTTAATCACTTTATCTAATCAAGATGGCTCCCACTGTTTCCTCGAATTCTCCATCAAATCCTAAAAGGAGAATTAGTCGGGATCATTTAAAATCACCCGAGGAGTAATCCTACTCATCAGTGGGAATCGAGATCCAACTATCATCGCATGATAACTTGATGGAATCCACTCAAGTCACTACACTACAGAAAGTATGCGCATGCCTGGCAAGTTTCCTGTATGTTTGAAACTTCCGATGTGATTTTTACCCCTAGGACCTAAGGGACCTTGATACAATCAACATATCAAAGGGTCCTAGTCAAGTTCAACCCGTCATTTTCTTGATTGCATTAAACCCACCCGCATAATACTCTTGACACAGTCAAAATGGTTATACGGTTGTCCTAACCAATCCATATATCCATGTGACAGAAAAGCATTACAGAGCTACCGTACACTACGCTTTGACACAGTCAACATAAGCAGCACGAATACTAAGTAATACTAATCTGAAATGACGGAGGGCTACGACTGGTTTTTGACGAAAAACCTTTAACGTAATGAACTTGATATCGTTGAAGGAACCGAGTGGTATTACAAATATATAATGGTGCAAACTTTTGCTAAAGAGGTCACTCCCTGTGAAGGGATCTTGGCTCTTTCCTTATCGAATGAGGTGCAGGATATTCCAAATTGAATACCACGATGCAAAACAAAAGAATCGACTATAGTGACATTATTACGATGATGTAAACTTTTGCTCAAGAGGTCACTCCCTGTAAAGGGATCTCGGCTCTTGCCTTGTCGAATGAGGTGCTGGATATTCATAATCGAATACCGTTGTGTAAAGCAAAAGAAAACATCTGTAATATCTGTTTTTTTAAAAACTTGGTTCCAACATCATCATATAGGTTTGTTTTTCTTGCATTGACCAGAATCAACGCAGTCTCATCAATTAAACATATCACATCAGAAAAGAACGAAAATACAATGTACGTATATGCCATCCGCATTTGCCACTGGGCCCCGTCATCACCCGTTAGGTTACTTAACTAACGACAGAGCGGGGGCTGGACTAACGCGGGTGCAAAAACAAATACAACATCTACCAGTATATATATAAATATATATAACATTCGTCTCAGGCATGATATAAAGCAATATCACAGAATCTCAGCCAGCAACACAGAATGGTGGATAATTCTGGAGTCTCGGGTTTCACTTGAGCCGCAAATGAGACCCGACGTTCCCTGTCGTATGGATAGCCTGTGCAATGAAAACCTAGACCCCTACGAGTGCGACAAGTTACCCGCCAATCCCAGATGTGAGGCAACCCCAATCAACAAAGTGAATGGGCCACCCAGCACTTCACAGAATTCGGTAACTTGAGCACCCCTTCGTGGGTCAACCTATACCCCCTACGAGTGCGGCGAATAGCCCGCCAATTCTAGAGTAAGGTCCCCTCCGTCTCAACGCCATGAGATGCGGACCCGTTGCCCTCTAGAACCCGGCTATCCGTACACTCCACCGCAAGGTAATCCTAATACAGAAAAGAAAATAAAATGTACAAGGATGACATCGATCTCAACCCGGTCGTGCCCCAAACAAATAATATACAAATTGGCAGAGACAGCAGTCCACATGTCGGACGCTCGGCCTGCAATATCAAATGTACAAATGAATCTGAACTGTACAGCTATCATTGCACCACTGGCTATCCACCACGACGATCCAGCCACAACCACAGCACAATACAGAACATCAACGTGAATGTCATGTTCGCAAACCCGTTTAAAAGACATATAGCAATTAAATGAGTTGTACCGCTCTAATGACATTCACGGTCGCAGATAGTAATGTATGTACTGAAAACTTTTAAACGGTATTAAAAATTAACGACTTCCAAATTCCCCATATTGCCCCCAAACAAAAGATAACATAATATCCAACCTGGGCAAAAACAAACAAAACACAAAAATCAATATTCCAGAGAACAGAACACAAAGAAATTCAAGTCCCAAATCCAATATTGGACCGGCTAGGCCGGTTTTTTCATCAATCTCGTCAGCTACATTTTGGCATTTGGGGCTCGTGTTTTGTGTGTGTTCTAGTTACTACATAAATTGCCTTCTGCAATTGTTTAAAAAAAAATTTGAAGACTAGAAAAATTCGACAGAAACTGGAATATTCGGGGTATTGTTTCGGAGTTGTTTCGGTTTCGATATTTTAATATCGTTTAAAACAGCTAGTATGGGGTTAATAGGTTGGCTTTGATACCATGTTGGGTTACGCCAGCGCCCTGGCCATCAAACCGTGGCCGATTGCGGAACAAAATTTTTCTAAACTGGCGCTAACAGAACCCGATGCTACGTATTTACCATTAATCCTAATCTAGCAAACTATATATGAGTTTAGAAAGGTTATACCGAATGATCCGTGTCCTTCGGTCTTTAACCATCATCCCAAGTTTCTAGAGGCCTCCATGATCAAACTTGATCTCCGGTCTCCCTCCATCGAATATGATCCATCTGAGGATTTGTATTCCGAGTGCTCCTACCTCAATAGCCGAGGTAACTAGGATACCTAGATCGCTAAACTAGATAGCCTAGAGGATGTAGAGTGTAGTGATGGATTAATTTGTCTCATAACACCCTAGGTTTCTCAACACATGAGACTTGGAGGGTGGAGGTAGAAAAAGATGCTTGAGGATGAGAGTGAGGCAACTCAAGAAAAATGGCTAAGTATTTGTGTTATGTGTTGTGAGCAATAACGAATCATCCAAATAAATATCTCAAGTCTCCAAAATATCTCAAGTCAACAAAATATCTCAAGGCTTCAAAATATCTCACAACAAACAAACAACCAAGCATGCTAGAATAGTAACCATGGGTCACTACAAAGCCATGCTACAATAAATGCAATAAACACCTCATCCTCTCCACCACATAAACCATTTAATTCTAAATGGTTAAAATTAAATAAGGTGGCATCTTCTAGAAGCACCTTGTAATAAATTACAAGAATACTCCTCATCCGTTTATGCATACCCGTATCCGTATTCCGAAAAATACGAATACAAAGAGACGAAATAATCCATCAATCCAATACTAGAATCTGGTTTAAACCAAAGCCCACTAGTATAATTCATCCGAATCATGATACGTGCACAAGTGCACGTATATGATCGAACCCTGCCGCAAAACCATACGGCCTCTACATCGTTTCGTCCGAAGCAGGGAAACCCTCTGTGTGGGACTCTAAAAACTCGTCAATACGCTGGTAGTGGGTTTAATCATAAGCACATCAGCGGCACTAGGTGTATGTAACGGCTACTCAGGTATTGAGCGAAAGGAAGACCGATGAGCAAACTCATCCTGACCCCTACTGAGCCTGTCCGTGACAATATCCGTCCAGTCCGGTCTGTTCGTCTAAGAGTATCGCATATCGAGTCTAGAGGGGTGGATAAAGTCAGACCCCTAATAACGCGACATTTCGTGTCGGTATGAAGCCCATCACCAACTGAGAAACTACTGATCTAAATCAGTAATTCTCGACTAACTTGGCCAAGGATTTTTGGTGATGGCCACCCGTGCACTGCGCGACATCAACCCCCAATACCGGAAAAGGCGAATCCCCAACGATTTGCTCACTGCTTCCATATGGCTCGGGACTGTACCCAACTAAAACCCGTTTGCACGACTCCTTTGAGCCGTGGTAGGGTAGTAATCAAAGCACAGTGGGAACTCATACGAGATAAATAACGATCTCAGGTCGACAGACTAACATGCACACATGTCACTTAGGAACTGCTATCTGACAATAGGTATACTACCAACTAGCATGTTCCCGGCAAGTCTGTCCAGTGTACTCATAACCCAATAAGCACCTGTATACTATCTTAGACGAACAAACTAATACCAATGGCTTGTGAGACCTGGCCACCGCCCCTCGTTGGGGTCTCGATAAGTACACTGGAGTATCAATACCCAGTCTCGATACTCCCACGACTAGGGACATTTAAGGATGTGCTTATAGACCATCCAGCTCCCACGTATATGATCGCCATCATAATGCTGGTAGTCAAGCAAAAATCATATGGGCTCTATCAACATATAATAGTGATCTGTAATACCACATAATGCATGTACATGATGATAAAGACAAACCAGATAGCATACTATCATCTTGAGTAAAACTGTTCTATCCGTATAGGTCCTCCCTAAATCATCGCAATCGCGTGCCTACGATTCAATAATTGACTTGAGGGCACTATAGCCAACAGAAGGAACTAGTGCACCCTAAACCCTAACCCTAATTAACCCAAATTAATCTAATTAACCCAGATTAACCCTAATCATCACCCTAACTAAAATTATCCGTAATTAACAAAAAATTAGGCTAATTAAACCAAACTAACCCAAATCATCACCCTAACTCAAATTATCCCTAATTAACCCAAAATTAAGCTAATTAAACCAAATTAACCCTAATCAACACCCTAATATAAATACACTCTATTTTACCTAATTAACCAAATTATCCCTCGCCCAAACCCTAATCATCACCCAAACCCTAACCCAAATTAACCCTAGCCCAAACCAAAATTAACCCTAATTAATCTAATAAACCCTAACCCTAATCATCACTAACCCTATTTTACCTAATTAACCCAAACTAACCCTAACCCTAACTCTAACCCTAAACATCAACCGAACCTTAACCCTATCTAATTAACCCTAACCCAAACCCAAATTAACCCGGCCCTAGCTATAACCCTGATTGGTTGTCTTTTTGCATGTGCTCTTTATAAATCAAGATTAAGAATATACCGCAATCAATAACGGTGTCGTTTGGTAGCTAGCCGGTTGAGTACGGGTCGATCTACATGGAGAAGGATTCATTTTCTTTACGTTTTAACGAGTTAAGTCGAGAAAATTGGTGGTTTTGTTTTAAGATCTAAGAATGAGATAAAAGTTGATAAAAAGCTTGCTAGGGTTAAGATTAAGTTAGTTCGAGATAGAGATCTTCTTGCTTCTATCAATACCTTAGTTGTGAATAAAGGTGTTAGGGTAATCGGCAATAATGGGGATTAACACGACTGGGAAGAAACTAAGTTTCTTCCTTTTGGTCCTTGTCCGTCCGTTCTTGTCTCTTAGCCCTGTTGCGCCACGGCAGCGCCCCGGCCGTCTATCCGAGGCCAAAATGCGGAATCAAAATTTTTCTTAACTTTTAAACTGGCGCTGCCGCGGACAATATACCCGGATCATAACCATTAACCGATACTAGCTAATAAGAGAAAGGGTAAGAGATATACCGAGTGATCCGAGTCCTCCGGTCTTCTCGTCATCGTCCCGATCTCCTGCGGAAACTCCGATCGTCGCCTCCTTGCCGGAAGGGCACCACAACGCCTGCATCTTTTACGGGCTCCCACCTCAATACCGAGGCAACTCGGGCACGAAGCTGGCAAGTCGACGTGCCCAAGATTTGCTGTAGAATGTGTAGTGTAGAAACTTTGTCTCTTGGAGTTTATGTAGTTGCCATTGATGGATGGAGGAAGAGGTAAAGAAAATTGGTGCTTTCAATTTTCTAGCAAGAAGAAGATGAGATGAAGAATTCCTCACATAACAAAATGAACTCTCTCATTCTTTTTCTCTCAAGTGAAGCCTCCTTCATCTAGTGAGAATGGTGGAGGAAAGGAATATCAAACCATAATAAGAAGGGAGGTGAGTGTAGTAAAAGCAAGGGGGTGACCACATCCAAAAGGAATGATAACAAGGTCAAATCCATTCAAATCAACTCTAATCACCATCTAATCTCAAAAAGCAAGCCATCATGAAAAAGCAAAGATGCTTAACTTATCATAATGCCACAAGTGCAAGAAACCCCCTCCACAAATGTTATTTGCAAACTTGCAAATAACCCCCTCCATCGGAAAAGTCCGGCCGAGAAAGAACAAAGGAAAACCGGCCGGAACGGAATGCAAACTGGCAACTCCAGAAAACTGGTCCCGTAATAAATTACAGGAAAACTCCGATACTGTGCATACACACCCGCATCTGTATTCCGACCAGATACAAATGCAATGAGACAAAATCTACACTGTACTAAACTAGGATCCGGCTTAAGCCAAAGCCGGCTAGTAATATCCGTCCGATCCTGATCCGTGCAATACCGCACGTATCAGATCGAACCCTGCCATATATCCATACGGCCACTAGTACAAACCGTCCAATCCTGATCCGTGCAATACCGCACGTATCTGATCGGACCCTGCCATATCTCCATACGGCTTCTACAGCGTTTCGCCCGAAAGCTTGAGTAACTGAAAGTGTGGTGGACTCTAAAGACTCGTCAATACTATGGTTGTGGATTTAACCACCAGCACGTCAGAGGTATAAGCCAATACGTGACGGGCCACCAGCTATTGACCAAAAGGGACGTCGATGAGCGAACTCATCCTGACACCCTACTGAGCCTGTCAGTGACAATATCCGTACAGTCCGGTCCGTTCGTCTATGAGCATCGCATGTCGGGCCTAGGGGGTTGGTAAAAGTCAGACCCCCAAAAGCGGTACAAGTCGTGTCGGAGTGTAGCCCAGAACGCCCTGAGATACTACTGGAATACCTACCAGTAAATCTCCTGCCTCGGCCGAGGGCATTGCGTAATGGCTCTCCTAGACACAGCGCGACCTCACCCCCAATACCGGGAGAGACGAACCCCTGAAGATCCGCTCACTGCCTCTATGTGGCTCGGGACTGTACCCAACTAAAACTTGTTTGCATGACTCCTTTGAGCCGTGGTAGGGTAGTAATCAAAGCACAGTGGGAACTCACACGAGACAAATGACGATCTCAGGTCGATGAACTAACCTGTACACATGTCACCAGGGAACTGCTATCTGACATCTGGTATAAGACCAACTAGCAGGTTCCCGGCGAGTCCTGTCCGGTGTACTCATAACCCAATGAGCACCTGTATACATCTTAGGTGAACCAACTGACACCGGTGGCTTGTGAGACCGGCCACCGCCCCTCGTCGGGGTCTCGACTGTATACACTAGTCTACTAATGGAGTATCGATGCCCTGTCTCGAAACTCCTACGACTAGGGACCTTTTAAGGATGTGCTTATAGACTACCAGCTCCCACGTATATGATCGCCATCATACTGCTGGTAGTCAAGCAAGAATCCTAAGGGCTCTATCAACGTGTAATAGCGACATGTCAGGTCACCTAAAGCAGTACACGATGATAAAGATAAACCAGATAGCATACTATCATCTCGAGTAAGACTGTCCTACCGGGATAGGTCCTCTCTCAATCATTGCAATCACGTGCCTGTGATCCAATAATTGACTCTGAGGGCACTATCTCCAACAATCTCCCACTTGCACTCAAGGCTAATTATTGCGATGTCGCATACTCACAGCCCGTGTGATACCGAACACCCAACTCCTCTACTAGTCAGTCTCACAAAACCCATTTGTGAAACTATTGCGTTCGAGGAATAGCCTCAGTGAGTGGATCCGCCTTGATGTTTCTTTCTATGTCTCTCTCTATCTCAAGTTCGCGGAGAAAGCCATCTCCCGAAATGAGCAATACCTGTCTTAGAATGTCTGAATGTCTGATGGGACCTAGCTCATAAATGAACTCCAAATCCAAACTTCTTAGACTGTATCGTCAACTGAACTTAATCAGTATCCTGCACCATGCCACCCTCAGTATTCCCTTGGACCACCTGTCCAAAATACTGCCCCTCGTCAGAAGGATAACTATAACTCTGACGATCACCCTGTCGTCCATGTCACCTTGGAAGCCTGGAATGATAACTGCCTCCCTAATGAGGCTGTTGTTATCATATCCTTAGAACATCCACTTATGTTCTAAAACTGCTTCCGACTGTTTCTCCAGGATTGGATCAATATCAACTTATTGCATCTACTGCAAGAACAACATCTGGTGTGGTACTTGACATCTCATGATTGACTCAATTGCCTAAGCAAGTGGTCTGTCAATCATGCGTATCCCTCTCCCCTTTAGTCTGTAAGACACCTTTAGAGAGGGTGACTCCATCAACTGCAGGTACACTACCGTGCCAGGAGTCGTCCATTCTAAATACTCATAGAATGCTGTCAAGGTACCCAGATTGGGAAACTACCCAAATCTAGATCTAAAACCATAGATCTAGTAACCAGAATGTCTGATATAATATCCAAGTCCTGTGTGGAGAAACTACTGTGTGACAACCAAAGTATAACCGATCGTAGTATAGGAATATCACTTCCTACTCTGTGTATGTCATCCAAATACCATGACATCACACCCTACTACCTTCTCAACAGATCCATCCCCTATTCTGATGAAGTCAAACCTATGACTGTCACATCAGAAATAGATGATCTATCTCCGCTTTATCTGCTTTAGTCTATAAATAGACATAAGCCACCTGTCCACCAATGCTTCCGCTGCTCCCACTGACTACGACAACCCTCTGGCAGAGTCATATAGACGTACACTTCTAAAGCTAGTTTAGAACGACGCTATACTCATCCTCCTGCCGGGTCTCACAGTCTGGAACAACAGCAATGGTAAGTCTGGGTAAACAAGAACCTCCCTGCCACCTTCCTTGAGCATACCGAAGTACCTCTCGAGTGCCTGAGGTTACCCACCATATCTGCGGAGTGGCTAATGGAATGTCAATCCAGATTGAATCTTTAGGTTCCTTATCAAATCTTCAGTAATCGTTTGTGGTTCTGGAATTACTTCCAGTTCTACCATACTCCCACTACTGTTTTCTAAAAAAATCCATTTTTATTAAAACTGTGGCGAGTCAAGAATAATATCACTATTGATCTTCCAGATGGTAGAAAGTCAACCCTCGTCATAGCCTGGGTCAACCCACAAACAGCCATTACAGAAACGTGCCTTGAGTTGTCCAGTGTCTGGTTTTAAGCATAAGCCGGACAACTCCCCGTACCTTAACAATGTTAAGATATGAACTGTTCTATATCCAATATAGAAACAGAGGCACTGATTTAATTGAACCAGATTCAAATCATGCAGCTGTCTCCAGTGCATGTCAACTAAATGGAAGGAGGCCGATCAGCGTTACTCAACTTAGGAATGTTTCCAATTATGAGTAACCTGAAAGAGAAGCTAGTTCTCTTAATCATTACTATCAACTGAACACCATACACAAGTATCTACATCTTCGATCACTTTGAAGAATCCCGATACTTGCTACACCTGGTTCTCTACTCTATTCAAATACCTATAACTCCTCAAAACTTAGACCCTGTGTTCTTACGAAACACATGTCTAAGAACTAGAGAAGTTAAAAGTAAACAGAATATAGTATGAGGACCAACCCCTCTGTCCTAATGGACACTGGACAACATACAATACTCTGTATAAGTCCGCTGAGTCTAACAACTCTTTCACTGTGCGTCGTAGGTTGAAAACTGTACTTATAGTTAAGAAGAATTACACCGCTGTTTAATGCTCCTTACCTAACCATCCACTGATATAGGTAAATGTCATCGACATAATATCAAAAGGTATATCTCACTCTATGAAAATAGACGTACAGATATATCAATTTGAAATTGGTGCACAACAGCGGATATTCAAAACCAAATATTTGCCGACCGGCAAACAGCCCAGATGATCTCCTCAAATATCACCGATTACAACGAATCCCGATATAATGAGGATGATTACCCTATTCCCAATAACTTACTCCCACTCATTATCTGTAAAACCATACAGATGTGAGATTCAAACCTGGTAAATACATACCCTGGAGCAAGTGTCCAATCGGGAAATCAGTTTTCTTTTAACAGTACACAGTTGAACTGAAACATTGAAATGTTTCGATGGGGTATCCTGGTATTCCTAGTAATGCCTCTACCATTATCCAGATTCACAATTATAACCGTATAATTCTTTGCCACCTCTCCAAATCCCTTTATATGTCTTTAGTCATTACCTTCTGCACACCCCTTAGGCCAAATAGTTTTCTACCTTCCCTACCGTTCGGCACCAGCCTATGGTTTGGAAGAAGACTATCCAATAAGCATAAAGGGTGTACTGTCATAATCCTAGGAGCACTCGCAAAGCGAGAGAAGGTGAAGATAAAAGACAACCGAATAAACCTTATTCCTATTTCTCCTGAACCAGAATCCATCCCCGAACTGGAACAAGTTCCTTTCGAGTTCGTATATAACCATACGATGGAGTATCCAATAAACTGTGGATCTTCGTAGTGATACGGAGTGTCCTGGAGAAATACAAAGGTGATTTAGGATTGGCGAAGAAATACTTGGTTTGATCGTGAATAGCAGTCGTAATTTACTTTGCCCTCTTACTAATCCCTTGCTTTGCCTTAATCTTAATACCTTCTGCACACCGTTTAGGCTAATTGGTTTTCTTCATTCCCTACCGGTCGGCACCAGCCTAAGGTTTGGAAGAAGACTATCCAATTTGCGTAATAGGTGTGCTATCTCCTAAACCAAGGAGTACTCACAACTTGAGAGAAGGTAAAAGGGAAAAGACAACTAAATAATCCTATTCGTTTTCTCCAGAACCGGAAACCATCCTCGAATTCCTTCGAGTTCGTATATAACCATACGATGGTTTTGTCCAATGGAAGTGGACGTTCGTAGTAATACGGGGTGTCCTGGAGAAAAGGGTAAAGGTAGGAGTGGCAATGAGGTTTGCAACTCTGACAATCCAAAAGCCAGCGTTAAGAAGGTTCGGTCAACTTGGTCACTGAGTCATAGTCCAGGGTCGGGTCAATGGTCGCTGCCAAAGAGAGAGAGAAAAGAAACACTCAGCGTGCACTCTAACCTAGATCATAATGGTTATCACTTTATCTAATCTGGAAACCTCCCACTGTAACCTTAAATTCTCCTCCAAACCTGAAAGAAGAATTAGTCGGGATCACCCGAGGAGTAAACCAACTCATCAATGGGAATCGGGATCCAACTATCATCGCATGACAACGTGACGGAATCCACTCACATTATCACACTCCAGAAGGTATGCGCATGTCTGGCAAGTTTCAGTTCTTTTGAAACTCCCGATGTGATTTTTACCCCAAGCGGTTTATGACCTTGACTAGGTCAACAAACCATAAACCGCCAGTCAAGTTCAACCCGTCATTATTCTGAATTGCATTAAACCCACCCGTACGTGCCCTTGACTAGGTCAACAAGGCCGCACGACTGTCTTAACCAATCCCACTTATGCAACAAACAAGTACCACTTAGCTACCGAACACTACGTCTTGACTAGGTCAACAAACGCAGCACGAATACTAAATAATACCTGTAGGAAATGACGGAGGGCTACGGCTGGTTTTTGGCGAAAAACCTTTAACGTAATGAACTTGATATCGTTGAAGGAACTGCATAGCCTTTTATAAAAATATAGTGACGAAAACCCTTGCTAAAGAGGTCACTCCCGGTGAAGGGATCTCGGCTCTTTCCCCGTAGAATGAGGTGTAGGATATTCCAACTGAATACCACGATGCAAAGCAAAAGGCAATCGGCTATAGTGAAGTTATTGCCCTAACACAAACTTCTGTCCAAGGGGTCACTCCCGGTGAAGGGATCTCGGCCCTTGCCTCGTCGACTGAGGAGCAGGATATTCCAACTGAATACCACGATGCAAAACAAAAGTGAACGTCCTTGCAATAACAGCTTTTTGAAAAAATTTCCAACAACATCAGAATAAGTTTGTTTAGCTTGCATTGATCTGAATCAACGCAGTCCCATCAATTGATCACACCATAAAGAACGAAAATATACTGATGTACGTATATGCCATCCGCATTCGCCACTGGGTCCCGTCATTACCCGTTAGGTTAGCTAACTAACGACAGAGCGGGGACTGGACTAGCGCGGATGCAAAACATATACAACATCTACTAATATATATACCAATATATTATATTCGCTCAAGGCGTGATAAAATGCAATATCACAGAAATGTACAGCATCACAGAACAATACAGATATCTGGAAGCCCCGGGTTTCACAGAGCCGCTGCTGAAACCCGACGTTCCCCTGGTCGTGTGGATAGCCTGTGCAATGATATCCTAGACCCCTACGGGTGCGGCAAGTCACCCGCCAAAACCTGAAGCGAGGCAGCCCCCTTCAGCACCGTGAATGGACCACCCAGCACTTCATGGAATCCGGTAACTTGGGCACCCCTCCTGGGTCAACCTGTACCCCCTACGAGTGCGGCGAATAGCCCGCCAATCCTAGAGTGAAGCCCCCTTCGTCTCAATGCCATGAGATGCGGGCTTGTTGCCCTCTAGAACCCGGCTATCCGTGCACCCCTCCGTGGGGTAATCCTAGTACAGAAAGTAAAATATACATACAACGGGTACATCGACCGCAACCAGGTCGTGCCCCAAAAGAATAATACAAACAGCCAGTGACGGCAGTCCACATGTCGGACGCTCGCCCCGCAATATCAAATGTACATATAATGCAAAACTGTACTAACATTGCATCCAGGCTATCCCCCACGACCGATCCGCAACATCACAGCAATACACAGAACATCAACGTGAAAGTCACGTTCGCAAATCCGTCTAACTGGGCTATAGCAGTTAGACAGGATTTACCGATCAAGTGACATTCACGGTCGCAGATATAATGTAAATACTGTGAACCAATGTGTTTAAAATATCCGATCGATCAAAATTACCAAGTGGGCCCCCAAGTACTTACTGTAGCACACACAGAAAATCTGGGCCCAAACAAAGTATACCAAAACCCCTATCTTAAGCCCACAAGCCCATTGCAAAGAAATGACGACATGAACCCACATTCCTGCGGCGGAACCGCGGCCAAAGGGGGGTCAAGGCCGCGGTTCCGCGGTCGTACGGAAAGATCATGGCACCAAATTTTTCCAGTGTTCTTACGATTATCAGTACATCAGTTTTCCACAACCTGAAAAAATTTTAGAGCTCGGAAAAAATCGACAGAAAACTGATGTGAAGAAAACGCGGTTTTGGAATTTTTGTTCGATCGGAAAAGTAAAACACACTTGAACAAGCTAGACTAGGTTAATGGCGTGGCTCTGATACCATGTTGCGCCACGGCAGCGCCCCGGCCGTCTATCCGAGGCCAAAATGCGGAATCAAAATTTTTCTTAACTTTTAAACTGGCGCTACCGCGGACAATATACCCGGATCGTAACCATTAACCGATACTAGATAATAAGAGAAAGGGTAAGAGATATACCGAGTGATCCGAGTCCTCCGGTCTTCTCGTCATCGTCCCGATCTCCTGCGGAAACTCCGATCGTCGCCTCCTTGCCGGAAGGGCACCACAACGCCTGCATCTTTTACGGGCTCCCACCTCAATACCGAGGCAACTCGGGCACGAAGCTGGCAAGTCGACGTGCCCAAGATTTGCTGTAGAATGTGTAGTGTAGAAACTTTGTCTCTTGGAGTTTATGTAGTTGCCATTGATGGATGGAGGAAGAGGTAAAGAAAATTGGTGCTTTCAATTTTCTAGCAAGAAGAAGATGAGATGAAGAATTCCTCACATAACAAAATGAACTCTCTCATTCTTTTTCTCTCAAGTGAAGCCTCCTTCATCTAGTGAGAATGGTGGAGGAAAGGAATATCAAACCATAATAAGAAGGGAGGTGAGTGTAGTAAAAGCAAGGGGGTGACCACATCCAAAAGGAATGATAACAAGGTCAAATCCATTCAAATCAACTCTAATCACCATCTAATCTCAAAAAGCAAGCCATCATGAAAAAGCAAAGATGCTTAACTTATCATAATGCCACAAGTGCAAGAAACCCCCTCCACAAATGTTATTTGCAAACTTGCAAATAACCCCCTCTATCGGAAAAGTCCGGCCGGGAAAGAACAAAGGAAAACCGGCCGGAACGGAATGCAAACTGGCAACTCCAGAAAACTGGTCCCGTAATAAATTACAGGAAAACTCTGATACTGTGCATACACACCCGCATCTGTATTCCGACCGGATACAAATGCAATGAGACAAAATCTACACTGTACTAAACTAGGATCCGGCTTAAGCCAAAGCCGGCTAGTAATATCCGTCTGATCCTGATCCGTGCAATACCGCACGTATCAGATCGAACCCTGCCATATATCCATACGGCCACTAGTACAAACCGTCCGATCCTGATCCGTGCAATACCGCACGTATCTGATCGGACCCTGCCATATCTCCATATGGCTTCTACAGCGTTTCGCCCGAAAGCTTGAGTAACTGAAAGTGTGGTGGACTCTAAATACTCGTCAATACTATGGTTGTGGATTTAACCACCAGCACGTCAGAGGTATAAGCCAATACGTGACGGGCCACCAGCTATTGACCAAAAGGGACGTCGATGAGCGAACTCATCCTGACACCCTACTGAGCCTGTCAGTGACAATATCCGTACAGTCCGGTCCGTTCGTCTATGAGCATCGCATGTCGGGCCTAGGGGGTTGGTAAAAGTCAGACCCCCAAAAGCGGTACAAGTCGTGTCGGAGTGTAGCCCAGAACGCCCTGAGATACTACTGGAATACCTACCAGTAAATCTCCTGCCTCGGCCGAGGGCTTTGCGTAATGGCTCTCCTAGACACAGCGCGACCTCACCCCCAATACCGGGAGAGACGAACCCCTAAAGATCCGCTCACTGCCTCCATGTGGCTCGGGACTGTACCCAACTAAAACCTGTTTGCACGACTCCTTTGAGCCGTGGTAGGGTAGTAATCAAAGCACAGTGGGAACTCACACGAGACAAATGACGATCTCAGGTCGATGAACTAACCTGTACACATGTCACCAGGGAACTGCTATCGTACATCTGGTATAAGACCAACTAGCAGGTTCCCGGCGAGTCCTGTCCGGTGTACTCATAACCCAATGAGCACATGTATACATCTTAGGTGAACCAACTGACACCAGTGGCTTGTGAGACCGGCCACCGCCCCTCGTCGGGGTCTCGACTGTATACACTAGTCTACTAATGGAGTATCGATGCCCTATCTCGAAACTCCTACGACTAGGGACCTTTTAAGGATGTGCTTATAGACTACCAGCTCCCACGTATATGATCGCCATCATACTGCTGGTAGTCAAGCAAGAATCCTACGGGCTCTATCAACGTGTAATAGCGACATGTCAGGTCACCTAAAGCAGTATACGATGATAAAGATAAACCAGATAGCATACTATCATCTCGAGTAAGACTGTCCTACCGGGATAGGTCCTCCCTCAATCATTGCAATCATGTGCCTGTGATCCAATAATTGACTCTGAGGGCACTATCTCCAACAAGCCCTAACCTCCAGTTAATTCAATCACACCCGGTCTAACTAGGGAATCACCGCTATCACGTAGGATAGGGTGCCGTAGTGAGCGGTGTGTGGTTGATTTAAAAAGAATCATTTCAATAAAATTATATTGGCAAAGAGAGGAATGAGAGGGATTTCCTTCTTTCAAACCTTCTCTATCCTAACCCTAACAACTGAGGAATTACTCACTCATTAGGAAAGTGACGATAAGACTCATTTTTATATTTCCTTTTTGAATGATAATCTAATTTGTAAATAATAAAAGAACAGATAAGAAATTGCAGGTAATAAATTGCAGATAAAAAAAACAATGCAAGATAAAAGAAAAGCTTACTTTATTTGATGACCTCTCAACGATTTATTACAAAAATGAGAATTAAATCTAGATCTAGAAATTAAAAAGAGGCATCCTAAGAAAGGCACCCTAAAAGAGGTCGTAGGCTTTCCTATTTATAGATAGGAGAAACCCTAGGGTTTATATCTGCTCCACATTTGAAATTACAAGACTATCCTAAGAAAGCCGGGTCAAAGCACCGACACCCACCGACACGTGCACCGACATGTGCACTGCACGGCCGCGGATCCGCGGCGGAATGCCATGTTTGGCCGCGGATCCGCGGCCATCTTATGGGATCTCTGGCTCATTTCTTCGGGGTTGCTTCATGTTGCCTTTTTCTTCTGTTTTCTTCACTTGGTTCTTCAGAATCTTTTCTAGTTTCTTCCAGATTTCCAGCAGTGTAGAATTTTTGGACTTTTACCGTAAGCTTCGCGTTGAAGTCTTGAATCTTGTGCTGCCTTCGTACTTTATGCAATTGAACTATTCATTGATCGTTGTTCGTTCCTTAAACTGGTATGCGGCATCATACAGATTCATTTATTTATCGGTCGTAGTTTCACATTTGTAACGTCTTTTCCTGAATTTCACTGTATTGTTCTGAGAACCTGTAACCTGCAACTATTTAGCAGACATGGATCAAAAGCACCTATTTATTTGTAATATGATTAAGAATGGGGAATATAATAATGGAAAATTCTGATATGAACAAATACCCCCAAACTTATCTTTTGCTCGTCCCGAGCAAAACTATTTTTATTCTCGAAAAAATCCTAATCTCACTTTCGCGGGGAATCGCGATTGCACTGAGCTCGTGCAATAAGCCGTTAAACCTCTAGGTGCCCCTAGTAGGAGGAGTGTTGTCTCCTAAGGGTTTTCAGCAGATACTACCCACAAAATCCGATCAACTTGGCATGTTTAATTTTCATTCTTCAATTCAGTATTCTAGTAAGAAATTCTATTATCTTCAACTTAGAAATTATCAACCCGTATGTTTTTACACTTACTTATCATTTAACTTAAGATCGTATATGTTCTGCAATTTATTAAGCTTTCAGCATATTTTGAATTTTCCTTCTAAGGTTCCATCTCAACTTAGGAATTTTTATCATCTCTACTGAAGGTGTAAGCCCTATCTTTCATTCCTATCTCTTATCCAAACCCCAATCATATACCCCTACATGTGTGCATGTATCACCCCTACACTTGGAAATTCAATTCAAACTATCATACTCTTGTCTATCGTCCAAAGTACTTTTAGTTGGTGAATTTTAAATGAGGTACTAACGACCGATTACAAAATGTGTTCGCGCATTAAAGCGTAATTCCTCATCTTGTAATACCTAAGGCTTTAGCAGTGACTCCCAAACCAGTTGGTCTAAGGCACTAGGTGATAAAGCACCCTCGCTATATTTTTTTTATGCAGCTTTAAGTAATTACAAAACCAGTGTTCATTTTTTTTATCTCTTTATTCACCACTTATACTTTTATTTTATTTTCCTTTATACTAAGGATTTTAGACAAGAGTATTTCAAGGTATCCTCTACTATCCCAAGTTTCAAGATGTGTGTGAGTGCGTAAAGTAGGGTATATATTTTCAGAATTTGGTAAGGTTCAGAATTATTTTTCAGACTTACACTTCAAATAAAAATTCAATACTCTTCTCTTATTTTGACTTAGCCTTAGAACTGAGCTCAAAATTTGCCTATTTCTAAATAAACTATAAGGACATATATTTTCTACCGTTAAACTTTAAGAAAGGTTATTTTTAGGGTTTTTAATTTACTAAGTTTAGGATCTAGTTTTTCCTAGCTAGTTAACCGTCTTGTCAAACTTAAGTCAAATATGGCCAAAATTGAATTTTTCAATTTTTATAATTTTTAAAAAAAATTCAATTATTATGGGTTTTAAAATAAGTGTGCAAATGCAAAAATATATATATGAATGCGAAGGAAGAAAGCTTACCGAGCACACCCCCAAATTTAAACTTGACAGTGCCCTCACTGTCAGGCTACACCAAGAGAGTCAAAATTGTCGGCACTCCCCCTTTTTTTTAAATTTTTATTTTTTATTATTAACAGAAAAAGAAAACAAAATATATATACACAAAAAGGTTGCCCCCAAACTTAAGTGAAACATTGTTTCTACTGTTGCCATTTTTTAAATCTCATAAACTTGTAAACTTGGGAGAAAAAATTTATTAACGGGGACATGAAATATGATCGTGAAAATCTCCCTCAAACTTATTTTTGGCTCACCACTTTGAGTTAGAAAAAATTATTTTCGAGAGCCAAATTATACCCCCCCAAACTTGAGTTAAACAATGTTAAGCTTTTAAAGAGGGGGTTCAAAGTTATTGGTCAATACCAAGCTTTGCAAAGACCAAAAGTCAACACCAACCATTTGAAGAATTTATCAATGTAACGTATAAGTCAGTGGAAGAACATGTTATATAGAGCCAAGAAAAAGTGGGAAAGAGATAAGTGGTGGTATGGAAAGAGTTTGCGTGAACGTGAATGTGAGGAGATAAAAGGTGATGATAAATAAAAATGAGAATGTGGATGATCAAAAATGAGTGGAATATTGGCATTCTTATATTTTATAAGAAGAAAGGATGGTGGTTCAACTTCTATAGGTGGAGGTTGATTAATCACAAAATCCTTGTTATTTAGGAATGCAAGTTCGTCAGCGAAAATTTCTTCAAAACTTTCATCGATGTAATTGAACATTTTACTGTCAGTAAGTTTTATGTCAGAATTTATCATACTTGATTTGTCAAAAATTATGGAGGTAGGAGACTCGAAAAACCCATCTACCTCATTTTCAAAAGTATTCAAATCAAGTTGGCTTTCTGAAATGATCAAACTTGAATTATCGGATTGTGATTCATCAACACTCACTGAAATTATAGGAAGAATAGAAAAAGAACCTGAGAAAGTGAGAGAAAAAAGTTGAATATGAACTTGAGGATGGAGATGGAGTGTATAAATTAGCACAATTTATAAAGCCCGATGTGTAAAAAGCGATTATGCTAATCTATCAACCCACTGAGAAATGAGGTCAAATCTCTCAAGATTCGTGAGAAAACATAGGTACGTCGAACTTGGTAAATCAGACATAAAAAATGAAAGTGTAACGGTTTCTTGCAAGGTCGGAACGAGGATGGAGGGAAGTAATTGAGGAAGGGTATCGGTTAAAGAATCAGGAGGGTGTGCGCAGTCAATGAAAGGAATAGAATGAATTGGAAAATCCGACTCCTCAAGTAAAACTGCTTCATCCTCAATAATTTTCTCAATACTCTCCTCAAAATTTAGCTTATCTATGCAATTCTCATCAAAATCAAGACGCGTATGAAGTTCGGGAAAAACAGTTAATGACTCGGGATGATGAATTGAAGAGAGAAACTCATCCAAATCTGTAGGTTCATCATCCAAAATATTCTCAGCGTTTATATCCTCGATCAAGTGAAAATCAATTTTTTCAGACACCTCATCAAAAGCATGGATATTAATCAATCCAGGTTCTAAAGTGGAAGTGTAGAGGTCAAAAGGATTAGTGATGGTTTCACTCGAAAAGGACCCTTCACAATCAGGTAAATCAAACACTACAAAGTCGCACAACTCATTAAACGTTTTATTTTCAACCGGTGAATCATTTGGAACACTTGATAGACATTCAAAACCGGAATTGTAGGATTCAATTGGGGATGGGTAGGTTTGATTTGGAAGGGTGCATGGCTTACTCTCTCGACTCAAATTATCAATCTTTCCAACCGTCTCATCATACATTGGAAAATTTGGAGCTAGTTGGAAACTAGATACCGGGTCACTAAGTTGTATAAGGGCGGCCATGGACGCATTCAAATCTCTCATCTGTTGGTATGACACTACCATCAAGTCTTCCAACGACTGTTCCAGACTAGACATGGGTTGTGACGGGGTTTCAGTAAAAAATTCAAAGTTGTTTGGATACGTGAAACTCCCAAATGGCTGTGTATAAGCAATATCCAGGGAAGGTGCAAAAGTCGGGTAAGACCGGTAGGAATTGAATGGTTAGACAGGGGTAGGATCAATATTTGGATAAGGAGGTGAATGAAATTGTTGATCCAAAGAATTCGCAGTGGTGAAAGGAGTGAAAGATCGGTTACGAGATTGTTCAATTTATTCAACAATAGACATGGGTTTCGGAGTTAGAACAGAACTCGAAAAAGGGGTATCAACGTAAGAAGGTGGTGAAGGTTGAAATGGTTGATATAAGGTGGATTGCGGAGTCCAACTGTTTGTCCTAGACGCGTCTATTCGATCTTTCAAAGAAATTTTGGGCATGGAGGGGTCGTTCGAAATTCGACCAAAACAAGAAGCGTAGGAAGTAATGTCTGGTTGAGGGTTCCAAAGTTCGGCAAGAGTTTTGCGAGGTGGGGTGCCCATGATGTAATGAGAGAAAGGAGAAGAAAAAGAATGTGATTTTTTTATTTTATTTTACTTTTTTCTTATATTTTTTGTTTTTAAAAAAAATTGTTTGTTTTTGGAGTTTTGAAATTTTTGAAAGTGTTTTTTTAGAAAGAGTTTTTGAAAAATTTGTACGGAACTACGGCACAATTTCAAACAACCACAGTTTAAACATGCAAAATAAAACCTAGAGCTAGGGTCTCCTAAGTCAACTAGACTGCTCCTAACTGTTCCAAAGCGACAAGTTATGAGATATCCCTCAAATCGCCTCTTCCCCGCCAATTGTGGCCAGATAAGTACAAATGAAGAAAGGAGAGATCCGCTCACGAATTACCGTGAGACGGGCATTTTAAAGTTACCTTTCTCACTTGTCTAGTCTAGGCACCACAAAATCAGGTTTAGATAAACGACTAAATGCCAACAACCTTCTTTTGTCCTAATGAGCGTGACAGTCCTTAATTGGCTGAGTCTAAGATATTTTTTTAATTAGCTCAAGGATGATGCATATGCTTTTAATGATTTTTTGGGTCTTGGGAAGGGTAATGAAATCCCCACCCAATCTGAATTGGTGTTATAGCCCCTTAAAAGTCCGTATAAATTATGCAAACCAGTTAACACACCAAAAAATCTAAAACACTTGCAAATTTTTTTTTATTTGGCAGAGCAAAGAATCCTGCACAAAAACAATTTATTGGAGAGGGGGAAGAAGTTTCTGTGCAAAGAATATCTGCAGGAAAAAAATTTCAGTGGAGTTCTGGGGGTAGGAGAGAAGAAAAAATACTCACAGAAAAAAAATTGGGATGCTGACGTCACAGGTTGACCGCGGTTCCGCGGTCAAATGCTTGAATCTGCCGCGGTTCCGCGGCGGTTTAGTTGGTTTAGATCTTCAAAAATTTTCTCTTTGCTGTTGTGGTTCTCCTCTATCTGTTCAAATCTTCCGTTTCTTGATTTGTTCACTGGGTTTTTTCCAGATCTGAATCTGTCCGTCTTCCGTTCCTGCACAATTCGCACAAAAACCGATCAAAAAGAACAAGATGAATTTTTTATGTATTTTTTTCAATTTTTATATTTTTTCAATTTCAATTAACCCGAAATTACAAAAAAAAAATAACTACCGTTTCCCCGGCAACGGCGCCATTTGATTGATTGTCTTTTTGCGTGTGCTCTTTATAAATCAAGATTAAGAATATACCGCAATCAATAACGGTGTCGCTTGGCACCTAGCCGGTTGAGTACGGGTCGATCCACAGGAAGAAGAATTCCTTTTCTTTATGTTTTAACGAGTTAAGTCCAAAAAATTGGTGGTTTTGTTTTAAGATCTAAGAATGAGATAAAAATTTATAAAAAGCTTGCTAGGGTTAGGATTAGGTTAGTTCGAGATAGAGATTTTCTCGCTTCTATCAATACCTTAGTTGTGAATAAAAGTGTTAGGGTAATCGGCAACAACGGGGATTAACACGATTGGGAAGAAACTAAGTTTCTTCCTTTTGGTCATCGTCCGTCCGTTCTTGTCTCTTAGCCCTAACCTCCAGTTAATTCAATCACATCCGGTCTAACTAGGAAATCACCGCTATCACGTAGGATAGGGTGCCGTAGTGAACGGTGTGTGGTTGATTTAAAAAGAGTCCTTTCAATAAAATTATATTGGCAAAGAGAGGAATGAGAGAGATTTTCTTCTCTCAAACCTTCCCTATCCTAACCCTAACAAGTAAGGAATTACTCACTCATTAGGAAAGTGATGATAAAATTCATTTTTATATTTTCTTTTTGAATGATAAACTAATTTGCAAATAATAAAAGAACAGATAAGAAATTGCAGGTAATAAATTGCAGATAAAAAAAACAATGCAAAATAAAAGAAAAGCTTACTTTATTTGATGACCTCTCAACGATTCATTACAAAAATGAGAATTAAATCTAGATCTAGAAATTAAAAAGAGGTATCCTAAGAAAAGCACCCTAAAAGAGGCAGTAGGCTTTCCTATTTATAGATAGGAGAAACCCTAGGGTTTACATCTGATCCACATTTGAAATTACAAGACTACCCTAAGAAAGCCGGGTCAAACCACCGACACCCACCGACACGTGCACTGCACGGCCGCAGATCCACGGCGGAATGCCATGTTTGGCCGCGGATCCGCGGCCATCTTGTGGGATCTCTGGCTCATTTCTTCAGGGTTGCTTCATGTTGCCTTTTTCTTTTGTTTTCTTCACTTGGTTCTTCAGAATCTTTTCTACTTTCTTCCAGATTTCCAACAGTGCAGAATTTGTGGACTTTTACCGTAAGTTTCGCGTTGAAGTCTTGAATCTTGTGCTGCCTTCGTACTTTGTGCAATTGAACTGTTCATTGATCGTTGTTCGTTCCTTAAACTGGTAGGCGGTATCATACAGATTCATTTATTTGGTGGTCGTAGTCTTACATTTGTAACGTCTTTTCCTGAATTTCACTGTATTGTTCTGAGAACCTGTAACTATTTAGCAGACATGGATCAAAAGCATCTATTTATTTGTAATATGATTAAGAATGGGGAATATAATAATGCAAAATTCTGATATGAACAAACCCTAACCCTAACCCTAAAATCAACAACAATAACACAAAAGACAACATAATTATAAATTAAAATCGAAATTAACTCACCTCAGTAGTCACCGGCCGGCGACACGGAGTTCGACGAGGTGGAGAAGTCCGGGGATAGAGCTCGAAGAGGTGCTCGCGGAGAGTGTGGCGACGACGACGAGAGTGTGGTGGCGATGAGGAAGTCGACGACGACGGGTGTGGTGGCGACGAGGAAGTCGACAACGATGGGTGTGGTGGCGACGATGCGCGAGTGCTCAATCGAGAAATTGGTAGGAAATTTTTGTGACGGTGGGAAATAAATTAGCTTTATTTTTTTTATAAATAACCCTTTGTTGCCCCTACAGATTAATCCGTAGGGAACCGTAGGGCCAAATAAAAGATTACATTTTAATATTTTTTAATTTATTTATGCCCCTACGGTGGGCACCGTAGGGGCAAACCGACGGCCTTACAGATTAATCCGTAAGGGCAATAAAAAGTTGCCCCTACAAATTCCTATATCCGCAATGGCAACCCCTCATTATAGTAGTGTTTGTAATTGTTAGGTAAATAACTGCTGATTCTACTGCAAAACTTTGAGCTCCTGCAAGTAATTTTTTCACAAATCAAGATTAGAAAAGCGGCTAGAATCAGTCGTTTACTCGTATAAAGCAAAAGGCACGACGATTGTCACAAAATTGAAGCTAGGCCAAAATGCCCATGATTTGAATTTTAAAAAAGTCAAGAAAGAACACACACATGGAAATGATCCAGTGAGACGCTTTTTTATGTGAGACAAACCCTAGTCTAAAAAATGATATCATCGATCGTGCATGCTAGAGGTGTAGGAATCTCATGAAAATTGATACGTAGAGTACGCGTGACATACAGATCACGGTGGACGGTCTGGATCGGTGAAATACATAGAAGGTAGGGTGCTATAGAGTGCGTCTCATTTATCTCACATAAAAAAGCGTCTCACTATATATATATATATATATATAAAAGAAAAAGCCTCTTTGCTGAAATTCCAGCTTATATAGCTATGATACACATTCTGCGACTCCGAAGGAAATGATGAAGCATAAAGTCAACTGATGGGAACCATCTTAAGTGGTGTACTTTATAAATAATAATAATAATAATAATTGTTAGGGGATGAAGCCCACACACGTGACGGATACATAACACAACTTAAGGGCCCATTCTAACCCAAAAGCCCGAGATGATAAATAAAGGTCCAAGTTGTATAACATATCACATCATCTTCTCGTCAACTTCCGATGTAGTACTAAAAATACGGGTCACAACCCAACAATAATAATGCAAGAGTATCCAACCAGTTAGCTCACAAACCTTCAGCAGCTCACTTGGAAGACTCTTTTCCTATGGCTCTACGCTTGCATAGCACCTGAAGCCGGTGCAGCCTCCGCTTGTTCTAGAGCATGAACAATGTTTCATTTAGCATGTGTATTTTGAGAAGCATTATTACTACAAAGATTTGTGCAGGTAGGAGCAAAGATTACCTACTAAGTTACAACCCTCATATTCAACTTGCAGAGTTTCCGAAGCCATTACGGATCCTGCTTGTTCTGGAGCATGAAAAAATAATTAGCCGAGCATGAGCACTTGAGATGTAACATTATTTCACTAATGCTAATGCTAATACTAATAGGAGGAAAAATGTTCATGTGAAACCTCTGAGTTATTACCTTCAGTGAACAAAGCATCATATTTGTCTTTTGGAGGGGTTGTGAGTGCAGCGGCATGATTATCTTGCAGCATGCTAATAGGTGTTGCGCCAAGAGTAGCTTGAGCAGTGGCGATTGTCAAACATTGGTTTTCTAGAGGCGAGGAAATAGGTTCCGCAGCCATATTTTCTTTGTATAGTATCGATGATTCCTTGATCTCCACTTCGATTTGTAAAGTATCTGACAGCATCACAATCTCTGTTTGGTCTAGGACATGGTCATTGTTTCAATAAGAAAGCAAAGATCTATTATCAGCTAAGGTAGGAGGAGAAATTCACCTGAAAGCTCTTATTATCTGCTAGCAAATAAAATTAAACACAATTATAGCTATAGGAGAGCGTTATAGATAATCAAACGCAAACAAAAGCGATTTTATAGAGGTTCGGGAGATTCCCTAATCCTCTTTCTTTAGGCGTACGAACTCGTTCCACTTAATCACGTCTTCAATGAGAAAACAACGTACATCTACAACAGCACGTAGCACATCACTCGACACATGAGTGACTCTCGTCACAAGATTTCTCCTCACAAGAACTCTTTTGCACTCAAGAGATTTCACACAAAAAGAGAAGAGGAAGAAAATTACAATTCAAGATACTCTCTTAAGAGTTTACAATCAAAACTCTAGAATACTTCAATAGAGTATTTGATTTGTAATTAAATCTCAAGTGTTTTCTTTTTCTTTTGGTGAGTGAAGATGAACTCAAGAAAATGAATGCAATTTTTCTGAATAGTTGAGCAATAACTACACAAGAATCCCTTTTAAACTCCACATAAAAAACATTCAAGTACATGCATTAATTATGGCTCAAGTAGAAGAACAGACGTCTGAACGCAAAATGGGCAGACGTCTGAAGGCAAAATAAAACTAACCGTCATAATATTAAATGCACTATAACGGCAATATTTTCGAACATAAATAGTTTCCGACATTTGTCATCAAGAGCAGACGTTTGCTGTGGTTTTCAAAATATGACCAAAGAAAGTGCAGAGAACAGACAGATGTCTGAAGAACAAGTGACATACGTCTGAAAAAGAAAAGATTTTCACAGATTTTAAGCTTCATAGTTTGTACCAAATAGGTTCAAATGTTTGTTCTCTCAAAAGTTTTAAGGTAATGAAAAACACAGAGAAAAACCAGACGTTTGAAAAAGCATTGACAGACGTTTTTTCTATCAAAAGTTTTAAGGGAATGAAAACACAAATAACAACTAGACGTCTGAAGAAGCATTAACAGACGTTTTTTCTGTCAAAAGTTTTAAAACATTGAAAATACAGAGAACAACGAGACGTTTGTTTTGGTAACCTTTAAACGTTTGTTCTGAAGTAAGAAACCGACATTTTAAAAATTGTGCATGTTTTGCAATAGCATACAGACGTCTGAATAAGACTTGGATAGACGTCTGAAGAATGAATGCACAAAAAATTTTGAACTTAAATTGAAAATCGTTTTGAATAAAAAACTTTGCTAAGTTTTGCCCAAAAGTTTCATGTATGCAATAGTGTATGTGTTTGAGCTTTTTCATGCTAATTTCATAAACCACGAAGTACTTATCGATTTCCTAGAGAATACACTTGTAACTCGAACTCTTGACTTCTTCGATTCTTGAATTCTTTAAACTTAGATTTTTGGCTCCTTAGCTTCTTGAGCTTGAATGCGATCATTGAAGAGCTCTAGTCTATTTTCCTCCAACCTCAAATAGATTTGCCGTTTTAGCTCAATTTCCTCCATCCTCCATCATAAGCGTGTCGGTTAATATCCTGAAATCTTTCTCAAATACGATCAAACCATATACAGTGTTATGAAATATACAATATGAAACATATGTATATATCTATTTATATTGTGTAACATCATCAAAACTAAATAGTAGGATTATGAAAATCCATAAGCCATCGATCTCCCCCTTTTTGATGATGTCAAAATATTAATAGAAAATATCGATATATTGAAAATTAAACGTTTGAATAACTTCAATAATCGATGAAAAGATCAATATATTAAATTTAAACGTTTAAATAACTTCAATATATTGATAAAACTTATTACTCTCTCCCCTTTTGACATAATAAAAAAGAATGTCCTAAGAAGTAAAACGTGAATTACTCTCTCTAGACATATGTGTACACCATAAGGTAAGTTAAATGTTTGAATAACTCCTCCTAAATGCATGCATAGAAGACTAATAGGAGTTGATATGAGCAAGAGTAAAGTTAAACGTTTGAATAACTTTCAAGATAAATATATGGCTCACATCAACAAGCATGTATAAGGAATAAGCAAAAAGCAATTAATACATGCAACAAAACCATATGCAATATATATACACAGGTTCTGATATCATATGGTTGTAAAGATGAGATAAAGATATAGGAAAAATATGTTTTTCTCATCTTTAGCGTCGTCAAACACATGAAGGCCCTAAACACATTCTGCTAGATCTTAAGATATATTACAAACAACAAATCCACAATTGGGTTCCCCTAACGAGAGTTGCGGAGGCCATTTTGGTAAGATGATACTTAAGCACAACATTAATCAATTGAACACATATTAAGCCATCTCTTAATATAAGCAAAATGTATAGTATCGAGGGGTTTGGTAAAGATATCGGCCAATTGATGTTGTGTAGGTCCGTGCTCAATAATGATGTCCCCTTTTCATGATGATCACGAAGAAAATGGTAACGGGCATCAACGTGTTTGGTACGGCTATGTTGATTTGCATTTTTAGTTATGTGCACCGTGCTCATGTTATCACAAAAAATAGGAATATGATTTACAAAAACATCAAAGTCTTCTAGGGTATGCTTCATCCACAGGATTTGAGCACAATAAGCACCCGCGGAAATATATTCCGCTTTGGCCGTGGAAAAAACAATCGAGTTTTGTTTCTTGGATGACCAAGAGACTAAACAATTTCTAAGAAATTGACGCATTCCACTCATGCTCTTACGGTCTATTTGACTCCCCGCATAATCCGCATATGAATAAAATTTAAAATCGAAAATTTTATTCTTATGATACCACAAACCTAAACCAATCGTTCCCTTAAGATATTAAAAAATTCTTTTTATCGTATTTAGATGCGATTCTTTGGGACATGATTGGAAACGAGCACACAAGTAAACACTAAATATTATATCGGGTCTACTAGCGATTAAGTAAAGCAAACTACCAATCATACCACGATATTTAATGATGTCCACATCCTTACCGGATTCATCTTTTGAAAGCTTTATTGTAGTGGCTATTGGAGTATTACTTGGCTTTACATCTTTAAGATTAAACTTCTTGATTAGCTCCTTTATGTACTTGGCTTGATTTATGAAGATGCCATCCTTAAGTTGCTTAATTTGGAGTCCAAGAAAATAGTTGAGTTCACCCATCATCTCATTTCAAACTCTTTTTGCATGTTATGGGCAAATTCCTTGCATAGAGATTCATTAGTAAATCCAAAAATAATATCAACGTAAATTTGTACAAGCAAAATTTCATCATTTCTCTTTTTAATAAAAAAAAATGCGGTGTCAAGCTTGCCCTCTGAAAAACCCTTTTCAAGAAATGAGCACAATCTAGCATACCAAGCTCTAGGAGCTTGTTTCAAACCATACAAAATTTTATGCAACTTATAAACATGATTATGATGTTTAAAATCCTGAAAACCGAACGGTTGTTCCACAAAAACTTCCTCCTCAAGGTCACCATTCAAAAAAATACTTTTAACATTTATTTGATAGACTTTGATATCTTTAAAATATGCATATGAGAGTAAGATGCGAATGGTTTCTAATCTAGCTACCGGAGCAAAAGTTTCATCGAAATCGATACCTTCCTCTTGATTGTAACCTTGTGCTACGATTCTTGTCTTGTTCCTAGTGATCACACCAAATTCATCAAGTTTGTTCTTGAAGACCCATTTTGTATCTATAATGTGTCCATCACCAGGCCTAGGAACCAATATTCACACATTGTTTCATTCAAATTAGACAGCTCCTCTTGCATAGTACAAACCCAATACGCATCCATGATAACTTCTTTAGTATTCTTAGGTTCGATATGAGACAAGAAAGCTATATTAGCAAAGAAATTTGGAATATGAGAACGAATAGTTACCCCTTTTGACACATCACCGATGATTTGAGTTGGTGGATAATTCTTGTTGTATTTTCAATCTTTTGGTAGGGTTGGTATCGATTCATCATCCACATCAACTACTATATTTGAAGAAAACTCTTGTTTAGAATCGCCCTTTGAAATGTCAAGTTCCTCCAAACGAGCTCGAACCACTTCATGTTCTTCCTCAAGTACACCATTCTTGATAAAAGAATTAGTTTCTTCAAACTTAACATGCACTCTTCCATAGTATTAGAAGTTTTATTGAAAATACGAAAAACTTTACTAGTGGAAGAGTAGCCAAGAAAAATACCCAAGTCACTTTTTGCATCAAATTTACCAAGAGAATATTTGGTATTTAAAATATAACATTTGCTTCCAAAAACTTTAAAATAACCAATGTTGGGTTTTCTATCAAAATATAATTCGTAAAGAGTTTTCTCAAGTCTTTTATGAATAACCCTATTTATAATATACGATGCGGTATTAACCGTTTCGGCCCAAAAATAGTGAAATAAACTATGTTTATTTAATATTGTCCTAGCCATTTCTTGAAGAGATCTTCAACAACTCCATTTTGTTGGGGAACTCTAGGACAAGAAAATTCATGTTTAACCCCATAATCATTGCAAAAATTTTGGAAAAACACATTTTGAAATGCACCTTCATAATCTCTACGAATTTTCACAATGGAAAGTTGTTTACACTTTGTTAAAGAAAGTTTTGAAAGTAGCAAAGGCATCACTTTGGTTGGTAAGAAAAAGAACCCAAGTAAATCTTGAAAAATCATCAACAATCACAAAAGCATTTACCACCAAAATTCAAAGTCCTAGAAGGGCCAGATAAATTCATATGAATTAATTCTAGCGTGTTAGAGGTCGATACTATAGCCTTTGGCTTGAAAGAGCTCTCGACTTGCTTACCTATTTGGCATGCATCACATAACTTGTCTCTTGCAATTTGAGTTTTAGGATGCCAATGACCAAGTTTTTATTTGTGATGCTTGAGAGTAGGTCTATGGAGGCATGTCCAAGCCGTTTGTGCTATAGCCAACTATCATCATCTACAACACTCAAACACTCATAATTCTCATAAGAAATATCATAAGTTTCAATAGAATAAATATTACTTCTTTTCCCACAAATAATAACATCATTTTTTGAATCAAGAATTTTTCCAAAGTTTTTTTTATCAAAAACAACTTTAAAACTTTTATCACAAAATTGACTAACACGAAAAACTTAATATTATCTTTACCAATAATTTTACATTTACCATCATCTCCAAAGGTGACTATACCACCTTCTCTTGATAGGGTTGCAAAGCTTTTAACTTTGCCGGTCAAATGTCTTGAGCAACCGTTATCAAGATACTATTGAATTTCACGTCGCAACTTACAAGATGCCTATAGAAAATGCAATAAATGTAACTTTTGGTACCGAAGTCTTAGTGGGTCCACGGAGGTTAGTTTTGGAATCCAAATCAAATTCTTGGAAGATCTAGTTTTGCAATGGTAAGAAATATGTTCAATATAGCCACAATAGTTGCATACAACATTATGAGTTCTAGAATGTGAGTGCATGTGTGTGTTTGGCATGATGATGATATGAAGTAGGGATCTTAACATGAGTAGTTCTAGCAAAAGATTTTCTAAGACTTAAAGCATAAGCAAATCTAGCATGATGATGATGTGAAATAGAAACATATACATGATGAGCACAGTTATTACAAGAAGTAGATGCATGCGAAGAATTAGTCTTAACAAAAGTTGTATTAAAGAAAGCCTTATCAAATGTCGGTTTGGGGCTACTAGTAAGAGAAAGTGATGCATGTTGAAATCCAAAGCCATTCTTCTTATTAGAAACATTCAAATTGTCTATCATGGTATCAAGAAAAATTTTATCAGTGGAAAACTTGTGAAGAGTGGTATCAAGATCATCAATCTTAAGCTTCATCTTATCAACATTAAGCAACATAACATTATGAGTGATGGTCAATAAGTCATACTCAGCTTTGAGAGAAGTAAATGTGGAAGTTAGTCTCATTTTTGAAACCAGCATCATCGAGAGAACTAGTTAAAAAAGCAATTTTACTTGAAAGTTTTTCGTTCTCAAGTTTTAAACTTTCAGAACCACAAGGTTTAATAGAAGAACTTTCTTTTTCAAAACTAGCAATTTTCTGTTTAGTATTGGAGTGCTTGGATTGGAGTTTGGAAAAAGTATCATGTAAAGTTCCAAAAGTTTCAAGTTCTTCAAAGTTATGAGTTAAGATTATCTATTATCACATCCTCTGTTAGTTGTATGTATGCCCTAGAGGCCAGTATTGTATAGATGATGTATATTATATTGGATGCTTGGACATATAGAGAGAGGACTTTCTTGCTCGATATAATAGTATGCTATCTGGTTGCTCTTTATCTTAACATGTATACTTGTCTCTTTATACTGTCTGATGGCTACATGTTGATAAAGCCCTTAGGATATGTACTTGACTATCTGGACTATGATGCAGATCATACTAGTAGGGACATGGTAGTCCATAAGTACATCCTTCAAGGTCCCTAGTCGAGGGTGTATCGAGACAGGGCATCGATATACCAGAGTAGACTAACGTATACGCTTCTCGACCTATGAGATGAGCGATGGATGATCCCATATCCATTGGTGTTTGACATCAGAGATGGTATGTGGGTGCTCAGTGGAAACTGGGTACACTGGACGGACTCGCCGAGAACTCCCAGATGGTATTATACCTTACGTCAGATAGCAGTTCTCTGGTGACACTTATGCAGGTTAGCCTGTAGACCCGAGATCGTCATAGAGTCTTGTGTGATTCCCACTGTGCTTTGATTTCCACCTTACCACGTCCATGAGGGCGTGCAAAACGGTGGTTTTTGGGTACAGTCCCGAGTCACATGGAGGCAATGAGCGATAGGAGGGGTTTCGTCTCTCCCGGTATTGGGGGTTGATGTTACGCTGTGCTCGATTGGCCGTAACAGGGAAGTCCTTGGCCAGGGCTGATTAGAGATTTACTGGTAAGTGTTACCAGTAGTTTCTCGACCCGTTATGAGCCTCACATCGGCACGACTTATCGGTTATTGGGGTCTGACGTTTACCACCCCTAGACTTGATATGCGACATATCAGACGAGAAGACCGGACTGTACGGGAAGTGTTACCGGCAGGCTTTTACAGGAGTTGGAGCGGGCTTGCTTGCTGATCTTCTGATCGCTCAATACCCGAGTGGCCGTTACGTCCAGCTAGTACCACTGACGGCTTGTGGGTGCTTGATGTGATCATCACCTACGGCCGGCGTATTGACGGGTCTTTAGAGTCCTACACAGAGGTTTTACTGGCTCAGGCAAAATGAAATAGGAGCGCATATGTGATATGTGTGAGACCGAGAATAAATGCGTGTATGTGATACCGTATTCTATTCTCGCGACTTTTTATATCGGTCGGTTATATATGATATAGCCGGGTTATCGAATCGAGTGTTGATTCGATAAGTCGATACAATGGATGTTAGCCGGTTATATGAGATATGACCGGATTATTAAGTCAAGTGTTGATTTAATAATTAAGTGTATAATTGTATATTAGATATACTAATTTACACTTGCTAACACTTGTTCACTTTAGGGTTTTTCTCACATGTGTACACTTCTATATATATGTGTGTGTGTGTGTGTGTGTGTGTGTGTGTGTGTGATATATATTAAAGTGTTTTCTTTTGTATCATGGTTGATGATACACTAGACTTGGGTGTATGAGACTTACACCATGCTATATATTATGTTGGGTTTTTATATTTTAAGTAATTACAAAATTAAGTGATGGATTAGATCAATGCATGAAGCTTGTGGAAGCTTGTGGATGCATTGACTAAGTCCACTTGAGTTTGTTTTTACCATAGATATTTCTTAATCCAACCATAAGTGTTAGCTATGGTTATGGTTCTACAAGAGTTAGTATATGATACTCACTCACCATGGTTAGATTTCTCACTTGATCATTATCCTCATCTCTTTCTTTTCTTCTTCTTTTTCATTGTGAAAAGGAAAAAGAAAACTAGGGTTTGATCCAAAGTGAGAAAGAGTGTGAGAAATAAAATTCTAAAGAGAACCCACTTTCTATTTCTCCATCCTCTACTAGACTAGCACTTTAGTTTAGGGTGTTTGCTTCACTAATTCTCAAGTTAGTGAAGTAGAAACTTGAGTTGGCATCCCCTCGACGTAGATCATCTTCGACCTCGGAGACTTCAAGCAAGGTCGCATCATTCGCGTCGTGAAGCCATGCAAGAGCCCGGGATAACTTTGATCGCAGCAAAGGGACTTCAACAAGGAGCTAAAGGAGTGAAGGACCGATCTACAAAGGTTGTATTTCGTGTTCCCTTAGAAGTTAAAGTTGTTTACTTGCTTTTGATTCGCCTAAACTCTAGTATAAGATCTTGCTTAGGGTTTTTAGGCACATAAAATTTAAAAACGGACATGGTCGATACCTTGTAGAGCCTTGTTAGTGTGCCTAGTAACCCTACGGTGGTATCAGAGCCTAGCTAGAGCATTAGACGATGCGTTAACGAAGTTAAAACTCCGAACGAACCCGAATACGACAAAACGACCCCCTCTCTGGACAATTTTTAAAATCTGGGATTTTTGTGAATTAAAAATATCTAAAAAATCAGCAGGGATTTATAAGAATTATTGTGCAAAACGAGGACATGAATCGTACAGTTGACCGCGGTTCCGTGGCAAATCCCTGCTTGTGCCGCGGAACCACGGCAGTATGGTGACCTTTGGATCCTCTGTTTGCACAGTAATTCTAGATTCTGTGATTGGTATTTTCTGGGTATTTTTAATTTGACTCAAGTGTTGAGTATTCAGGGGTTCATTTTGTAATCGTCGATTCGATCGGAGAATTTAATTTTGTTTTGTTATTCCGAATAATTTAGAATGTATTAAAATGTTCGAACGGATATCCTTAACTCAATTTTTCCCGGCACGAAAAACATTCAAGTGTTGAATTTTTCTCGGGTTTAAATCTTTCGGAAATACGTGCATGTGACGCGATGGACCCTCTAGAAGATAACAAACCTTAACTCGATTATGTGACCGTCTTGAACTGCCCTTTGAACCTTAGGGTTTGAAGCAGTACGGCGTGCCACATGTGAGGCGTTGGCTTGACCCTTCTACGGCTGGACCGTTGCTACTGTGATGCATTCTTGAATTTTTGAACTCCGCTCAAGTGTTGAGCTATTTTGGAAATCTTGGGTATTTGATTATTCGATCGAAAAGTTTAATACTGTCTATTTATCTGGAATGTGATACAATATGTGGAATTCATACAGTTAGGCATGAAATGCGAAATATGTGATATTTCGGATTTACGATGTCTAAAGAGATTGTGGATTCCAAATGTTGTAGTTTTACACTTTCTTTTCTGCGACCGTAAGTGTAATATGTGATATCGCCGGTTTCGTTGCTATATGTCAACGACAATTGGGATGCGCATATTTACTTACGTTGATGACATGTGATGTTCTGTGTTGCTGGATATGTTATATTGGATCGTCGCGTTCTGAATAGCCGGGGGGTTTTATGTGAGATGAGAGTTTTTATTTTCATTCATGTAAAATTTAAATGTATGTAATATTCTTTTATTGGGGCACTTCCGGGTCGAGGTTGATGTCACCATTTGTATATTATTTACTTTTCCGCACTAGGATAGACCCAAGGAGGGGAGCACAAGTAACCGGGTTCTAGGGTCCAGTGGGAGACCAACTCGAGGAGTCGAGTCCGGATCTCCTAACCCTAGAATTGGAAGGGTTGCTTGCCGCTCTCGTAGGGGTCTAGGGGTGTGGGTTTGGCTATTCATCGCGGCCATAGAATCCGTGTTTTATAGAGGCTCAAAATAAAACACAGACGTCCTAATATATCCAATGTTTCATATATTTCTTCTTCTGCGATATCTGTGATGTGATCATTTGATGTTCTGTGATAAATACTGTATATAGTATATATGATATATTATATAGACGTTACTTATGTTTTACACCCGTGCTAGCCCTGCCCTGCTCTGCCGTTAGTTACCTAACCTAACGGTGCACGAGGGGACATCGAGGCGAATGCGGATGGCATAAGTGTACGTCGTATTTATCTGTGATGTTTAGGTGATTTAAATGATGGGACTTCATTAATGTGATTAATGAAAGAAAAGAAACCTAAAAGATATTGTAGAATCAATTTTTTCAAAAAGGGTAGCTACAGTTTTACTTTGCATAGCGGTATATATGATATACCCTGCACCTTATTCGATGGGGAAAGAGCCGAGATCCCTTCACCGGGAGTGACCTCTTTAGCAAAACTGGTAGATGCTACAACATTCGGTTTGACTTTTGACTGCTTTTGGAGTTTTGCTTTGCATAGTGATATATATGATATGTCCTGCACCTTATTCGATGAGGAAAGAGACGAGATCTCTTCACCGGGAGTGACCTCTTTAGCAAAACTGATGAAAGCCTCAAAATCACTCCATTTCAAAATTCACTCGATTCTACGACGATATCAAGTTCTTTACGCTCATGGTTTTCTGAAAAACCTGCGTAGCCCTCCGTCAATTCAGATAAGTAATATTTAGTATTCGTGCTGCGGTAGTTTGGCATGCGTCAAGGCGTAGTGTACAGTAGCTGATTATTACTTATCTGTAGCATGAGATGCGATTGGATTAGGGTATTCATACGGCGTTGTTTGGCATGCGTCAAGGGTCGTACGGGTGGGTTTAATTCAATCACGAATTGTACGGGTTGAACTTGACTAGCGGACTATGGGTTGTTTGACATGCGTCAAGGTCATAGCACGCTAGGGGCAAAATATTATCGGGAATTTCAAGTGTTGAAATTTGCAATGAGATTGCATACCTTCTATGAGATAGTTGGATCCCGATACCCACTGCGAGTAATTGTTACTCCTGGAAGAGTTTTACACAGGACAATTAGCCGATCAAGTAGGTGTCTAGAAAGGTGTCAACGGGGTTACGCCTCTAGGAAAATGAGATTTACTTTAATTAGATCCGTGCGATAGCACGGGGAACCTCCCTCAAAGTACCGATACTGGCCTGGCTGAAAGATTGGCGAAGTTGTAGGGTGTAATTAATCCCGGCTAGTCTTTCCTTTTAGAGTTTGAAGGAAGATTTGATAAAAACAGTGGGAGTCATCCTGATTAGATAAAATAATAAACCAATCTGATCTTGCAAGAGCATACGCTAAAATGTTTTCTTCTCTCTCTCCAGGTAGCGACCATTTCATTCCTTAATCAAGATAATAATATGGATGTATTGACCGAACCCGCATGTTATACTGTGCTGGGGAACGTTGGTTCCGTTCTTTCTTATAAGAGTTATAGGACTGAACAGGATATAGGGGAATACCAGGATTCCCATGCCACCCGTGTGAAGAAAGTACATGTTGATGCATTTTCTTCGGGTGTGTTCGCTACGGAGAACTGTTTCTCTATTTGCTCTACGTCCTGGGTATTAGATACCGGGTCAGGATCCCATATATGTAATCAGTTACATGGGCTTAGAAAAGGTAGAGAACTTGGAGAAGGTGATAAAGACATAAGGGTTGGAAATGGTGCAATTGTTGCAGCTAAAACCGTCGGGGAATATCACCTTGTATTGCCAACTGGTAATACATTGGTTCTGAACGAATTCTATTACATGCCGAACCTGATATGCAACATTATATCGGTTTCTTTACTAAGTAAAGAGAGATATAATTTTGTATTACAGGATAATATTATGAACATTTTTCTTAACCAAAAGTTGGTTGGATCAGGCACGTTGTGCAATGGCATTTATGTTCTAAATCAATCAACAGTTCTGAGCATAACAAACACACACAAGAGGAAGAGTTCAGAACTGAACGAATCCTTCTTATGGTATTGTAGACTCGGTCATATAAATGCGACACGGCTAGCTAAGTTGCATAAGGATGGATACTTGAAACCGTTCGAATTTTCATCTTATGACACTTGCCACTCATGTCTCAAAGGCAAAATGACCAAAACTCCGTTTACGGGACACGGAGAAAAAGTTACCGAACTCTTGGGACTGATACATAGTGATGTATGCGGTCCCATGTCTACACATGCCAGGGATGGTTCTTCGTACTTCATTACATTCACTGACGATCTCTCTAGATTCGGATATGTGTTCCTGATGAAACACAAATCAGAAGCTTTTGAGAAATTTAGAGAATATAAACAAGAAGTCGAGAACCAAACCGGGAAAAGTATTAAAATCCTTCGATCTGATCGAGGAGGTGAATACTTGAGCAATGAATTCCTGGACTTACTAAAAGAGAATGGGATTCTCTCTCAGCTAACTCCTTCATATACACCACAGCACAACGGTGTATCGGAACGGAGGAACCGCACCCTATTAGATATGGTGCGCTCAATGATGAGTACAGCTGAGTTACCTATTTCCTTCTGGGGATATGCGCTTGAGACAGCCATAGACCTATTGAATAGAGTTCCTACCAAATCTGTGCCTACCACTCCATATGAGATATGGAAAGGGAAGAGACCACATCTTAATTACATTAAGATATGGGGTTGTCCGGCCTATGTCAAAAGACAAAATCCGGACAAACTCGAGGCAAGATCTGTCTTATGTAAGTTTATAGGATATCCCAAAAATTCACAAGGGTATATCTTCTACCATCCCGAGGAACAAAAGGTGTTTGTTTCTCGACATGCCACTTTCTTAGAAAAAGGTTTTCTTATGAAACAGATTAGTGGCATTGAGGTAGAACTGGAAGAGGTTCCAGCGACACAAACTATGACAGAAAACTTGGTAGAACCAGAGGATTCAGTAGTACACGACGAACCCCAGCCTATCCGCCGATCTGGTAGGGTTTCTCGTCCACCTGAGAGATACTACGGTTTTCTCATTGATGGTGGAAGCGAGGATTGCATCATAGTTGATGATGACCCAACTAGCTTCGAGCAGGCCATCACGAGTGGAGACTCAGTAAAATGGCTGGATGCAATGTGGTCCGAGATGGAATCCATGTACACCAACAAAGTATGGACTTTGGAAGATGCTCCTGAAAGGGAAAAACCTATTGGGAGCAAATGGATCTTCAAGAAAAAACTTGGTGTAGATGGGAAAGTGGAGACTTTCAAAGCTAGACTTGTTGCAAAGGGTTTTCGTCAAAGACCAGGTGTGGACTATGACGAAACCTTTTCTCCAGTGGCTATGCTTAAATCCATCCAGATCAGCTTGCCATCGCTGCATATCATGACTACGAAATCTGGCAAATGGATATTAAGACCGCCTTTCTAAACGGTGATTTAGAAGAGTGCGTGTACATGACTCAGCCAGAGGGCTTCGTAGATAGTGGGAGCAGCGGGAAGGTGTGCAAGCTGCTTAAATCTATTTATGGATTAAAGCAAGTATCGCGGAGTTGGAACATCTGCTTTGACGTCGTTATCAAAGAGTTTGATTTCGTCAAAAACGTAGATGAACCTTGTATCTACAAGAAGGCAGCAGGGAGTAAGGTTGTCTTCCTCGTATTGTACGTAGACGACATACTCCTGATAGGAAATAGCATTCCTATGCTGCAATCGGTCAAGCTCTTCTTATCACAAAGATTCTCAATGAAAGATCTAGGTGATGTCTGTTAGTGTATATGCCCTAGGGGCCATTATTGTATCATACTAGATTGTATATTACTTAATGGAAGCTTGGGATACTCACAGTTGTATATACAGTCTTGCTAAAAATGGTAGTATGCTACTTGGTTTGTGTCTACTTTAATATGTGCATTGTTTCTTGTTACGTATCACTTATACATATTAGTAGAGCCCATAGGTTCTTTGCTTGATTACCAGCGTTATGATAGCAGTCACACTAGTGGGGGCTGGGTAGTCTATAAGCAACATCCTATACAGGTCCCTAGTCATAGGATTATCGAGACAGGGCATCGATACTCCAGAGTAGACTAGTGTGTACGCTTCTCATCCCAGTTAGGGAGATGGTCTGTCCCATAACCATCAGTACGTCGTACTGGAGATAGTATACAGGTGCTCGTTAGGTTACGGGTACACTGGACAGGACTCGTAGGGGAACTGATTGGTTGGTGTTATACCCGTCGTCAGTTAACAGTTCCCAGATGACATGAGTACAGCATAGTCCGCAGACTTGACACTGCTACTTCGCCTCGAGTGTGTCCTACTGTTCTTAGATTGCTACCCTACCACGGCTTAAAGGAGTCGTGCAAACAGGTAGCGGTTGGGTGCAGTCCCGAGCACTTGGAGGCAGTAGTGGTTAGACAGGATTCATCTCTCCCGGTATTAGGAGATGATATCGCGCTGTGTCAGAGAGCCATTACGCAAAGTCCCTGGCCAGGGAAAGCGAGATATACTGGTTGGTTCCAGTAGCTTCTCAGGGTGTAATGGGTTTCGCTCCGACACGACTTATACAGCTATTAGGGGACTGACGCTTGCCGCCCCCTAGGCTTGATATGTGATAGTCTTAGACGAACAGACCGGACTGTATGGAGATTGTCACATCAGCTCAGTGGGAGTTCGGATGATTTTTCCTCATCGGCCTTCTTATCGACATCTACCTAGGGACCGTTACGTACAGCTAGTGCCGCTTGCGGTCTGTGGTTAAACCCACTGCCAGCGTAGTGTCGAGTCTTTAGAGTCCCACACAGAGAGTTTCCCTGCTCCAGGCGAAACGATATAGATGTTGTATGGTTTTACGACAAGGGTTCGGACGCATACGTGTGTTTACGCACGTACGACTTTTTCGGACAGTTTTTACTAGTCGGTTTTGGTTTAAGCCAGATTCTAGTATCGGATTATTGGATTTATACAGTCTAAAGTTTTTCCGTGTTTTCACGGATTGGAGGGGCATTCTCGTAATTTGTCGGGAAGCTTCTAGAAGAGTGGTGACTAAGGGGTTAAGGTGGCATTGCATTAAATGAGATTAGTGACTCATTTGTATGATTCATCCAAGTCATTAATGCATCATAAATGCTTAATGACTCATGGAGATGAATCACTCATAGATATTTATGAAGCATGGTTGTTAATTCTATTATTTGATTTTTGGATAAATAATAATGCTTCATATATATTATGATAAGATCATTATCTCATTTCATTCTCATCTTCACCTTCTCTCTCCTCAAGCCCACTCTCTCTTCAAACCCTAATCCTAACCTCTCATGTGTTGAGATCAAGGGTTAGCTAGACCAATACATCCATAACCTCACTCTATATCCCCTAGGTAGCTTAGATTAGCACTTTAAGCAACCTAGTTATCTCAAGTTTGAGATTAAGCTTGGCGTAGGAGCTTTCGGGTGGATCGTCTTTGATTCGAGGAGGCCGTTGAGGTGCCGATATTCCAAGGAGCCTACGAGGAGTGGAGGACCGCGATGAAGACCCGAAGGACTAGTATCGTGAGGTATAACTTCGTATCCGAGTAGTTAAACCTCTAGTTTTTAGTTAGCAATGGTTTAGATAACGATTCATGTGCTCAAGTCCGTGTTACGAAACTTTGATAATCGTTTTTCATATATTCCGCCTCCCCGCAAGTTCGTGGGGTGCGTGACATGGACTTACAGTGGTATTAGAGCCAACTAAACCATTACTAGCTTGTTAGCAACTGATTAGAAGTTCGATCGACGAAAAATACGAAAAACCGAAACCCTAAGTTTCTGTTAATTTTAAAAGTGTCTGAAAAAATATTTGAAATACCTTAAAATTCACAGCAGGGAAATTAATGAATACTGGGAAAATACGAGCCAGTGAATCGGCAAAACGGCCGCGGATCCGCAGCAATAGAGTGCTTATGCCGCGGATCCGCCGCCGAGTCAACGCCGAGTTGACTCGGAGTTTCACAGTAATTCATAATTTTTAGGTTTTTGTCTTTCTGTATGTTCTGTTTCTACCCAGGTTACTTCAGTACAGGTTTGCTTTTGGGGTAGACACGGAATATGGTAATCGATCGATATTCTAAGATATTTGCTAATTGGGTTTTTATCTGTAATGTTTAATGTGTTCGTAAACCTCCCCTAACTGCTAGTATGTCGGTTGGCAGGGGGTTGCACATTTCTGAAATGTTTACTGTTTGTGTATATGAACTGTGTTGGACTGTTGTGATGATTAGCCGGGGTTTGAGATGTGTTTAATATTCATTCATTCAATGTAAATGTAATTTGATATAATATTCTTTTTCGGGGCACATCCAGGTTGCGGTTGTAGCCATCGTTGTATTATTATTTCTTTTTACTGTTTTTGCTCCTAGGATAGACCCAAGGTGGGGTACACAAACTACCGGGTACGTTGAAATGTTTAGTGGCCTACTCACGTTGTTGAGAGAGACCGCTTCACTTCGGATACTTGGCGGGTAGTTTGCCGTACCCGTAGGGGTCTGGGGTGGGGTAATGGTTATTCATCACAGATGTGTAATCCGTCTTTTATTGCAGGCTCAAAGCAAATGCGGATTGCTAGTAAATCCAATAAAGTTTATCTGTGATCTGGAATGCTTATTATTGCGTCTGACGAATGTACAATATCTATATATGATAGCTATTAGACGTTACTTATGTTTTACATCCGCGCTAGCCCAGCCCCCGCTCTGTCGTTAGTTAAGTAACCTAACGGGTGATGATGGGACCCAGTGGCGAATGCGGATGGCATAAGAGGACGTGGTATTTTCGTTGTTTTCTGCAATGATAGGATAAATGATGGGACGCATTATTATAATGCAAAGAAAATAAACCAAAGTTAAGTCGTTGGAACAAATTTAAAAGAAACTACTCGGTTATTTTAAAAAAGATCAGAATTTTTAATTGCGGAGCTTTAACCACTCCTTTTAAAAAGTATTAAGTTCCTTCGATTAAATCAAGTTCACTACGTTCACGGTTTTGCCAAAACCATTCGTAGCCCTCCGTCATTTCTTATGAATGGTCAGTAGTATTCAAGCTATGTTTGTTGGCCTTCGTCAAGACATAGTGTTTGGTAGCTGCTGGGATATTCATTTGGTACATAGATAGATGTGTTGGTTTGGGACAGTCGTATTACCTTGTTGGCCTTCGTCAAGGGTATGTACGGGTGGGTTCAAATTAACTAGATAATGATGGGCAGAACTTGACATGTGACTTATGATTTGTTGGCCTTCATCAAGGTCATAAGAGCATGGGGCAAAAATCCACATCGGGAATTTCTAAAGAAACTGAAATTTGCAGAGAGATGCATACCATTTTGGAGTTTGATAAATGTTAGTAGGATTCCTTCAACATTATCATACGATGATATTTTGGATCCCGATCCTACTGTGAGTATATACTACTTATCAGGAGATTCGTCACTTAATGATCAAGACTATAAACCAAGTAGGTGCCTAGAAAGGTGTCAGCGGGGTTACGCCCCCAGAGAAAAAAGGTTATTTAATTAAGGAACTTCGCGAAAGCGTTGGAAAACCTCTCTCGAAGTATCGACACTGGCCTAGCTGAATGGTTAAGCAAGTATTGTACGGTGAGAATTGTCCTGGCTAATTCTTCTTTTATGGTTTGAGGAAGGATTCGAGAAACAGTGGGAGCCATCCTGTTTAGAAAAACTTAAAACCAATCTAAACTTGCAAGAGCATCATGATAATTCTTCTCTCTCTCTTAAAATTGCAGCGACCTTGTGATCACACATAGGTTACATCTAGATAACAAATTGACTGAATTTGACTTATATGACTGGTAAAGGTCTGTCCAGATATCCATTTCCTATGACAAGCTGGACCACCCTATTACTACTCAAGATCCCGCCGTCCCAGGTCCAGTTTCCACCATCACGGATATAGATATCCGCCAGACAAGGGAAAAGGATAAAGCCAAATGCCTCTGTTAGCTTCAGTTGATGGTGTATACCAGAAGCAGCACGAGAAGATGGACTCAGATTCCATCTTTCTCCATAGCAAAGATTTATATGGAGAGCAATCTCATATCGCAAGATATAAGACCTCGACCGAATTAATTCAAGCGAGGTTGGCTATCGGGTCATTTGTAGGGGACAACGTCCTTACAATGACTGGCTATATTAATAAGCTCCAGGACCTGGATACCACGTTGGGAAACAGGTCAGATACTGATTTGGTTCTACAGTCTCTACCTTCTACCCTGAAGGAAACCAGGGAAGTAGAAGAAAAGAGAAAGGCAAAAGTTTCGGGACTGAAAATAGTATAAGAAGGGCGTTCCTATTGTTATGGAATTGGGCATAGGCAGAAAGATTGCAGGGCTTTAGAAGCCAGTAGCCAGGATACAAAGCATGTTGTGGCTTCAGCCTCAAGTGTGTTAGTAATAGAGAACTGTTTGTCAATTAACTTTACTTCCTGGGTACTAGATACCGGAGCAGGATCTCATATCTGTAATTCATTACATGCTTTGAGAAACCGTAGAGTTATAAAGGTAGGTGATTGGTCTCTCAGAGTTGCAAACGGAATGAGCGTGGATGCTGAATCCGTGGGAGAATATCGTCTAGGTTTGACAAGTGGGCAGATATTGATTTTACGTAACTGTCTGTATGTACCTAGTATGACTTGTAATATCATATCAGTGTCCTCACTTTCAAGAGAGGGATATAATTTTACATTCGAAAGCGATGTAGTATACATCCACCTAAATAAAGTTCTGATTGGGTCAGGTACATTAGATAACGGTATATACGTATTAAGTCAAGCTCAGGTTTTCAATGTCCAGAATACACTTAAAAGAAAGTCTCCAGAATTAAATCAGGCTTTCTTATGGCATTGTAGACTAGGTCACATCAATGAAAGAAGGTTGACTAAGTTACATAGAGAAGGATATTTGAATCCGTTCGAATATCAATCTTATGCTACTTGTGAATCTTGTCTCATAGGAAAGATGACCAAGACTCCGTTTACTGGACACGGAGTAAGAGCAAGCGAGCTCTTGGAACTCATACACAGTGACGTATGCTGTCCAATGTCTACACATGCGAGAGGTGGTTATTCCTACTTCATTACTTTTACGGATGATTTCTCTAGGTATGGACATGTGTTCTTGATGAAACATAAATCCGAGGCTTTTGAGAAATTCCAGGAATACAAGAATGAAGTAGAAAACCAAAAAGGCAAAAGTATCAAGACACTGAGATCTGATCGAGGTGGTGAATACTTAAGTGCCGAGTTCCTGGGTTACCTAAAAGAGAATGGAATTCTCTCTCAGCTTACTCTTCCATACACACCACAACACAATGGTGTATCAGAAAGGAGGAATCGAACCCTATTGGATATGGTTCGTTCCATGATGAGTAAGGCTGAGTTACCGCGATCATTCTGGGGATATGCACTAGAATCAGCTGCATATCTTTTGAACAAAGTTCCAACCAAAACTGTGCCTACCACACCATATCAGATATGGAGTGGAAAGAAACCCTATCTTCAGTACCTGAAGACATGGGGATGTCCAGCTTTTGTAAAAAGGCAGCATGCGGACAAGCTCGAGGCACGCTCAGTACAGTGTAAGTTTGTGGGATATCCAAAGAACTCCAAGGGGTATTACTTCTATTACGCAGAGGAACAAAAGCTTTTTATTTCTCGTCATGCCCACTTCTTAGAAGCTGAATTTTTAGAAAATCAGAAGAGTGGAAGCGCCGTAGAACTGGAAGAAATTCCAGAACCACAAGCTATTACTGAAACCTTGGTGGAACAAGAAGGTTCAGGAGAACAGGACATCCCAACGCCACTCCGCAGGAGTAGTAGGCAATCTCATCCGCCCGAGAGATACTACGGTTTTCTCATAGACGGGGATAGAGAGGATTGCACTATTGACTATGATGAGCCTACTAGCTTCCAGCAAGCCATTCAGAGCGGCGACTCGGTAAAATGGCTGGATGCAATGCGGGCCGAAATGGAGTCCATGTACACTAACAAAGTATGGACTTTGGACTTTGCTCCAGATGGGGTAAAACCCGTAGGATGCAAATGGATCTTCAAAAAGAAGATTGGTGTAGATAGACAGGTTGAAACTTATAAAGCTAGACTTGTTGCAAAGGGTTTCCGTCAAAGACCTGGTTTGGACTATGATGAAACCTTTTCTCCAGTGGCTATGCTGAAATCCATTCGGGTCCTTCTTGCTATTGCTGCCTTCCACGATTATGAAATCTTGCAGATGGACGTAAAGACGGACTTTCTAAATGGTAATTTGGAAGAGAGCGTCTATATGGATCAGCCAGAGGGATTCATTCAGAGTGGGAGCAGCGGTAAAGTATGCAAGCTGCTTAAGTCCATTTATGGACTAAAGCAGGCATCACGGAGTTGGAACATCTGTTTTGATGATGCTGTCAAAGAATTTGACTTTATCAAAAATCCAGATGAACCATGCATATACAGTAAGATTGTAGGGAGAGCTGTAGTATTCCTCATCTTGTACGTGGATGACATTCTCCTAATAAAAAATGATATTCATATGTTACAGTCAGTCAAAAGATTCTTGTCACATAAATTCTCCATAAAAGACCTGGGTGATGCCACCTACATTCTGGGAATCCGGATCTATCGTGATAGATCAAAGAAGATATTGGGACTTTCACAGTCCAGGTACATAGACACCATAGTGAAGAGATTCAGTATGGATGATTCTAAGCGCGGTAACTTACCGACTTGTCACGGAATCACCATCTCCAAAGAGATGTCTCCCAAGACTGATTTGGAAAGGGATCGCATGTCGATTATACCCTACGCTTCTGCGGTGGGCTCTATAATGTATGCAATGTTATGTACCAGACTAGATGTAGCATACGCATTGAGCGTTGTAAGCAGGTATCAGGCAAACCCAGGGGAGAAGCACTGGATAGCAGTAAAGAACATTCTCAAGTACCTGAGGAGGACTAAGGAGATGTTCTTGGTATATGGCGGAAAAGACCTCCAGATGGAGGCCCCTGCCGACTCCGGCTTCCAGAGTGACAAGGATGACTCCAAATCCATGTCGGGTTATGTCTTTACCCTCAATGGAGGGGCAGTCTGTTGGAAGAGTTCCAAGCAGGAGACCGTTGCCGACTCAACGATGGAAGCGGAGTACATAGCTGCTTGCGATGCCGCAAAAGAAGCTGTCTGGATGAAGAAGTTCCTCACAGAACTTCAGGTGGTTCCTTCCAGTGTTGGTCCAATACCTCTGTATTGTGACAAAAACGGCGCTATAGCTTTAGCGAAGGAACCCAGGTCCCATCAGAAATCCAGACACATCTTAAGGCGGTACCACTTGATCAGGGAGATCGTAGATCGCCGGGAGATCGAGGTGAAAAGAGTAGAGACAGAGAATAACATTGCCGATCCAATCACAAAGGCCCTTCCTCAGACGCAGTTCGAGAGGCTATTCGAGATGATAGGTCTACGATATGCCAGCTCATGGCCCTAGTGCAAGTGGGAGATTGTTAGTGTATATTTCCTAGGGGCCATTATTGTATCATACTAAATTGTATATTACTTAATGGAAGCTTGGGAAACTCACAGTTGTATATACAGTCTTGCTAAAAATGGTAGTATGCTACTTGGTTTGTGTCTACTTTAATATGTGCATATGTTTCTTGTTACGTATCACTTATACATATTAGTAGAGCCCATAGGTTCTTTGCTTGATTACCAGCGTTGTGATAGCAGTCACACTAGTGGGGGCTGGGTAGTCTATAAGCAACATCCTATACAGGTCCCTAGTCGTAGGATTATCGAGACAGGGCATCGATACTCCAGAGTAGACTAGTGTGTACGCTTCTCATCCCAGTTAGGGAGATGGTATGTCCCATAGCCATCAGTACGTCGTACTGGAGATAGTATACATGTGCTCGTTAGGTTACGGGTACACCGGACAGGACTCGCAGGGGAATTGATTGGTTGGTGTTATACCCGTCGTCAGTTAACAGTTCCTAGATGACATGAGTACAGCATAGTCCGCAGACTTGACACTGCTACTTCGCCTCGAGTGTGTCCCACTGTTCTTAGATTGCTACCCTACCACGGCTCAAAGGAGTCGTGCAAACAGGTAGCAGTTGGGTGCAGTCCCGAGCACTTGGAGGCAGTAGTGGTTAGACAGGATTCATCTCTCCCGGTATTAGGAGATGATATCGTGCTGTGTCAGAGAGCCATTACGCAAAGTCCCTGGCCAGGGCAAGCGAGATATACTGGTTGGTTCCAGTAGCTTCTCAGGGTATAATGGGCTTCGCTCCGACACGACTTATACAACTATTAGAGGACTGACGCTTGCCGCCCCCTAGGCTTGATATGCGATAGTCTTAGACGAACAGACCGGACAGGAGATTGTCACATCAGCTCAGTGGGAGTTCGGATGATTTTTCCTCATCGGCCTTCTTATCGACATCTACCTGGGGACCGTTACGTATAGCTAGTGCCGCTTGCGGTCTGTGGTTAAACCCACTGCCAGCGTAGTGTCGAGTCTTTAGAGTCCCACACAGGGAGTTTCCCTGTTCCAGGCGAAACGATATAGAGGTCGTATGGTTTTACGACAAGGGTTCGGACGCATACGTGTGTTTACGCACGTACGACTTTTTCGGACAGTTTTTACTAGTCGGCTTTGGTTTAAGCCAGATTCTAGTATCGGATTACTGGATTTATACAGTCTAAAGTTTTTCCGTGTTTTCACGGATTGGAGGGGCGTTCTCGTAATTTGTCGGGAAGCTTCTAGAAGAGTGGTGACTAAGGGGTTAAGGTGGCATTGCATTAAATGAGATTAGTGACTCATTTGTGTGATTCATCCAAGTCATTAATGCATCATAAATGCTTAATGACTCATGGAGATGAATCACTCATAGATATTTATGAAGCATGATTGTTAATTCTATTATTTGATTTTTGGATAAATAATAATGCTTCATATATATTATGATAAGATCATTATCTCATTTCATTCTCATCTTCACCTTCTCTCTTCTCAAGCTCACTCTCTTTTCAAACCCTAACCCTAACCTCTCATGTGTTGAGATCAAGGGTTAGCTAGACTAGTACATCCATAACCTCACTCTATATCCCCTAGGTAGCTTAGATTAGCACTTTAAGCAACCTAGTTATCTCAAGTTTGAGATTAAGCTTGGCGTAGGAGCTTTCGGGTGGATCGTCTTTGATTCGAGGAGGCCGTTGAGGTGCCGATGTTCCAAGGAGCCTACGAAGAGCGGAGGACCGCGATGAAGACCCGAAAGACTAGTATCGTGAGGTATAACTTCGTATCCGAGTAGTTAAACCTCTAGTTTTTAGTTAGCAATGGTTTAGATAACGATTCATGCGCTCAAGTCCGTGTTATGAAGCTTTGATAATCGTTTTTCATATATTCCGCCTCCCCGCAAGTTCGTGGGGTGCGTGATATGGACTTACAATGCCTCCTGCATATTGGGAATTATAATCTATAGAGATAGATCTAAAAGGATATTGGGATTGTCCCAATCCAGGTACATTGACACCATACTAAAGAGGTTTAGTATGGAAGAGTCCAAACGTGGGTTTTTACCCACGATCTCAGGGCTCACTCTCTCCAAAGAGATGTCTCCCAAGACCGATTTAGAGAGAGCTCGCATGCAAGGGATACCCTATGATTCGCCAGTAGGCTCTATCATGTATGTGATGCTATGTACCAGACCCGATGTAGCATACTCACTAAGTGTAGTGAGTAGGTATCAAGCTGATCCTGGAGAGAGTCACTGGACAGCTGTGAAGAGCATTCTCAAGTACTTACGAAGTACTAAAGAGATGCTCTTGGTGTATGGTAACGGAGAACTCTAAGTGGAGTCCTTTACTGATTCGAGCTTCCAGAGTGATAAGGACGACTCTAAGTCGCAGTCGGGATTTGTCTTTACCCTTTACGGAGGGGCGGTTAGCTGGAAGAGTTCCAAGCAGGAAACCGTGGCAGACTCGACGATGGAGACTGAATACATCGCTGCCAACAATGCTGCCAAAGAGGCTGTCTGGATCAAGAAGTTCATTACTGAACTTGAAGTGGTTCCATCCATTGAGCATCCAATACCTTTGTATTGCGATAACAATGGAGCGGTGGCTTTGGCCAAGGAACCCAAGTCCCATCAGCGATCCAGGCATATTCTGAGGCGGTATCACCTGATCCGGGAGATAGTTGATCGCCGGGAGATCGAGGTCAGGAGGGTTGACACGAAGAACAACACAGCGGATCCACTCACGAAAGTCATTCCCCAGATACAGTTTGAGAGACTCTTCGGGATGCTCGGTATGCGATACTACAGCAGCTGCCCTAGTGCAAGTGGGAGATTGTTAGTTGTATGTATGCCCTAGAGGCCAGTATTGTACAGATGATGTATATTATATTGGATGCTTGGACATATATAGAGAGGACTTTCTTGCTCGATATGATAGTATGCTATATGGTTCCTCTTGATCTTAACATGTATACTTGTCTCTTTATACTGTCTGATGGCTACATGTTCATAAAGCCCTTAGGATGTGTACTTGACTACCTAGACTATGATGCGGATCATACTAGTGGGGACATGGTAGTCCATAAGTACATCCTTCAAGGTCCCTAGTCGAGGGTGTATCGAGACAGGGCATCGATATGCCAGAGTAGACTAGCGTATACGCTTCTCGACCCATGAGATGGGCGATGGATGATCCCATATCCATTGGTGTTTGACATCAGAGATGGTATGCGGGTGCTCAGTAGAGACTGGGTACACTGGACGGACTCGCCGAGAACTCCCAGATGGTATTATACCTTACGTCAGATGGCAGTTCTCTGATGACACTTATGCAGGTTAGTCTGTAGACCCGAGATCGTCATAGAGTCTTATGTGATTCCCACTGTGCTTTGATTTCCACCTTATCACGTCCATGAGGGCGTGCAAAACGGTGGTTTTTTGTTACAGTCCCGAGTCACATGGAGGCAATGAGCGATAGGAGGGGTTTCGTCTCTCCCGGTATTGGGGGTTGATGTTGCGCTGTGCTCGATTGGCCGTAACAGGGAAGTCCCTGGCCAGGGCTGATTAGAGATTTACTGGTAAGTGTTACCAGTAATTTCTCGACCCGTTATGAGCCTCACATCGGCACGACTTATCGGTTATTGGGGTCTGACGTTTACCACCCCTAGACTTGATATGTGACATATCATACGAGGAAGCCGGACTGTACGGGAAGTGTTACCGGCAGGCTTTTACAGGAGTTGGAGCGGGCTTGCTTGCTGATCTTCTGATCGCTCAATACCCGGGTGGCCGTTACGTCCAGCTAGTACCGCTGACGGCTTGTGGGTGCTTGATGTGATCATCACCTACGGCCGGCGTATTGACGAGTCTTTAGAGTCCTACACAGAGGTTTTACTGGCTCAGGCAAAACGAAATAGGAGCGCATATGTGATATGTGCGAGACCGAGAATAAATGCGTGTATGTGATACCGTATTCTATTCTCGCGACTTTTTGTATCGGTCGGTTATATATGATATAGCCGGGTTATCGAATCGAGTGTTGATTCGATAAGTCGATACAATGGATGTTAGCCGGTTATATGAGATATGACCGGATTATTAAGTCAAGTGTTGATTTAATAATTAAGTGTATAATTGTATATTAGATATACTAATTTACACTTGCTAACACTTGTTCACTTTAGCGTTTTTCTCACATGTGAACACTTGTATATATATATATATGTGTGTGTGTGTGTGTGTGTGTGTGTGATATATATTAAAGTGTTTTCTTTTGTATCATGGTTGATGATACATTAGACTTGGGTGTATGACACTTACGCCATGCTATATATTATGTTGGGTTTTTATATTTTAAGTAATTACAAAATTAAGTGGAGGATTAGATCAATGCATGAAGCTTGTGGAAGCTTGTGGATGCATTGACTAAGTCCACTTGAGTTTGTTTTTACGATAGATATTTCTTAACTCAACCATAAGTGTTAGCTATGGTTATGGCTCTACAAGAGTTAGTATATGATACTTACTCACCATGGTTAGATTTCTCACTTGATCATTATCCTCATCTCTTTCTTTTCTTCTTCTTCTTCATTGTGAAAAGGAAAAAGAAAACTAGGGTTTGATCCAAAGTGAGAAAGAGTGTGAGAAATAAAATTCTAAAGAGTACCCACTTCCTATTTCTCCATCCTCTACTAGACTAGCACTTTAGTTCAGGGTGTTTGCTTCACTAATTCTCAAGTTAGTGAAGTAGAAGCTTGAGTTGGCATCCTCTCGACGTAGATTATCTTCGGCCTCGGAGACTTTAAGCAAGGTCGCATCCTTCGCATCGTGAAGCCATGCAAGAGCCCGGGAGAACTTTGATTGCAGCAAAGGGACTTCAACAAGGAGCTAAAGGAGTGAAGGACCGATCTACAAAGGTTGTATTTCATGTTCCCTTAGAAGTTAAAGTTGTTTACTTGCTTTTGATTCGCCTAAACTCTAGTATAAGACTTGCTTAGGGTTTTTAGGCACATAAAATTTAAAAACGGACATGGTCGATGCCTTGTAGAGCCCTGTTAGTGTGCCTAGTAACCCTACATCCTCATGTGTCATGAAGCACATGTTTGCTATTTCTTGATCGAATGGACGATCTTCATTATCGCTCCCTTCCGAATCATCCCACGTTCTTGCATTGAAGGCTTTCTGATTTGGTCGATGTGGATCTTCCTTTTCGTTATTGAGGGGGCAATCGACAAGGAGATGACTGGGCTTCCTATACTTGAAGCAAGGACCAATTTCCTTGTTGTAGAGACGATCTCTTGGAAAGTTTCCTCTTGAAATTTTTTCGAAGCTTGAGGAATTTGTTTGTCACGACCCGAAGGTACGAACATGACCGGCACTTAAATTACGAAACGTCTAAAGGCGTAACGTAATCTAAGCAAGCCGAAGCCTAGAAATCTAAACCATTTAAAAGAATAAGTGTAGGAAAAAATGTTTAAAAGCAACATCAAATTTTCTCAAAAATTTCGGCAGAGTCTCCTTTGTAAAAACTGGCCCCAAACGGGTACAAACAAGAAATATATACATAAGCAATAGTAAAGGCATCCCCAAGCGGGAGCTAGCTCTACGCCAAATAGCGGAAACAACCACACAATACACTATAATATATAACGCCGAAGGGCGAGTGTCAAAACTCAAAGAAAAACAAATCCACCAAAAATCCATAATAATACAAACGCAACTCTAAGGTCGAAAGAAAAACAACTGGTCTTCTAAATCTACGAAATAATACAAGTCTGGTTGATGGAGCTTACTAGATACAACTGAAATAAATAGTAGTACAACGGCGGTCACGATACAAGTGAACCAACCTACCAAGCAATCATCCTGAATGAAATGGTGTGCCAGCAAGCCGCCAAGGAAACCTGTATATCTGAACCTGAAAGAAAATTTGGCACAACGGGGGTGAGTTGCCAACTCGTGAGTAGAAGACATCTGCGAGTAGAAATCGCATGCACGACGATCTCCTAGGTCATAATAATATACATATATAGCACTAGACATCCAGTAGTGACAGGGTAATAATCTATGCATAAGTGCAATACTCAGTGCATCGTGTCAGTGTCACTAAACAGTAATAAGTCATATATCTGATGTATGAATGCATCATGAATGAGAAAATCCAGCACGAAATCTGAATAACCTGATATAAGAAAACATCAATGAATCTCGTAAAATAAAACTGAAACATCACCAATGAAATCGACAGAAATCCGTGTCAAGCATCGACACAATATCTCAATATCTCAGTATCTTAATGTCTTAATATTTCAGGCTCCGTCAGTCCGGATTAGCCCATATCATCAAAACTCACGACTACGACAGTATCTTCCGGATATCCGCCGCGCCAAATATCACCGGTAGGTAGTCCGTGCCCCTGCCAAGCTTATCATCCTCCACGAAATCACTCTCCCCGGGGTACCATACCGGGCTCACCATGTACCCGAAACGGTTCCTCCTCCTCCTCGAATCGGGTCTCGAAATCCAACAGCAATCATGAAAACTCATGGTGGACGACACATACATCACGAGAAAACCGCAACTTACATTTTAAAATGAGAGAGAGAAAGAAGTTATTATAAATTCTTGCAGTTTTCCCCCAAATCCAGAAATCTCATGGAAATCTGAAATCCAAGAATCAAGAGTAAGTAAACAGTAAATATCGGCATAAAACCCCAGAATAGTATATGAATGAATATTTGAATGCATGAAGTATCTATGTAACGAATGAAATCTCTAAGTAAACACAAGAAAGCAATCCCACAAATATTATGTGGTAATTAGTCTTTAGCTAATTATATCAATAGGATAATATTTTCTAAAGTGTACGTGACATGGCAATTACCGATGATGTGTGTGAGCCGGTAAATAAGTGTATGTGGAACATACACATCATCGGTAATGGTGCTAGTGTCCTAACAGATGGAATCATAACAGTGAAGGAAACATGTATAAACATGCAGTGAAATGAGAATAACAAGAATATAACAGAGAAATAGTAATAACCGCAATACTGAAGAATATACATTTCTACAATACGAGTCATACCATTTTGGTGTTTGAAAAAGCACGAATCGTGATTTTTAGAAAAATAAGGGCTACGGTGTTTTTAAGAAAAAATACGACCTTTGCAAAATCCGTAGTATCCCTCAGGCTGTTTTTAAAATAATACGCACGATTCGCTAGTTTTGAAAATATGTATGACTCGAGCCTAAACTAACATCTACCTAACCAACTAAGGGACTAAACTAAAGATCTGGTCGAAAGGTAAGAAAAATCCACCTAAAATCGATATCTCTAGTAGTCGGCGATCCAGCCTCAATAGCGTCACGTACAAAGTACGACTTTCTCAAGTCAAGAGTGCGGATCAAACATCACATCTATACCTCGTACGGTAAAATCCATCATACGACATCCCAAAATTGGGGTACGGGTCAACTATCATATATACATCATCATTCATATGGTATCATCGTCAAACAATATCGTGATCTGATTACTGATCTAAAGTCTCATGCAATCCAATATCATCAACACATATTGTCATATATGAGTATACAATGCACAAGCGATCCATTATAAACATCATAACATATCTCATATCATATCTCGATCATATGTCAACTATCATATATATATATCATCAATCTCATGGTATCATGCCCGATCATATTGACTCATCTCCAAGAATCATATAACATCCTCATATCACGTGTATATGTTGTGTGTGTGTAACCTACACACATTCATACACACACACATACACCCAGTCAAGTTTATGTGTTTGCGTGTGTATCTAAATGAAACCTACGAGTTCCTTCCAAGGTAATCATCCTCTGGTTAAGTCTTTCTAAATCAATCTAATCCAACTTAAGGTCTTCAATAGTACCCTACTCGCCAAGAATCCAAGGTCACGTCCGACTTCCTAATAATAATACGTGATAACCTTATTCTACATTTGCGGGGGTGCTATACGCCATCCACCCGACTTCTCCCGTAGATATACATCTACTCACCTGGTCCTTACTTGCCGAAGTCAGTGCCGCCGTGCTCTTGCTTGTCGTCCCGAAGTTCACATGAAGGTATTTATACGTCATAACATATAGTATCGTATTAAAATCTGATTAAAGATCAAAACGACACATGAGTGGCCTATAGGTTAAAACCTATAGCTTACGCAAGCAAAAACATCCAAATAACCCTTGTTGTCGACGTACAAACGTCCGACGACCAAATCCACGGTTCGAATACCAAAACCAAATTATCGAAATTCACGAAACCAAAACAGCAACTTTGAAAACTTATTCCAGATTTTAGTTCAGGTAAAATTAAGTTAATCAAACAGTACTAGGGTGTTATATAGGGGGCATATAAGCTACAGAACAAATATTAGCAGCATACACCACCAAGTGGCCGGCCACATTGGCCCCAGATCCGAGCTCGCCGGCCCTGTAGGCTTGGAATGGGTTCGTCTTCTCGTGGTGGTCTCCTATTGGTTTAACTAGGTCTCTGAGGTTGTTTGATTTTCCTAAAAAGTTCTCGGTTCACTCCAGATTTCCTGTAGGCACAAATTTCACACAAAACCAACATTGGAAAGTTTCTAAAGTTCTAATCTTGGTGTTGGGGTAAAAATTTACACCCAGTTGACCGAGTCAAAGTCAAGGTCAACCCCCAAGCTAGGTGGGCCCAAGCCCAGGTCAAGCGAGCCCATGTCCAAGTCGAGCCCGCGGCCAGCCTCCCCATGCCAACAAAAAAATCATGTAATAAATAATTTTTATGTAATTTTTTATACATGAATGTGCACAAAACGAGCAGAAAGCCAAATTTTTGTAAGCCCATGGCTTATGTGCAAAAATGAATGGCACATGAGTCATGAGATAGGCAAACGCCATTTTGTAAAGCCCAAAGGGCTATATGTAAATATGTAAGCCTATATAAGGAACATGATGATGTATAAAGAATACTTTTCATTCTCTCAAAAAACCTAGGGTTTGTATCTCTTTCCCTTTTCTGAAGGTCTCAAATCTTCTTCTTTCTTTTGAATTAAATCAAGAGTTTTACTCTTCCTTTTCAAAAACAAGATAGTTTTTCACCACCAAACCCATAAAGGGGAACTTGGATCTGTCTTTAGATCCCAAAAAGGAGAGATTTTGATATCTCACATCTCTTGATCTTCAAGATCCAGCTAATAGAGGAGGAAGAAGAAGAACCCCTTCCATTAACCCCAAAAACACACTTAGGAGTCCAACTCCAATCTGATTTCTCTTCCGAGAATCTTTTTAGACTAAAACCCTCTTTTCCTCGCCGGCACTCAAGCGCAGAGTGCCCACGTGCCGACACGTGGCGCGCTTGCGCTCCAGCGCAAAGCGCCCACGTGCCGACACGTGGCGTGCTTGCGCTCAAGCGCCCAGCGCTCAAGCGCCCAGCGCTCAAGCGCAAGTCGCCCCCGTGCCGACACGTGGCGCACTTGCGCTCGAGCGTCAGGCGCTGAAGCGCAAAGCGCCCACGTGCCGACACGTGGTGCGCTTGCGCTACAGCGCCCTGCGCTCAAGCGCAGAGCGCCCACGTACCGACACGTGGCACGCTAGCACCTGAGCGCACAACACCTGGGCGCACGGCGCCCAAGGCGCTGGCCCCACGCATCCTTTGGATGCCTTTTCCCCCTCTTTCTCTTATATATATATGTACATATATACACACATATATATATATATACACATATGGATACATATGTGCACACACACATACACTACGACACTGTCCCTGTTAGAAAAAATTTTCTAACGGGGCGCTGTCCCGCACCCCGCAAGGGGGCTGCTAGCCCTCTTGACCCCCAGCCCGCTATCCGGGTAGCAGGACCCCTGTAAAAACTCTGCGAGGCCCCCGATATATCCAAAACCCCTTCAAAACACAACACTGCACATTGAGTTCGCATGACCAGTTTAACCCGTCAATCGGAGGTTCTCTCGCTCCAAAGGCGAGGGGTAATTAACGGCAGCTTAGTCCGCGGCTGCCGGAGATTCGAATCCCCACAATCATTAAATCCCAGCCTACCTTAGGCAGGGGGAATCTGTAATGCGCCTGACAAGCGTGCGCGTATTCCCATCTCAATAAGGTGACGAAAAACACCCTACAGATTCTGGCACGCCCGGTGGGACCAATCTCTCCTCCCATATTTCGGGTTAAACGTTCATGCGAACTCAATCAATATACATATCTATATTTATACTAAAATAATGCTTTTTCATGCAGGATTTTCAAGCAATCACCTTTCAACAATGTCTCCGAAGATGAACTCAGCTCCCATCTCATACACGATGAAGATGGACTCTAGAACGATCCTTCCGGCCAGTCTCGGACGACAATGGGAGGAGGAGCCGCTACCATTTGGCTCTATTATGTTCGTGTCAGCTAACGCCATCCCAGCTCCTCAAGCTCCGGTGACCGACAAACCGGCCTCGAAAGGCAAGAGGCCAAATGTGGTGGTCTCGAAGGCATCCCAACCCAAACGCAAATCGGTGTCTGGACGGCTTTCCATAGCCCCAACTGGGGGCAAAGCCATCGGAACAAAAGAAGTTGCCAGATGTCGTGGGCAAGCCCAGGCGATACCTTCGACGGACACGCGGGTAGATGTCTTCTCAAGCATCCCCATCACTCGGCCTATGGCGGCTTCCCGAAGAGCAGAAGCCTGCCAAGCACTTAAGGCAGAGAAGCTGAGGCAGAAGAGGCTCAGATATAGAGCCAACAAAAGGGCTAGGGCTCTGGCCATGTTAAAATTTATGAATTTCCAAAGCACGGACCGCTCCGCGAGACCAGCTGCCAGTGATGAAAGAATGGCTGAATGTGTTATCCACACTGTCTACATGGCCGGACATGAAGAAACGAACCCTCCACTTCTTCACAGCCATGGTGATGATATGGTTGACGCTACCCAGCATCGACTCGATCTAAATGATGAAGAGCCCGCTCAGGTCGATAAGCCAGAGGAGCCCGTGGTTCCTATGGAATTGAGCTCAGGCAATAAAGATTACCCAGTTATCATAGCCGGAACTATAGAACAAGCATTATTCCAATAGCTTCAAAGGCAATTTCAGGACAGGGATGAGAAAATGGCCGAGGTCTATTCCAAAGTCAACGAGCCGGCAAATGTCGTGGCGGATCTCGCGACCCAAGTCGCCCGATTGCAATTACAGCAGAATCAAATTTTGGCTCATGAGCCATAGATTGATACCCGGGGGCAGCCAACTGATATCCCTTTCAACCTAAAAGCGGAGTGCCTTCACGAAAAATAGCCGCAATCAGCCTCCAGTCCCTCCGATACATACGCCGGGGGGAATCGCCTCTGAAAGAGAAGCTGGAAAAGGGCTATTCCTTCAAGAGGGAAAAGGTCCACAAGATATTCAGGGACGCCCTAAGAAACGGTCTACAACTGCCAGAATCAAAGAGACCGCAAGAAGAGAATATGAACGACGACCCAAAATATTGCCCCTATCACAGGGTGATAGGTCATGCCATTGAGGACTGCTTCGTCTTCAAAGATTGGGTCGAAAGGCAATACAGGGCGGGAGAGATAGAACTGTCTAAAGGCGCGTTAGCAAACAGTCAAGCTACGACCGCCGATTTCATGCAAATGGAGACCGAACCCTTTCGGGAACCTAATCCTCCCAGACACGTGCCATCATCTGAAAAGGGCGAACCAAAGACCGATCGGCCTCGAGTACCAGCATCAGTAAAGGCACCTACTCCAATGGAGAGAAAGAAGAAGGTATACTCCTTCAGAAGGGACGAAGTCCGCAAAATATTCATGGACGCCTTGAACAACGGTCTGCAACTGCCTGTTCCAAAGAGGCCACAAGAAATGAACATGACCGGCAAACCCATATACTGCCCATATCATAGAGTGGTGGGTCATACCATCGAAGATTGCTATATTTTCAAAGATTGGGCAGAGGACCAATATAAGCTGGGAAAAACCTCACAATCCTCGGATGTATCGGTAAGCCACAGAGCTAGGTCATCAACACAGCTCCGCCAAGATCAAAGTTCAAGGAGCTGGGATAAGCAAAAAGGACCACCACGTCATTAAACTGGGAACACCCGCTGATCTCTAAGTCGTTAAACTGGGAATGACAGACCACCAAGTCTTTAAACTGGGAATAATCGACCTCTAAGTCGTTAAATTGGGAATGTAAAAATATACATATATATATATATGTATGTATGTAAATTAAAAAATGTGTAAATAAAAGAAAAATAGAGAAAAGCCGAAATGATGGGGCAACTCGCAATAAAAATCCGCGAGTAAAATAAAAATGAAAATAAAAGCCGAAATGATGGGGCAACCGCGAATAAAAGCCGAAATGATAGGGCAATCGCGATCTTCGCGATAAGAAAAGCTGAAAGGATAGAGCAATCGCGGTAAAAAAAACACAAACAAAAATCATTTTTTTCAAAATTCTTCCGGCCCTACGGCCAGTCCCCAAATTGACTGCCGTATACAATCCACGGGCTCAAATAATTCTCATCATACCCATGCCCCACCGTAATCACCAGTTACGCGGCTGGTCTCGGCCTTTGGAATTATGCTCCATTAGGAAGACCCACTCATGTGTCCTGGCACATGTGCTTCAGTGTAAACAACGCTGATGCCGGCCCCTATCCCAAAATTCCAAATCAATCCAGTAGACTCCTAAGTCTTTAAACTGGAAACAGATGACCTCTAAGTCGTTAAACTGGAAACAGTAGACCTCTAAGTCTCTCAACTGGAAACAGATGACCACCAAGTCGTTAAACTGGAAACAGATGACCTCTATGTCGTTAAACTGGAAACAGATGACCACCAAGTCGTTAAACTGGAAACAGGTGACCACCAAGTCGTTAAACTGGAAACAGATGACCACTACGTCGTTAAACTGGAAACAGATGACCGCTAAGTCGTTAAACTGGGCACCACAGACCCCTAAGTCTTTAAACTGGAAACAGATGACCGTTAAGTCGTTAAACTGGAAACAGTCGACCTCTAAGTCATTAAACTGGGAACAAGGGAAATCCACTCATGTGTCCTCACGATACATGAGGACAACAAACCTTTGTGGGATCGTTACGACTCACAAAGGAAAAACACACTAAGGAGTCCTGATCGCACGCTTTTGGCGTGTCGGATGTTCAAAGAATTAAAGTATAACCGCGATCAGGACGGTGTCGCTATGCAGCTAGCCGGTTGAGCACGGGTCGATCCACAGGGAGATGGTGGTATTTTACCTTCTTGTTTTAGACGAGTCAATAAAGAATTTGTGTATGTTTTTTCGAGACTACCCTATGTGTATTATTTGCAAGAATAAAGTTGTTAAGAAAAGATACGAAATTGTAAGCTAAAGAAATCCGTACTCAAAACCTTTGAGCCGAGTCTTAACCAATTGAAGCTAGAGCAATCGGCAACAACGTGGATTAGGGGATTTAAGCGCGGTATTCGTGGAATCCGGCTTATTTACCCTTGTCCTTCCGTTCTTGTCTCTTGCTTTCGCCTCCGGCCAAACCGAACGCAACCGGTCGCGGTTAGGAATCACCGTTACCTTGTTAGGGTAGGGTGCCTAACGGAGCGCTTGCGTAACGTTTGGGCGGAGTTCAAATGGAAAATAACGGGAAAAGGAAATGAGGAAAGAAGTGTTAACTTACAATACCGTATTGATTCTTAACAACGATGATAATTACAACATTCACAAAAAAGAACTAAAAAGAGAGAACAAAAAGAAAAGAACAAAGAAAAGAAAAGATTACAAACAAGTAATTAAAGTGCATGGTAATAAATTGCAAGTAATTAAAGACAAGAAAATAATAAGCAAGTAATAAAAAGCGATAAAAAGAACAAGAAACTAGAACTCAAGACAAGCATGTGATCAATAGCCAACCCTTAAACTTGCAAGCTCAATCAAGAGGTTGCAAGATCAAGGGAAGGATAGAGAACGCATGTGAAATGAAGCGCTAATTCCATAAGAAAATACGACCCTTGAGATTAATAACTAACCCTTAACCATTCAAGCTCAATGAAGAGGTTGAATGATCAAGAGAAAGCAAGAATCTCAAGGGGAAGAAGAAACAAAAGAGAATGATACAAAAAGCCCTCATCTTCATTGATCTCCCACTCAAAAAGCTCTCACTACAATTTTCATGGAAAAAGAAATGAAGAAGAAGAAGAAAAAGACTAAATCCTAACAAAAAGAGGAACAAAAGGATGACCCTTGGTTGAGCTCAGTTCTGCTGTATTTACAGGCAGGGAGTTGAAGATCTAGGGCAACCACCAGAACATATGTAAAAAGACCCAAATACCCACCAAAAATGATGCTCTGTCGAGGCCGTACGGCCGCGTTTCCGCGGCCAATACCCCCTATTGGCCGCGGAAACGCGGCGGATTAGAGGAGTTGGCTCCTCGGGTTTTGGGCACTTTCCTGGTTTGGTGTTTACAGCTGTCTGGTACATATATTTTCTGAAAATACATTCACATTTCTTCCAGAATTTCTGTTGAGGAAAGGTGGACTTTTGTGGATGCTTTTGTCATGATTGCCTCGAGCTCCGCGTAGATTTCTTGGAACTTGTTGTTGCCATTGAGCCTTGTGCATGAAAACGACATTGATTTGACATTTCGTCTCCCTAAACTGGTATCTGGCAACATACGGATGAAGAGCGGAGACCGTGTTTTATCTGTGAGTGGCAGGAACCCGAATTTTGTCGTGTTTTCCATGAATTTCACCATTTTAGAACCGAGAACCTGTATTCTGCAATTATGTAACAAACACGGATTACAAGCACCTACCTATAAACACACGAGCATAAGAATGGGCGGTATAAAATGCAGTATTCTGTTATGAACAAATACCCCCAAACTTAACTTTTGCTCGTCCCGAGCAAAACCAATTATTCACAAAAATAAAATCCTAACCGCACTTTCGCAGGGAACGCGATTGCACTGAGCACGTGCAACAAGCCGTTAAACCTCTAGGTGTCCCTAGTAGGAGGAGTGTTGTCTCCTGAGGGTTTTCAGCGGATACTACCCACAAAATCCGGTCAAGTTGGTTTTGTAAAATAACTAAGATTCAAACCCTAAAGTTTTGTTTTAGAAAATAGCAATTCTATAATCCTAAGTCTAGACCATCGAACCTTTATTTTTCACACCTCGCTTCTTATTTAACTACAGATTTTATATGTCTTTACGTGTAGTGCAAATAGTGTCGTTAAGTTCCAGAAGGATCGATTAAAGTCATCATGTCGCACAATAAATCCCAGATAACAATTTTAAAAGGATCACATAAGTTTTATAAAGAGTTAAGCATTTTTCAAGTTTCATTTTCCAGTAAGGTTTCAACTTCAGAATTTCTATCTTCCATAACAGGAAACTAAGTCGTATTTTTCACTCCACCTTTTTCTTGTTTTCATTTCATACACACTTCTGTGAACGTGCAATAGTCTTTATCATAGAATAAAACCTTCATATCTCCGTTAAAATTTTTTTTATAAAAGCCTGTCTTTTATCAAGATTATTCTCACACAAAGAACCGTTAGGAATTTTAACTCGGAGAGAACACTTGCTTGACTTTGTTTTAAACTGGATTTTCTAGGCTTCTTAGCGAGCTTTGGGCCAATGCACCCAAACCAGTTGGTTTTAGGGCATTAGGTGTAGAAACACCCCAGCGGACTTAATTACTCAAGTTACCTAGGTCCAAAAACAAAAGACAGTTTGACGTGAAAATCAGATGATTTAATACGAACGGAGATATAACCGGCAGTTCAATTATTTTTTTGGATAAAAGACGTGTTTAGTGGGTTTGGTGTGTAATCATTCCAATCAAGTTTCCGATGGGTTATTTTTCAGACTTAGCTCCAATTACGGCATCAATAACATTCCTTCATATTCGCTTTACTTCATAAACTATTCTTGACATTACTTATTTCAGAACAAACCTATTTGATCCTCAGAAAATCATTTATCTGTTTAAAATTTTAAACATGAAAGACTTGTCATCTAATTCCCAAAATTCACGACACGTGTAGTGTGATGTAAAGACGTATATCAGCTATAGTTAACTTCAAAGGAGAGTTATCTTTCAGGTTTTCAAAATCTAAACATAAGATTTAGTTATTCCTATTTTTTCAAACAAAAACCGTCGAATGTTGAATTAGAGTTCTTCCACAATCTAACTTGACAAAAAAGTTTTTTATATTTTTAGAAAATTTTCAGATTTTTATGGATTTTATGGATTTAATATGCAGATGCAAAATATACATATGAATGCGAAGGAAGAAAGCTTACCGAGCACACCCCCAAACTTAAACTTGACAGTGCCCTCACTGTCAGGCTATACCAAGAGGGTTAAAATTGTCGGCGCTTCCTAGAAACAAATTATATACAAAACAAAAAGGAAAACAAAAATATATACAAAAAAGTGTCCCCCCCAAACTTAAGTAAAACAGTGTTTCCACTGTTAAGCGTCGAAATTCAGGATTTAGGGGGGAAAGAACAGTATCACTCTATACAAGGCCTTACACAGGCCAAAAGTTAACACCAACCATTCAAAGATTTTATCGCTATAATGTACAGGTTGGTGGAAGAAGGCGTAGAGAAAAGAGAAGGACAATACGCGAGACCGTATGCGAAGAGAAGCGGGATACGGTCTCGGTATATGAGAGGAAGAAGAATGGCGGAAGGGAAAAAGAAGTGGAATACGAACTTGAGGGTGCAAATGGAGTAAATAGATTAGCACAATTTGGGATGACCGATGTGTGAAAAGCGATTGTGCTAATATATTTACTCATCGAGAAATGGGGTCAAATCCCTCAAGATTCGTGAGAAACCATGGGTACGCCGAATTTGGTAAACCAGACATATGAAATGTAAGTGATACGGGTTCTTGCAAGGTCGGAACGATGGAAAGGATGGAGGGAAGTGGTTGAGGAAGGGTATCGGTTAAGGTTTCGGGAGGGTGTACACAGTCAGTGGAAGGAACAGGATGAATTGGAAAATCCGACTCATCAAGCAAAACTGGTTCATCCTCAAAACTATCCTCAAAACTATCCTCAAAATTTAGCACATCCATGCTCTTCTCTTCAAAGTCCAGACGCATATGTGGTTCGGGAAAAACATTTAATGACTCGGGATGATGATTTGAAGAGAAAAACTCAGCCAAATCTATGGGTTCATCATCCAAAATATTCCCAGCGTCAATATCCTCAATCAAGTGAAAATCAATATTCTCAGACACCTCATCAAAAGCATGGATTTCAATCAATTCAGGTTCTAAGATGGAGGTGTAGAGGTCAGAAGGATTGGGTGTGGTTTCACTTGGCAAGGTCCCTTCACAATCTGGCAAATCAAACACTACAAAGTCGCACAACTCATTAAACATTCTATCTTCAACTGATAATTCATTTGGGACACTTGATAGACTTTCAACACAGGAGTTGTGGGATTCAATTTGAAACGGGTAGGTTTGATTTGGAAGGGTATACTGCTCACTCTCTCCACTCAAATTCTCAGCCTGTCCTGCCGCCTCTTCATACATTGGAAAATGTGTAGCTAGCTGGAAACTAGCTACCGGGTCACTTGGTTGTATGAGAGCGGCCATGGACGCATTCAATTCCATCATCTGTTGGCTTGACGCTATCCTAAAGTCTTCCAAGGACTGTTCTAGACTAGACATTGGTTGTGAAGGGGTTTCAGTAAAAGATTCAAAGTTGTTTGGATACTGAAAACTCCCAAATGGCGGTTCTGATGCAATGTCTAGGGAAGGTGCAAAAGTAGGGTAGGATTGGTAGGAATTGAATGGCCGGACAGGAGCAGGATCAACATTTGGATAGGAAGGCAAATGGCATTGTTGATCCCAAGAATTTGAAGTGGTGAAAGGAGTGAAAGATCGGCTACGAGATTGTTCAATACGTTCTGCAATAGACATAGGTCTTGGAATTGCAACATGACTCGAAGAAGGGGTATCAACGTAAGAAGGGGTGAATGTATGAAATGGTTGATACGAAGTGGATTGCGGAGTCAAATTGTTTGTCCTAGACGCGTCTATCCGATCTCTCAATGAAATTTTGGGCATGGATGGATCGTTCGAAGTTCGGCCAAAGCAAGAACCGTAGAAAGTTATGTCTGGTTGGGGGTACCAAAGTTCGGCAAGAGTTTTTCGAGGTGGGGTACCCATGATATGAAGAGAGAAAGAAAGGTAGAGAAAAGGAGGGGAAAAAGAATGTGATTTTTTTTTTTAGTTTATATATTAACAAAAGAATAAAAAACAATATGGACAAAAACAATCACGACGCAAAAATACCACACACCTAATCGTTCTAGGGTTCACCTAGGTCAACTAGACCTGCTCCAGAACTTGATTGTCGAAGTAAAACTGTGTCGAGAAACAGGCTCAAGATACACTGATCACGAGGCCAGGTAAGTGCAGAGATAAGGGGAGGTTTTCCAACGCTTTCGCGAAGTTCCTTAATTAAATAACCCTTTCTCTTTTGGCGGTTGCGCCGTTAACACTTTCCTAGACACCCCGTAAACAATATACCGTTAAGCGAGGTTCTAAACACAATTAACTTCTCCTAGTGAGCGCGAAGTCCTTAAGGCTTAAAGTCTAATTTCTTTTAAAATTTGTGCGGGTAATCGTTATGCGCAAGTTCGTGATTTGTGGGCCACGGAAAAGGTGATGAAATCCTTTACCGTATCTTGTGGGGTTCGCTTGCCCTTAAGTCCGTATTAATGTATGCAATGCACAATTCAATAAAAATTCTATATAGAATAAAAAAAAATTGTTTTTTTTTTAAGCGCGGCACTGCAACAAATACGGGTTAGTCAATTTTTAGCGTTGCTAGCGAACTTGCAAAGAATCCTGCAAAGAATAGTATATTGGATGCGTCGGATTTGAGAAGAAGGTGTTAGTAAAGTACGTACCGTTAAGTTTTGGGTTAGGAAACCCCCGTTGAATCAAATCCGGTAGGCTTGAAAGGTTCGCTTGCGCGGGTCAAACTACCCGGATCTTTGGCACTGTACTTCGTAATCACCTTAACTTTGAATGTACACTTTGCTCCCACAATTGCAGTTTGCAAATACGCAAAAATCTGCACACTTGCCCACAAAATGATCAAAAAAAAAAAAAGAATTTTTTATTTTTTTTATTTTTTTTTATATATACAAAAAGAATATTAACCCGAATAACAAGAAAGAAAATACGCTACCGTCTCCCCGGCAACGGCGCTATTTGATCGCACGCTTTTGACGTGTCGGATGTTCAAAGAATTAAAGTATAACCGCGATCAGGACGGTGTCGCTATGCAGCTAGCCGGTTGAGCACGGGTCGGTCCACAGGGAGATGGTGGTATTTTACCTTCTTGTTTCAAACGAGTCAATAAAGAATTTGTGTATGTTTGTTCGAGACTACCCTATGTGTATTATTTGCAAGAATAAAGTTGTTAAGAAAAGATACGAAATTGTAAGCTAAAGAAATCCGTACTCAAAACCTTTGAGCCGAGTCTTAACCAATTGAAGCTAGAGCAATCGGCAACAACGTGGATTAGGGGATTTAAGCGCGGTATTCGTGGAATCCGGCTTATTTACCCTTGTCCTTCCGTTCTTGTCTCTTGCTTTCGCCTCCGGCCAAACCGAACGCAACCGGTCGCGGTTAGGAATCACCGTTACCTTGTTAGGGTAGGGTGCCTAACGGAGCGCTTGCGTAACGTTTGGACGGAGTTCAAATGGAAAATAACGGGAAAAGGAAATGAGGAAAGAAGTGTTAACTTACAATACTGTATTGATTCTTAACAACGACGATAATTACAACATTCACAAAAAAGAACCAAAAAGAGAGAACAAAAAGAAAAGAACAAAGAAAAGAAAAGATTACAAACAAGTAATTAAAGTGCATGGTAATAAATTGCAAGTAATTAAAGACAAGAAAATAATAAGCAAGTAATAAAAAGCGATAAAAAGAACAAGAAACTAGAACTCAAGACAAGCATGTGATCAATAGCCAACCCTTAAACTTGCAAGCTCAATCAAGAGGTTGCAAGATCAAGGGAAGGGTAGAGAACGCATGTGAAATGAAGCGCTAATTCCATAAGAAAATACGACCCTTGAGATTAATAACTAACCCTTAACCATTCAAGCTCAATGAAGAGGTTGAATAATCAAGAGAAAGCAAGAATCTCAAGGGGAAGAAGAAACAAAAGAGAATGATACAAAAAGCCCTCATCTTCATTGATTTCCCACTCAAAAAGCTCTCACTACAATTTTCATGGAAAAAGAAATGAAGAAGAAGAAGAAAAAGACTAAATCCTAACAAAAAGAGGAACAAAAGGATGACCCTTGGTTGAGCTCAGTTCTGCTATATTTATAGGCAGGGAGTTGAAGATCTAGGGCAACCACCAGAACATATGTAAAAAGACCCAAATACCCACCAAAAATGATGCTCTGTCGAGGTCGTACGGCCGCGTTTCCGCGGCCAATACCCCCTATTGGCCGCGGAAACGCGGCGGATTAGAGGAGTTGGCTCCTCGGGTTTTGGGCACTTTCCTGGTTTGGTGTTTACAGCTGTCTGGTACATATATTTTCTGAAAATACATTCACATTTTTTCCAGAATTTCTGTTGAGGAAAGGTGGACTTTTGTGGATGCTTTTGTCATGATTGCCTCGAGCTCCGCGTAGATTTCTTGGAACTTGTTGTTGCCATTGAGCCTTGTGCATGAAAACGACATTGATTTGACATTTCGTCTCCCTAAACTGGTATCTGGCAACATACGGATGAAGAGCGGAGACCGTGTTTTATCTGTGGGTGGCAGGAACCCGGATTTTGTCGTGTTTTCCATGAATTTCACCATTTTAGAACCGAGAACCTGTATTCTGCAATTATGTAACAAACACGGATTACAAGCACCTACCTATAAACACACGAGCATAAGAATGGGCGGTATAAAATGCAGTATTCTGTTATGAACAAGTCCTCACGACTCCTAATAAGAAAATACACATGCGAGATCCTTACGACTCGTAGGAAGAAAATGCTTTTATGGGACCCTTACGACCCATAAAATTGAAAAGTCTTAGGTGACAGGGATCTAAACCTGTCACCTAAGCCATCGCTCCCCAACCCCCAAGTGGCGAATGATGAGTCGCTCCTGATACTATATTCCAGTGCAGCGATGCAGACGCCAACCAAATTCCAAATCCCATACCCCAACGGCGAATGATGAGTCGCTCCTGGTACCATATTCCAGTGCAGCGATGCAGGCGCCAACAAAGTCCCAAAAATTTTCCGGCCCTACAGTCTGGATCATACATCCTGCAAAACCGTATACAATCCATGGGCGTAAAACGATCCTAAGCTCTCACAAGTCCTACTGGCGAGACCACATTCAAAGTCCCATCGGCAGGGGAGATTCAAAAAAAAAGGGAAAAAGAAAAAGAAAAAAAAATAGAAGGTATGTCCATAAGCAAAATGGGTACGGATGAAAACCCGAAAGGGTTCCGTGAGTAAAAACAGCAGGACTGCCGGCGAGTTTGTGAAAACCCGAAAGGGCGCAAACTCGTGAAAAAGAGAATGAAATGCACTCACAAAGTCCTCTCGACTTTGTGAGGAGAAAACTCCCGCGTGAGATCCTTACGACTCACAAAGAAGCAACACACTTAGGAGTCCCCATGACCCCTAAGGAGAAAATGCACTTACGGGATCCTTACGACCCGTAGGGAGAAAATGCTTTTATGGGACCCTTACGGCCCATAAAATTGAAAAGTCTTAGGTGATAGGGACCTAAAACCTGTTTCCTAAGCCATCGTTCCCTAATAAGAAAATGCAAATGATGATTCGCTCCTGGTACCATATTCCAGTGTAGCGATGCTGATGCCAAACAAAAACCAATCCCCAAATCCTCTCGGGGCAAATGATGAGTTGCTCCTGGCATTATTCCAGTGCAGCAATGCAGATGCCAAACAAAAAAACCAATTCCCAAATCCTCCCGGGGCAAATGATGAGTTGCTCCTGGCATTATTCCAGTGCAGCAATGCAGTTGCCGACAAAAATACCAATCCCAAAATTCTCTCATGACAAATGATGATTCGCTTCTGGTACCATATTCCAGTGTAGTGATGCTGATGTCGACTCAAATCAAACAAATCAAACCAACCAATTCCAACATCGACCTCTGCGTCAACAAGCGAAAAGTCGATCAGCGACACTCCGTGCCGGGGAAAAGTCAACCCGACACTCCGCGCCGGGGAAAAGTCGATCAGCGACACTCCGTGCCGGGGAAAAGTAAACCCGACACTCCGCGCCGGGGAAAAGTCAATCAGCGATACTCCGTGCCGGGGAAAAGTCAACCCGACACTCCGCGCCGGAGAAAAGTCGATCAGCGACACTCCGTGCCGGGGAAAAGTCAACCCGCGACACTCCGCGCCGGGGAAAAATCGATCAGCGACACTCCATGCCGGGGAAAATTCAACCCGCTTGCGCTCAAGCGCAAGCGCTCGAGCGCAAGTCGCCCCCGTGAGCGTCAGGCGCTGAAGCGCAAAGCGCCCACGTGCCGACACGTGGTGCGCTTGCGCTACAGCGCCCTGCGCTCAAGTGCAGAGCGCCCACGTGCCGACACGTGGCACGCTAGCGCCTGAGCGCACAGTGCCCAAGGCGCTGGCCCCACGCATCCTTTGGATGCCTTTTCTCCTTCTTTCTTTTATATATATATATATATATGTACATATATACATATATATATATATATACACATATGCATACATATGTGCACACACACATACACCACGACACTGTCCCTGTTAGAAAAAAATTTCTAACGGGGCGCTGCCCCGCACCCCGCACCCCGCAAGGGGGGCTTCTAGCCCCCTTGACCCCCAGCCCGCTATCCGGGTAGCGGGGCCCCCGTAAAAACTCTACGAGGCCCCCGATATATCCAAAACCCCTTCAAAACACAACACTGCACATTGAGTTCGCATAACCAGTTTAACCCGTCAATCGGAGGTTCTCTCGCTCCAAAGGTGAGGGGTAATTAACGGCAGCTTAGTCCGCGGCTGCCGGAGATTCGGATCCCCACAATCATTAAACCCCAGCTTACCTTAGGCAGGGGGAATCTGTAATGCGCCTGACAAGCGCGCGCGTATTCCCATCTCAATGGGGTGACGAAAAACACCCTACACTTGGGTTAAATCTCTAGTTTTGTCCAGAATTCTAACTCTAAAAAGGGTTTTAAGGCCTCTACTAATCTCAATTACACTTAACAATTTAAAAGATTCCCTAACCCTCATCTAAGAATTTTCCATTATCACAAAACTACACTTAAACAATGTTAAACTAGAATAGAGGCTAAAAGAACTCAAATACTACACAAATGGTGAAAAGATTACCTCATTTGGCAAACCCTAGAATCATCTAGAGCTCAAAATCCAATTTTTCCTGGTCCATCAAGCTTCTAGGGAGCTTGTGCACATTTTTTGTGAAGTGAATGCAAGGTTTTGATGTACTTTTGAAGGTGTTATGAAGAAGTAGAGGAGGGGGAGTGAGAGGGCATCCATGGTGAGGGAGATGAAAGGAAAAGGAGATGAAGAAAGGAAGTGGAATAAAACCAAGTCAAAGAGTCTTGGAGAAAACTCTCGAGTTCTCTCTCACTCTCTTTCAGTTTTCCTTTCTTTTTTTAACCCTTTCTTTTAAAACTAAAACAATTAAAACCATATACATAATAAAAAAAACTCAAGATGCCATGGTTCATAAAAAGTAACAAATTGTTTGCAACATGCTATGTGGCATGACATGCACATAATCATGCATAAATAAAAATTAATAAATGTTAATCAAATTTAGACACAAACTTGTATATAATTGATTGTATAAAATTTATAAAAAGTCTAATCATATAAATTCATTAAAAATCAACATTCAAGATAGTTTTCCAATATTTCCCAATTTATTGGTATATAATTATACCATATCATTAAAATATTCATAACAAATATTATTTTAATTATATAAATTCCCAAAAATAATATTTTATTTTTCTGAAATGTTACAGTCTTTCCCCCTTAAATAAATTCGGTCCCCGAATTTAAATTTAAATCCCTCAAATACTAAAACATTTCAGTAAAAAGAATCAAGTCGTCGGGTCTCCGATATCATAAATACTTAAAACACATTTTAGCGCAATGCATGCGCATGAAAAACAATTATATAACTCAAAATCAAAACTCCGTCAAGCACAACGCGATCATCGGAGTTATGGTGAAAATACAATATAAAAGTCCAATACGAAAACCAACATGATATGCATCAAAACTATAACTTGTATACAGTACGCATCGTAGTAAAATCGTCCACATCTGAATAGAGAAACATGCAAAAACCTTTTTTTTTAAATCGCCGTGTGATGCGCGTGTCACGGCACAAGTAGCGAACGTTCATTTTAAGGAAAAATAGCTATACATATATATCTTTTTAGTTAACATACACGTCCCGCCTTTTGAAAATAATTTAGAAGGGTTTCCTTGGTAAAATGTTTCGTGTCACCTCAGACACATAAGAAAATGTTGAGACTATAGCTCCTTTTTGGAAATCCCTTCGGTAATTATCAGTACATACAAAAACACCTTGGTACTGGTCTCATAACAGTCCTGCTCGGTTACTAAACCAAATAGTAAATATCATAAAAACGCACTACTCAAAATGAAATCACTCTCAAATACAGTTTACAAGGTTCCACGTGCGTCCGGTACGCACGAAAATCGAAATCAAATACAGATGCCATGACTATGCACAGAAACAAAACTGAGTGCAACGAGTGTGCATCAAAAACATCTGTCAAGTGCAACGGGCGTGCACGACAACAATATCAGGTGCATCTAATCTGCACAAATCCCGATTTAGTGCATCTGGTGTGCACAAAATCGCATCAAGCGCGTCAAGTGTGCGTAAGAATTTCAACCAAGTGCACATGATGCACGAAAACATATATCGAACATCAAAATCGGAATTAGCGGTATACGACATACACCGAATCAAAATCAAGTATACCGCGATAGATAAACTCACAACTACATGCATCAGTGTGCACAAGCCCAAATCGAAGTACGAAAAGTGCAAGAAAACTATACCGAAAACATGAGTCCAAAATCATGTACAACCCATATACACGAAATCAAATCAATATCTCAGAATGTATAAAATCAAAACCAAATGCAATGGGTATGCACAAAACGAACATCAATACAACTGATACATGGAACACGAACCGAGTGCAAAGAATGAGTACATAGGAAATACCAATCATAAAACGGAATCCTCAAAATATCAAAATCCAAACAACGGAAATGTGAAATTCAAATCACCAAATTGCAATTCGTAACACTGACGTCAATGTGCTCTTCTTTTCTTTGGTGTCGACTGATTCGAACTTGTCTTTTCGTAGCTGTATGAACGGCGCTACAAACGGCTATACTCATATCTAGAGTTCCCAAGTAATATATCCCATCACATGATATCCGGACTTCGTTAAACTTTTCGATCGATTCATCAAAGTCCCATAATTCCCCGAGAGCTCAACACTCAAGTACAGTTTAAAAATATCCAGTACATGCCACAGCACCTGCGGACCAACCGTAGAAGGGCAAACCCAAGCCTCACTAATGGCACCGCGGAACTGCCGCAAACCCTAAGGTTCAAAGGCGTTCTCATGGTCATTATGTCGAGTTAGGGTTTCATTCTTCTAGAGGGTCTATAGAATTACCTGCATGTTCTTCCGAATACCTTAAACTTGGGAAAATGGGTTTCTGACATTCGTTCGAACTTTTTAACTTCGCCTAGACGACATGTGAATACCCTTCATCCACACGCTAAACAGTGCCTCGATCCTCAGGAATAGACGATACATTAACGGTCATCACATTCTAGCCGGTCTCTAGCAGTGACCCGATCATATGGTGTAGATAACAGACGTTCGCGTCCCTGAGAAAACATAGTAAACGACATATCGAACGCTCATGCTGACCGCAACTCTAACCGTAGTTCTCTCTCTGCCCGTGCAACCGTGGTAACAGAACCACCATCCGATATCGACGAAAATAGATCAAAGGAACGAATAGAATACGGTGCCAAGAAATGTATATCCTAAGGCTCCTTAAGCGGAATAGCGTATCGTAAGTATGCTGTGGAACATACACACGGTACGCCACTCTACTTTAGTCACATACTCCATCAACCAAGGGTCATCCTACACTAGAAAGTAAAAATTAACGCTCTGATACCAATTTTGTTACGACCCGAAGGTAGGGAACATAACCGGCACTTAAATTACGAAACGTCTAAAGGCGTAACATAATCTAAGCAAGCCGAAACCCAGAAATCTAAACCATTTAAAAGAATAAGTGTAAGAAAACATATTTAAATGCAACATCAAATTTTCTCAAAAATTTCGACAGAGTCTCCTTAGTAAAAGCTGGCCCCAAACGGGTACAAACAAGAAATATATACACAAGCAATACTAAAGGTATCCCCAAGCGGGAGCTAGCTCTACGCCAAATGGCGGAAACAACCACACAATGCATTATAATATACAACGCCAAAAGGCTAGGGTCAAAACTCAAAGAAAACCAAATCCACCAGAAAACCATAATAATAAAAACGCGACTCTAAGGTCGAAAGAAAAACAGCTGGTCATCTAAATCTACCAAATAATACAAGTCTGGTTGATGGAGCTTACTAGATACAACTGAAATAAATAGTAGTACAACGGCGGTCACGATACAAGTGAACCAACCTACCAAGTAATCACCCTGAATGAAATGGTGTGCCACCAAGCCGCCAAGGAAACCTGTACATCTGAACCTGAAAGAAAATTTGGCACAACAGGGTTGAGTTGCCAGCTCGTGTGTAGAAGACATCTGCGAGTAGAAATCGCATGCACGACGATCTCCTAGGTCATAATAATATACATATATAACACTAGACATCCAGTAGTGACAGGGTAATAATTTATGCATAAGTGCAATACTCAGTGCATCGTGTCAGTGTCACTAAACAGTAATAAGTCATATATCTGATGTATGAATGCATCATGAATGAGAAAATCCAACTCGAAATCTGAATAATCTGATAAGAAAACATCAATGAATCTCGTAGAATAAAACTGAAACATCATCAATGAAATCGACAGAAATCCGTGTCAATTATCGACACAATATCTCAATATCTCAAGTCTCGATATCTCAATATCTCAGTATCTTGTCTCAATATCTCGGGCTCCTTCAGTCCGGATCAGACCATATCATCAAATCTCACGACTACGACAGTATCCTCCGGATATCCGCCGTGCCAGACATCACCGGTAGGTAGTCCGTGCCCCTGCCAGGATCATCATCCTCCATGAAATCACTCTCGCCCCGGGGTACCATACCGGGCCCACCATGTACCCGAAACGGTTCCTACTCCTTCTCGAACCGGGTCTCGAAATCCAACAGCAATCATGAAAACTCATGGTGGACGACACATACATCACGAGAAAACCGCAACTTACATTTTAAAATGAGAGAGAGAAATAAGTTATTATAAATTCTTGCGGTTTTCCCCTAAATCCAGAAATCTCATGGAAATATGAAATCCAAGAATCAAGAGTAAGTAAACAGTAAATGTCGGCATAAAGCCCCAGAATAGTATATGAATGAATATATGAATGCATGAAGTATCTATATAACGAATGAAATCTCTAGGTTAACACAAGAGAGCAATCCCATAAATATTATGTGGTAACTAGCCTTTAGCTGATTATATCAATGAGAAAATATTTTCTAAAGTGTACGTGACATGGCAATTACCGATGATGATGTGTGTGAGCCGGCAAATAAGTGTATGTGGAACATACACATCATCGGTAATGGTGCTAGTGTCCTAACAGATGGAATCATAACAGTGAAGGAAACATATGTATAAACATGCAGTGAAATGAGAGTAATATGAATATAACAGAGAAAGATAAATAACCGCAATACCAAAGAATATACATTTCTACAATACGAGTCATACCGTTTTGGTGTTTGAAAAAGCACGAATCGTGGTTTTTAGAAAAATAAGGGCTACGGTGTTTTTGAGAAAAAAATACGACCTTTGCAAAATCCGTAGTATCTCTCAGGCTGTTTTTAAAATAATGCGCACAATTCGCTAGTTTTGAAAATATATATGACTCAAGCCTAAACTAACATCTACCTAACCAACTAAGCGACTAAAGTAAAGATCTGGTCGAAAGGTAAGAAAAATCCACCTAAAGTCCGAGTCGATATCTCTAGCAGTCGGCGATCCAACCTCAATAGCATCACGTACAAAGTACGACTTTCTCAAGTCAAGAGTGCGGATCAATCATCATATCTATACCTCGTACGGTAAAATCCATCATACGGCATCCCGAAATCGGGGTACGGGTCAACTATCATATATACATCATCATTCATATGGTATCATCGTCAAACAATATCGTGATCTGATTACTAATCTAAAGTCTCATGCAATCTAATGTCATCAACACATATTATCATATATGAGTATACAATGCATAAGCGATCCATTATAAACATCATAGCATATCTCATATCATATCTCGATCATTTATCAACTATCATATATATATCATCAATCTCATGGTATCATGCCCGATCATATCGACTCATCTCTAAGAATCATATAACATCCCCATATCACGTATATATGTTGTGTGTGTGTGTAAACCTACACACATTCACACACACACACACACACACACACACACACACACACCAAGTCAAGTTATGTGTTTGCGCGTGTGTGTCTAAATAAAACCTACGAATTCCTTCCAAGGTAATCATCCTCTGATTAAGTCTTTCTAAATCAATCAAATCCAACTTAAGATCTTCAATAGTACTCTACTCGCCAAGAATCCAAGGTCACGTCTGACTTCCTAATAATAATACGTAATAATCTTATTCTACGTTTGCGGGGTGCTATACGCCATCCACCCGACTTCCCCCCGTAGATATGCATTTACTCACCTGGTCCTTACTTGCCGAAGTCGATGTCGCCGTGCTCTTACTTGTCGTCCCGAAGTTCACATGAAGGTACCTATACGTCATAACATATCGTATCGTATTAAAATCCGATTAAAAATCAAAACGACACGCGAGTGACCAATAGGTTAAAACCTATAGCTTACGCAAGCAAAAACATCCAAATAACCCTTGTCGTCGATGTACAAACGTCCGACGACCAAAACTACAGTTCGAATACCAAAACCAAATTATCGAAATTCACGAAACCAAAACAACTTTGAAAACTTATTCCAGATTTTAGTTCAGGTAAAATTAAGTTAATCAAACAGTACTAGGGTGTTATATAAAGGACATATAAGCTACAGAACAAATATTAGCAGCAGACACCACCAAGTGGCCGGCCACATTGGCCCCAGATCCGAGCTCGCCGGCCCTGTAGACTTGGAATGGGTTTGTCTTCTCGTGGTGGTCTCCTATTGGTCTAACTAGGTCTCTGAGGTTGTTTGATTTTCCTAAAAAGTTCTCAGTTCACTCCAGATTTCCTGTAGGCACCAATTTCACACAAAACCGACATTGGAAAGTTTCTAAAGTTCCAATCTTGGGTTAAATCTCTGGTTTTGTCCAGAATTCTAACTCTAAAAAGGGTTTTAAGGCCTCTACTAATCTCAATTACACTTAACAATTTAAAAGATTCCCTAACCCTCATCAGGAATTTTCCATTATCACAAAACCTTATTTAAACAATGTTAAACTAGAATAGAGGCTAAAGGAACTCAAATACTACACAAATGGTGAAAAGATTATCTCATTTGGCAAACCCTAGAATCCCCTAGAGCTCAAAATCCAATTTTTCTTGGTCCATCATGCTTCTAGAGAGCTTGTGCACATTTTTTGTGAAGTGAATGCAAGATTTTGATGTACTTTTGAAGGTGTTATGAAGAAGTAGAGGAGGGAGAGTGAGAGGGCAGCCATGGTGAGGGAGATGAAAGAAAAAGGAGATGAAGAAAGGAAGTGGAATAAAGCCAAGTCAAAGAGTCTTGGAGAAAACTCTAGAGTTCTCTCTCACTCTCTTTCATTTTTCCTTTCTTTTCTTTTCAATTTTTTTAACCCTTTCTTTTAAAACTAAAACAATTAAAATCATATACATAATAAAAGAAACATAAGATGCCATCGTTCATAGAAAGTAACAAATTGTTTGCAACATGCTATGTGGCATGACATGCACATAATCATGCATAAATAAAAATTAATAAATGTTAATCAAATTTAGACACAAACTTGTATATAATTGATTGTATAAAATTTATAAAAATGTCTAATCATATAAATTCATTAAAAATTAACATTCAAGATATTTTTCCAATATTTCCCAATTTATTGGTATATAATTATACCATATCATTAAAATATTCATAATAATTATTATTTTAATTATATAAATTCCCAAAAATAATATTTTATTTTTCTGAAATGTTACATTGTTGAATTGCCTTGTCATAAGAGCGATATTCTCATCATCTCTACTAAGTTCGTCATCTTTGCTTGATTTGGATGACGCTTGGAATGTAGCCTTGAGAGCGAAGTTCTTTAGCCTGTCTTTCTTCTCCACTTTTTTATCTTCCAAGTTCAATCTCATAAGTCTTGAGATGTCCTTAGAGCTCTTTAAAAGACATGATCTCAATGTCGGTTATCTTCTTGAGAGTGGTCGTCTTTATTTAACATCTCTTGGTGAGTGATCGAAGTATCTTTCTTACATTTTTCTTATTCTTTAGGGGATCATCTAACAAAGATTCAAGAGGTTTGTGATGCAAATAAAACGACTAAACATATCATCAAAGTTTTCATCGGGCAACATTCGGAAATTTTTATACTCCGTTTTCAAAAGATCTATTTTAGCCCTTTTAACATTGAAACTCTCTTCATGAGCAACTAATAAAATTTTCCACATAGCACAAGCACTTTTACATTTTATAACTCGAGCCAAATTATTTTTGTTGAGACAAGAAAAGAAAGCAAACTTGGTTTTATGATTAGCTTCATACGCATTTTTATCTACTATACTCCAACTATCCTCATCGGTTGTGAGTAATTCATACTTTTTCAAAAAGGTCTATCTCCACATATCTCTACCTTATAATTCTTGAAAGATCTCCATCTTAACTTTCCAAATAGTAAAGTTAATTCCATCAAAATATGGAGGTTTGGTGATGGATTAAGAATGTCCCCCCGCTATGTGAAGAAGTAGAAGACATAGGATCTCTCTAGGGTTTTAAACCTAACAAATAAAAGTACCTCGCTCTGACACCAATTGAAATAATCCTATAGGAGGTTGAATAGGATTAATCTAACAATTCCCACAAATTAAAAATCTACTAGCAAATAAAATTAAACACAATTATAGCTAGTAAGTATAGACGAGAGATAATCAAACGCAAGAGTAATTTTATAGAGGTTCGAGAGATCCCCTGGTCCTCTTTGTTAGACGTACGAGCCCGTTCCACTTAATCACGTCTCCGATGAGACAAACACGTACACCCGCAACAGCACGTCACTCGACATATGAATAACTCTCTTCACAAGATTTCTCCTCATTTACAAAAACTTTCTTGTACTTGAGAGATTTCACACAAAGAGATAAGAGGAAGAAGATTACAATCCAAGATACTCTCTCAAAAATTTACAATCAAAACTCTAGAATACTTCAATGGAGTATTTTATTTGCAATTAAAGCTCATATATTTTCCTTTTCTTTTGGTGGGTCAAGATGAACACAAAAAAATGAATGCAATTTTTCAGAATAGTTGTTCTGCAATAACTACACAAGAATACCTTTTAAACCCCACATAAAAAACATTCAAGTACATGCATTAATTACGGCTCAGGCAGAAGAACAGACGTCTGAATGCAAAGTGGATAGGCGTCTGAAGGCAAAATAAAACTAGCCGTTATAGAATTAAATGCACTGTAATGGTAATATTTTCAAACAAAAATAGTTTCAGACGTTGGCCATGGTTTTCAAAATATGGTCAAAGAAAGTACAGAGAACAGGCAGACGTCCGAAGAACAAGTGACGCATGTCTGAAAAAGAAAAGATTTTCAAAGATTTTAACTTTCAAACATTTGTGCCAAATAGGTTCAGACGTTTGTTCTGTCAAAAGTTTTAAGCGAATGAAAAACACAGAGAACAACCAGACGTCTGAAGAATTATTGATAGTTTTAAGATAACGAAAACACAGAGAACAACCAGACGTCTAAAGAAGTATTGACAGACGTTTGTTCTGTCAAGAATTTTATGACAATGAAAATACAGAGAACAACCAGACGTTTGTTCTGGTAAGTTTCGGACATTCGTTCTGAAGTAAAAAACTGACATTTTAAAACTTATACATATTTTGCAACAGTATACAAACGTCTAAATAAGATTTGGCTAAACATCTGAAGAACGAATGCACGGAAAATTTTGAACTTGAAATTGAAAATCGTTTTGAATTAAAATCTTTGCCAAGTTTTGCCCAAAAGTTTCATGCAATAGTGTATGTGTTTGAGTTTTTTCATGCTAATCTCATAAACCACGAAATACTTACATTAATTTCCTAAAGAATATATTTGTAGCTCGAAATCTTGATTTATTCGATTCTTGAATTCTTTAAACTTGAACTTTTAGTTCCTTGGCTTCTTGAGCTTGAGTATGAGCTCTAGTTCATTTTCCTCCAACCTCCAATAGATTTGTCGATTTAGCTCAATTTCCCTCCTCCTCCATAATAGGCTTGTGTCGGTTGATATCTTGAAATCTTTCTTTTACATGACCAAACTCATATACAGTGTTATGAAATATGTAATATGAAACACATGTATATATCTATTAAATAGTAGGATTGTGAAAATTCATAAGCCATCAATTGAGTCGTCTTGGTATGGGACTTCAGAATCAGACTTTGGAGTCCATGGCTTGAGTTGGTAACTGAAGCTCAGGCTCGAACAAGTTATATTTTCCCGCACTACTAAAGCAGTTTCTGCATCTACGCGCTGCTTGAAGACTACTTCAGCATTGTTTCTCTTCCTCAGAACATATGTTTCTGCTTCCTTCAGAGGTCCATATCGACCGAAAATTTTAGTCAGATCTATCTCAGATGGAAGAGAATCTGCGCTATTAAAGATTAAAATAAGTGCAGTCGGCATAGACTCATCCACAAGTTTTTCTTCCATTGTGATGGTTGATCTTTTTGGTACAAACATATGTTTAAATTGCTCTTCTGTTGACTTCCTTGTCCTCTTTTGGGTCTGCAGATGACCATCGCCATCCGTTTTCTCATGAAAATCCATATCAGAGCAATACGAGTCTTTTATATGGTCAATGGGGGAAATACTGGAAGGGACCATCTCCAAGTTCACTTTTCTCGGCCTACCTCTTTTATGCTTCAAAAACAGAGTTGGGGTTCTCACAAGAACTGTAGCCCGGAGAAGCCAGCTGGGAGTTTACTTTCGGCACCCTACCATATGTTTTCTCGTGAAAATACATATCAGAGCAATATGAGTCTTTCATATGATCAATGGTGGAAATACTGGAAGGGGCTATCTCCGATTTCACTTTTCTCGGCCTACCTCTTTTATGCTTCACAAAAGACTTGGGGTTCTCACAAGAACTGTAGTCCGGAGAAGCTAGCTGAGAGTTTATTTTTGGCACCCTACCATTGGTTTTCTCGAGAAAATCCATATCAGAGCAATACAAGTCTTTCATATTTGGTGAGATGTGCGAGACTAAAATAGTCCCATATTGGAAAAATTATGAGAGGTACATAGGTATAAGATATAAGATAGGAGAAACCTCAACGGGGCTTGAGTCTTATTGTTGAAGTCCACTTATATCAAAAAGCATAACATGATTCTCATTATAGGTACAACTGATATCTGAAGAAGCTTGCTCTATTTTACGTTTTTCAAGATGGTCCTTGTCATCCAAAGAACTAGAAATAAAGAAGCTCCTAAAGCCA